>JAJEJO010002105.1:0-17005 GCA_020662805.1 Glaucomys volans | reverse complement strand
CTCCTCATAACTCACAAGATAATGGGATTTTGTCTTCTACAAAGGATACTTCTTGATTTTTCTCAAGAGCAATCTACAGAATGTGATAGAAATTGATTGTCTCTTTATTTGGGTGACTTCTCCAAAGCATATCACATAATCAGGTCGGGTAACATGTAATCATCTACCTTAAAGAGCCTACTCAGATAATGACAACGCTCCAGTGTTGTAGACATTACTTTCTCTGCTCAATCAAGTGAACACAAAATGATTGGAAAATTATCAGATTTAATGGCAAGCCCATTCTAAAGAGAATATTCAGCAAGCATTTGATGTGTCAGTCAAAGTCTCTTCCCCAGAAACCTGGATTGCATTAGAGGCACTATTCCTTAAGATGAGACAACTCTCAGGAATGCAGAAGTTTTCTCCTTCTCATCAGTATGCTTGCAATTATATTGAATCAGCAAGTTCTAGAAGATGAAATTGTCCACCAGGGCCTGACATTGATTCCTTTCTAATTTTTCTCTTGAAGTCAGGTCTAGCACATACTGGGACTTCCCTGTTGTCTTTCAGAAATGAATGACATTCAAAGTATCATATGCATTAGGTTTTGTGAAGGAGAATATTTCTGTGGTGCCCTCCAGACTCTCTGCAAAGGTAATGCACTTCTACCCTTTAAAGTTTTCCAACACAACCACAATCTCAACTTCAAAACAGAGAGATGTAGACAAAAGCCAGTTGAACGTAGCCCTCCATTTCCTCAGGTTTTTGATCGATGCATTTTTATAGACATTATTTATTAAAGATTTCTATGAATTAGTGCTGTATACATGAATTGACATTTGCTGAAATCATTCAAGAGGCACAGGGGTTATGTAAAACCTTGTTTCCCTTCTTCATTTGAGGTCAGATCCATTCTGTGCTCAGCAGGCTCTTGTTTCATCCCTCAGTTTCACGTTCTTGGAGGATGGATGTACCACGGTCTGTGACACTGACCAGTAGTCTGCATGTAACACTTGCTGGTTAAGGGGCTTATGGTAAAGTGTCAGAGGTCCTTCTCTCAGATGGGCAATTGGCAGATCAAGAGCGTTACACTTCTTGAAGTGAAGATACATTGTGAAGGTGTTTCTCCATCAAAGGGTGAGTGGAAGAACCCCTTGGAAAATCATAGCAAGATGATTTCTGATTGCACTGTAAATATAAGGCAACATTTGAAATGGTGTGGCCTGGTCAGTTCAGTGAGCATAGAATGTCTCTCTTCAATTGCCAGCAATTTTCTAGCCTCCTTCCAAATTGACTAGTGATTAAGGCTCTCCTTTTAACTTTGGGGAGATCAATAGCTCCTCTGCTCTGAAATGTCATTGGCCAACATTTGGGTGCCTGCTAAGCTCTAGGCCAGTTTCCTGACACAGTAATATACTAAGTATGTGCAGATAAGAAGGAATGTCTTGATAGGGCTCTCCCCTGTGTCCTGCCCTAGGCTTAGTGACCCATGCATTCTTGGGCATTTCTGCATCTCTCCCTCATCCAATACACCTGGTGGGACCAGTTGCGTGGAGCACATCCCCATTCTCATGAATTTGTGATGTCTCCTTCAGCCAAGTGTGTAAGTTCCACCATCATGGAGATAGAAGTTATGGCAGTCTGACTGGCTTCAGCAGGGTCCCTTAACTTGGATGGAGTCAGATGTCCCAAAGGAAGAGGATCCCCACCCAAAAAAACATGCTGACTCCTCAACTCTTCTCCTAAGAATTTAGGATTGCTATAATGGCAAACAAAAGACCCCTGGGACTTGCCAGGTTCCTCTTCCATCCTATCAGCATGACTGTGCCAGACCTTCTCTTCAAGGTTCCTCCAGAGCAGTCAGAACATGATGAGTTTCCAGCTTCCATGGCAACCATGTTGCATTGTTCTGTCATGTGTTCTTTCTCAGATATCATTCATCAGTCACAGGGGCTATGTGAATCTTGGTTTCCCTGTGTTAGAGATTCAGTTTTATTTCTAATGAAGCATTTTTTTCAGACTTTTGTTCATTTTCAGGGAAGACTTAAGATTTTCTGTGTAGGGATGGGTGAAGAACAATATGTCCTTATTTTTATCAAGAATATGAGAATGATTTGATTCTGATGTTAGTGTATGGATGACCCAAGAAAGTCTATTTAAAATTATCCATGCATAAATGCATTTAAAATTATCCTGTTGATCAAATGAAATCAGGGACATTAATTTTGTGCCACGATTGGTGTGGTTGCCTGTAAGAACCACAAATAAGGACTTGGATTTTTGAAGTAATGTAGGATATCCTTGTCCTATGACCTAAGTCCTATCACACCTCTCAAATGTGTTGTTCTCTCTGATTTTCAAATTAAGATTTTACACATATTGTGTCTTCATTGTTGCATTGTAACAGAGATGTTTTTGTTTAAATTTGCTATGCTGTGCTGCACACTTTACTTCCAGACACAAAATTCAGTCATCCATATATAAATTTGTACTTGTGTAAATTGAAGTTCTTGGGTGTACATGCTGTGGTGTATAAGGCCTTTCCTACAAAGTCATATATCAGTAAAGCTAAATCTTCACATGCTTAATGAAGGATCCATTTCAATTTTCAAGGTTTGGTCAGCAAATGGGGAGGGCCTTTAGGTCCTCAGCAATTGTACTTGTGTTCAGTATCTATACTTGATTTCAGAATAATCTGACCCCTACTTCTTGCTATATTTGCATAGAATTTTGTAACTGAAGAAAGTTCCTGTAATGATTGGGGAGATCACTCTCAAGGACAACCTCATTTAGAGTCCCTTCACAGAACATGTTTCCCTCTCCAACACCCATCTGTTTTTAGTGCACAAGAAATATCCTTTACTCCTCGCTGTTTGAACATTCAACTTCCAGTCTTTCTCCAATTCCTCTCTTTTATCCAGACACATGTTGAAATTTCATGTGATGCTGTGTAACATGCATATCCTGCCCTCTTCAATCCCTCAATTTCATCCCTCAATTTCACTTTTTTGCAGGATCATTTTTTAGGGTGTGTGACTGTGCCCTGCAGTCAGCATCTTATAATTGCTGGTTAGGTATCCTTGGAAATGTGCAGATGATATTTTTTTCAGACAGGTGAAATGCAGGTCGAGAGAAGTACACCTTCAGTGAAGACACATCGTGACAGTTTTTCTGCATCAAAGGTGAGTTGAAGGGCCACTTGGAAACTGATAGCAAGACAATTTCTGAGTGAACTCTAATTGCACAACTGCAGAGTTGGTGGTTCCTGACCAGAGGAGTGACAATTGAATGTCTCTCCTGGAATCTCAGCAACTTGTGAGCCTCCCTCTTAATTATTTAGTGATGAACACTCTCTTCAACACATTGGGGAGCTCAGCCTCTCCTCACTTGTACTTAGAAGTCCTAAATCCCAGTTTCCAATTGTCTCATGTTTGGGCATTTGAGGAACGTTGTGGCACAACACCAGAGTTGGTGTGCTGCTCTCTGGTTCAAAACTAACCAAAATCACTGGGCCACCCTGCATGCACCTCTTCTCTTAAATGTCAATGGCCATAATTGCAAGAGGCTGCTAATGCCCTAGACCAGTTTCCCCATTCAAAAATGTACCCACTGTGTCCATTCCAGCAGAAGGGTGTTCATAGGATCATTCCCCTGGACCCTGTTCTCAGTTTGGTGATCCTCCTAGTCTTTGACACCTCTGCTTATATCCCAGGTCCACTACTTCTGATGGGGACCAATGGCCTGTAGGGTGTCCTCATTCCCATGATATTCTGAAGCCTGTTGCTCCCCACTGAGCACATTGTCCCATCAAGGACATGGACAGTATGACAATCTTTCAGATTTCAAGAGGGTCCCTTATCTTGGATGAAGTAGGTTGTCTCAAAGACCAAGGATGCATGTACTCTATACATCCTGATTCCTCTTCTCCTGTGTTCAGAGGTTAGGATCACATTTGCAGCCAACAAAAGACCCCGAGTCTCACCTGCTTACTCTTCCTCTTCTCACCAGAAATGGAAAAAAAACTTTTCTTTACATTTCCTCCGGAATAGCCAAAACCTGAAGAAAATCTGGTAACCATGGCAATTGTGACACTATTGTGCTTTCACTTGGTCTTTCTGTGACTGCAGGCAGTATGTGCAGCACAGCTATGATAACAGATAAGCCATTCATGGAAATCCATGTTGCTCATGGCCCAGGTACAACAACAGTCTTCGACATGAGACAGAATATTACTTGCCCTTACAAACCAAACTTTTGCATACCATCCTCCTTCACTCTGCTATCTGGAGCTTTACTCTATCTTGCTTTCATGTCCCAGGGGCAGTGGGAAACAAGTTAGACCTTTCTTAGTGGGATCAAAACCAGCATAGCAGCATTTTGTGGAGTAATAAGGGATTTACAGTTCAATGGAGAGGACTTTCAGCAACAAATCTCACTGCAAAGAATTCTGAGAGGAATTCCTGCAATCATAACTACTGAAAGTTTGAAAACTGAATGTGGATGATTTTTCTCTGAGCAGATATTATTCATGGATTCACAGATCCTGTGAGCCATCACCTCTATCCATGCACTAGATATTTACACACTGTGCCTCACCAAGATGCTGACACATTCCCTAACAAGGGAAATAGAGTTTTTCCAGGAAAACCAACTTTTTCAAGCACCACATACCTGAGGTGAAAAGCAAGGTCCAACACCTCCACTGGGGCATGTGTTTGGCCCAGCTGTTTAGAATTTCCTCAAGGAAAAGCCCAGCAGGATTGAAAAGAAGGAGACAGTTGTGATCAGTGTGTGATGATAAGGACTCTGTTCAGATGTGAAAGTTTCCCTCAATTTCCTTTGGTCCCAAAGATCAGGGCATATAATATTTCCTACAAAGACAAACTCCTCCTACCCCCACACAACTCCATGATTTCCTCTGAAAATTGTATGCTCCTTGAAGAGTTTTACTCTCTTTTCTCTTAAAGGGACAGGAATGAAACTTTACTCCTCATGAATACTTAAGCATTGGGATTTTATCTGCAACAAAGGTTCCTGACTGGGTTGTTCTCCAAGCCTTCTACAGAGGTTGATATAAATTGTTGTGCTCTTCCTTGTGTGGTTTTACTGAAAACAATATCACATGATCAGACCTGCACAACATGCAGTCATCTATCTTAAGGAGCCTATTCAGATCCTGGCAACATTCCAGTGTCTCAAACTTTCCTCCCTATTCAATCAAGTAAACTCAAAAAGGTTGGATAATTCTCAGATGTATTTGGAAATCAATTCCAAAGAGAGTGCTCAGCAAGCTGCTGAGAAAAATGCCTGCGAAAAGTTCTTCAACAGAGACCTAGATTTCATGAGTTAGTATTCCTGAAGATTAGACAACTGTCAGGAATGCAGAGGTTGTAACGGTCTCATTAATATGACAGCAAGTGTATTGCATCAGCAAGTTCTACAACAAATGCTCAACAGGGTGTAAAATGGTTCCTCTCCATTTTCATTTTCTGAAGTTCAGGTTGAGCATATCTTGGAACTTCATTGTTGCCTTTCAGCAGAGAGTGACAATCAAAATATCCCTTGCACTAGTGTTTACAAAGGAGAAGCTTTCTGTGGCCCACTGTGGGATCTTGGCAAAAGAAGTGGGCTTCTACACCATGATGTTGTACCACACAACCCTAATATCAACTGGAATACTGAGAGATGTAGACAAACCCAGCTGCAGGAGGCCCTAGCTGTACTCATTTTGTTGTTCTTTGCATGATTATACACATGATTTATTAATAACTTCTATGAATTGGAACCGAATACATAAGTTTACTAACGCTTTCAACAGAGGCAGGGGCTAGGTAAAGCCTGGTTCCCCTGTATCACTCAAGATCCAGGTTCATAACTCTTGAAGCATTTTTTAGGCTCTTCTTTAATTTTGAGAGTTGTCTTAAGAGATGCTATGTATGGATGGGTGAAGGATGATCTGTTCTAATTTTTATCAATAAAATGAGAATCTTTTGGTTCTGATGATAGTGCAGGGATGACCCAAGACAGCCTATTTAAAATAATTTTTTTGAAGCTATGAAATGAAATACATTACCTACGTGAAACAATTGGTGTGGATTCCTGCAATTCCTACAAATGAGGAATTGGAGTTTTGAAATGTTGTAGGATCTACACTTTCTGCACCCTAAGTCCCATCACACCTTTCAGACTTCTTTTGCTTTCTCTGCTTCTCAAGTTAGGATTTTATGCATACAGTGTACTCTTTGTTGCATCATAACAGAGATATTGTTGTTTAGATTCACAATGCTGCACTGCACAATTTATTTCTAGAGCCATCATTCAATGATCCATATGCAATTTGTACTTGTGATAATTGATGTGCTTGGGTGTATGTGCTGTAGTGAAGGAAGGCCTTTCCTACCAGAAAATATGCCTGGAATGCTAAATCTGCACATGTTTAATGAGGTCTCCCTTGTAAACTTCAGGATAGAGCCATCAATGGGGGAGGACATTTATGTCCTCAGCAATTGCATTTGTGTTCAGTAACTACACTTGATAACAGGACAATCTGGCCCCTACTCCTTGCTATATTTGCTTAGCACTTTGCAGCTGAAGAAATTTCTGGAATGTGTGGGGTGTACACCCAGAAAGAGAGTCCCTTTTACAATCCCTTCACAGATTTTTTCTTCTCCAACACCCATCTGCATTTAGTGTAAAAGAAATATCCTTTAATACTCCCTGTTTGAATATGCAACTACCAAGCTTTCTACCATTTCTCTCTTTCAGCTGGATGAATGCTAAAATTTAATGTGATGCCCTATAGCCTGCCCCCATCAGGCACTTGTTTCATCCCTCAATTTCATGTTTTTGGAGGATCATTGTTCCAGAGTCTGTTACCATGGTCTGTAGTTGGCAACATCAAACTGCTGGTAAAGATACCCTTGGAAATGTGCTAATGGTCTTGTTCAGACAGGCAAAAGGAAGATCAAGAGAATAGCATCTTCATTGAAGACAAGTTTGAAACTTTTTCTGCATCAAAGTGTGTTTTGATGGGCCCCCCAGAAGCTCAAAGCAAGACAATTTCTGAGTGCACACTAATTGTAAAATAACTGCTGAGGTGGTGGGATACGATTAGTGGAGTGAGCATCAATTGTCTCTCCTAGATTTCCAGCAAATTTCTAGCATCCATCCTAAATGTTGAGTGATGAATATACTCCTCAGTACATTGGGGAGCTCAACCACCCGTCAATTGTACATGGAAGTCCTAAATCCGAGTAACTAGCTGTCTCCTGTTGGGGCATTCAATTAAAGGTGCAGCATGATACCAGAGTTGGTGTGGTGTTTCCCAGTTAAAAATTGACCTAACCCATTGAGCTGCTGCACATTGTCCTCTTCACTGAAATTTCAATGGCAATAATTGTGCAGGCTGCTAATGTCCTAGGCAAGCTTCACATCTCATAAATGGACCCAGTGAGTTCAGAGCAGCAGGAGTGTTTTGTAGGTCCATGCCCCTGAGGCCTATTCTAGACTTGGTGCCCCACCTCTCTTGAGCACCCCCATATCTCTCCTTGGTCCACTACTCCTGGTTGAGACCAATTCCTGGCAGTGGGTTCCCATTCCCAGAAAATCATAATGCTTGCTGTGGCCCAGTGAGTACATTGCTGACAAGTGCACATGGATGGAATTTCAACCTGTCAGGTTTCAACAGGGTCCTTTATCTTGGATGAAGTCTGATGTCTCAAAGCCCAATTGGACATGTCTTCTACACACTTTGATTCTTCTTCTCCTATGTTCATAGTTTAGAATTACATTGGTGGAAACAAAAGCCCTCTGGAACTCACATGCTTCCTCTTCCCTCTTCCCAGCAAAACTGGAAAATATTTTTTTCATGAAGGTTCATCATAACTTGTCAGAACCTGAAGAGATATCAATTGCTATGGAAACCATGACACAATTGGACTATCATTTTACTTTTCTGCGACTTCAGGTGTATGTGCAGCACAGCTAGGATGACAGCCAAGACATTCCTGGAAACCCAAGTTGCTTCAGGTCCAGCAATAAGCCCTGGAAAGAGGAAAAAAAAAACAGCATTATCCTCCATGAGCCAGAATAATCAGCACCTGTCCAACCCAAAATCACTCATGTCAGCCCCTTCCCCTTGGCATATTGTAGTTCTCATCTCTCTTGTTCTCCAAACCAAGTAGCACAGGATAACAAGTTCGGCACTTATTGAATGGGATAAAAACCAAAGTAGCAGCATTTTGCCAAGAAATGAAGGCTTGATATTTCAATGGATAGATCTTCCTGCAAATAATCTCACTGCAAAGAATGTTGAGAGAAATTCCTACAAACTTAGCTTCTGGAAGATTGAAAACTGAATGTGGATGATTTTTTTCTCTAAGCAATATTTTTCATGATTTTTAGAAATTTCCCAGGAACACCAATTTTTTCAAGAACTCACGTACATGAGGTGAAAAGCAAGGGCAAGATCCTCCACAAGGGTATGCATTTGGACCAACTGGTGAGTATTTCCTTAAGTAAAAGACCAGCAGGAATGAAAACAAAGACACAGTTGTGAGCAGTGTGCAATGGTAAGGGCTTGATGCTCAGGTGTGAAAGATTCCCTCAATTTCCTTTGGTCCCAAAGATCAGAACATATATTTCCTATAAGAATCTAATTCTTCTGGTGCCACAAACCTCCATGTTTCACTCTGATAATTGCTCTTCATTGTGAGTTATAACTCTCTATTTTCTTAACAGGACAGGAATGAAAGTTTTCTCCTCATGAACACCTAGACTTTGGGATTCCTCCTACATCAAGACTTCTGACTCGGATGTTCTCCAACAATGTCTACAGAATTTGATAGAAATTATTGGGTTTTGCTTTGGGTAGTTCTTGTGCAAAGCATTTCACATAAGCAGACCTGCACAATATGCATTCATCTACCTTAACAATCGGATTCATATAATGCCGACACTCCAGTATCTCAACCTTTTATCCTCTGTTCAATCAAGTGAACTTTGAAAGGTTGGATAAGTCTCAGATGTAATTGGAAGGCCATTATAAATAGAGTGTTCAGCAATCAGGTTTAGTTGCAGTCAACAGTGCTTCCCCAGAGACATAGATTTCCTGAGTTGGTATTCCTAAAAATGAGATAACTCTCAAGAACACAAAGATTGTAAGGGTATCATTAATGAACTGGCAAGTGTATGGCATCAACAAGTTCTACAACATGAAAATGCTTTACAGAGCCTAAGTGGGTTCCTCTCCATTTTTGCTTTTTGAAGTTCAGGTTCAGCACATCTTGGGACTTCATTGTTGCCTTTCAGCAGGGAATGACATTCAAAATACCACTGGCACAAATGTTTGCAATGGAGAAGATTTCTGGGGCTAACTGCAGCCTCTCTGCAAAATAATGGGCAGCAATGCCCAAACATTATCCTTCACAACTCCAATATCAGCATGAAAACTGAGATGTAGACAAAGCACAGTTGCAGGTGTCCCTGACTGTACTCAGCTTCTTGTGCTTCGCATGTCTCTAGACATCATTTATTAAAGACTGGTATGAATTGACACTGAATGCATAAGTTTAATTCCACTGATATCATTCAAGGGCCAAAGGGGCTGTGTAAATCTTGGCTACCCTGTATCACTGGAGATCTGTGTTTACTACTAATAAGCATTTTTTCAGACTTCTGTTCATTTTGAGGGATGTCTTAAGAGATGCTATGAAGGGATTGGAGTAGGATGGTATGCTCTGATTTTTAGAAAGAAAATGAGACTGGTTTGATTCTGATTTTAGGGAAGCATGACACAGGAAAGCCTATTTAAAATAATCTTATTGAAGAAATGAAATCAGGGACATTAGTCACATGGCACAATTGGTGTGGATGCCTGTAATTCCTACAAATAAGAACATAGAATTTTGAAATGCTGGAGGACCTCCTCTCCCTGAGCCCTAAGTCCTATCACAGCTTTCATACTTGTTTTCTCTGTCTTTCAAGGTAGGATTTTACACATATTGTGTTGGCATTGCTGCATCATAGCAGATGTGTTTTTGTTTAGATTGATTATGTTGTGCTGCACACTTTATTTCCAGAGGCATCATTTAGTGATCCATATGCAAATATTTACTTGTGCAAATTGAAGTGCTTGGGTGTACATACTGTTGTGAAGGAGGTGCTTTCCTACCAGGTCATATATCAGGAAAGCTAAATCTGCATATGTTGAATGAGGTGTACCTTTTAACTTCAGGATAGAGTCATCAATGGTGGAGGACCTATATGTCCTAAGCAATTGCACTTGTGTTCCATAACTAACCTTGATAACAGAATACTCTGGCCTCTAATTCTTGCCATATTTGGATAGCACTTTGCAGCTGAAGAAAGTTTCTGGAATATTTGGGGAGATGAGTCTCCATTGCAGCCTCTTAAAGTCCCTTCACAGAAGTTGTCTTCCTCTTCAACACCCATTTGGATTTAATGCACAAGAAATATCCGTTAATACTCCCTAGATTAATATTCAACTTGCAGGATTTCTACCATTCTTCATTTTCAGCTAGATACATGTTCAAATGTCATGTGATGCCATGTAACAATGTGCTCTACATGCTCTCATCTAGCATTTGTTGCATCCCTCAAATTTCCCTATTTTTAGGATCATTATTCCAGGGTATGTGACCATGTCCTGTAGTCCACATCTTGATGCTTTGTCTTAATTTATCCTTGGAAATGTGCAGACTGTCTTTTTCAGACTGGCAATAGACAGGTCAAGAGAATTACACCTTCAGTGAAGGCATATTGTGAATGTGCATCTGCATCAAATGGTGAGTTGAAGGGTCTCTTGGAAACTCATAGAAAGACAATTTCTGAGTTAACCCTAATTGTAAGACACCCCCAGACCTGGTGGGGCCTGGCCAGTGAAGTGAGCATCAAATATCTCTCCTAGATTGGCAGCAACTTGCTAGCCTTTATCCTAATTATTTAGTGATGAACAACCTCATGAACAAGTGAGGAACTCAGCCACTCCTCACATGTACTTATAATTCCTAAGTCCCAGGATTCAGCTGTCTCCTGTTGGGGCTTTTGTGGAAAGTTGTGGCATGACATCAGACTTGGGGTGTTGTTTTCTGGTTCAAACTTCAACTATCTCACCAAGCTGCCCTGCATGCTCCTTCTCTGTGAAATGTCAATGACCATTAATGAGAGGGGCTGCTAATGCCCTAGGTGAGTTTCATGTCTTAGCAATGTACTGAGTGTGCCCATACCAGCTGTAGTGTGCTCATAGGTCCATGCTCTTGAAGGGTCACTTCCAGGCTTCTGACCCACCCATCTTTCAGCACCCTCTCTTCTCTCCCTGGTTTCCTGCTTCTGGTGGGGACAAATTGCCTACAGGGGGGATCCATTCCCAGTAAATCACAATGTCTGCTGTGGCTCAGTGAGCACATTGATCTTTTGTGGATGTGAATGATATGGCAACATATCAGGATTCATCAGGGTCCATTGTCTTGGATGAAATTGGATGTATCAAAACCCAAGGAGACACTCTACACACCCTGATTATTCTTTCCCTGGCTTCAGAAGTTAAGATCACATTTGTGGCAAATGAAATACCCCTGGGATTAACCTGCTTTCTCTTTCCTCTTCCCAGCACAGTGGGGAAAGTGTTTTCTTGAAAGTTCCTCTGCAGTAGCTAGAACTTGAAGAGATTTGGGTTTCCATGGTAATTGTGATGCCATTTTGCTGTCATATGGCCTTTCTGTGACTGAAGGTGCTTTGAGCAGGACAACTAAGATGACAGCCAAACCAGGCAATGGATTCCATGCTACTCAAGACCCAGCAGCTAGCTCTGGAAGGAGTAAAACCTGCATTCTCCTACATGAGCCATAAAATTATAAGCACTTACAAACCGACCACCTGCATGCCAGCCCCATCCACTCTGCATATCTTAGCTCTTCTCTCCCTCACATGTCCCAAGAGCACTGGGAAAAAAGGAAGGCATTTCTTAA
The DNA here is from genome assembly GCA_020662805.1 of Glaucomys volans. Classification (NCBI taxonomy): domain Eukaryota; kingdom Metazoa; phylum Chordata; class Mammalia; order Rodentia; family Sciuridae; genus Glaucomys; species Glaucomys volans. The sequence continues at coordinate 5,036 of JAJEJO010002105.1, read as the reverse complement.
GTGCAATCAAAAACAGGGTAGCAGCAGTTTGTGGAGTCATAAAGGTTTGACAATTCAATGGATAGGAATTTCTGCAAAAAATCTCACTGCAAAGAATGTTGAGAGGAATTCCTGCAAACACAATTACTGGAAGTTTGAAAACTGAATGCAGATGGGTTTTTTCTCTGAGTAAATATTATTTATGGATTAACAGATAGAGTGAGGAAACTCCTATTCATATTCCCTATGCATATTTACATATTTTGCTTTGCCAAGTTCCTAAGACAGTGCCCAATTAGGGAAACAGACTTTCACAAGGAAAACCACCTTTTTCAAGTACCCACTTATCTGAGTTGAAAAGCAAATTCAAGCACCTCAACTGGGGCATGAATGTTGCCCAGCTGGTTTCAATTTCCTCAAGGAACAGGCCAGCAGGAATAAAAAGAAAGACACAGTTTTGAGCAGTATGCGAGGTTAAGGGCTTGGTGTTCTGGTGTGAAAGGTTTCCTCAGGGCTTGGGACATAGCTCAGTTGGTATAGTTCCTGATTTTTAAGCACAAGGCCTTGGGTTCATTGTGTAGCACCACTAAAAGACAAGATTCCCTCAATTTTCTTGGATCCCAAAGATTAGGAAATATAATAATTTCTACAAAGACCTACTTCTCCTACTGCTACACATGAACAAGATTTCCTGTGATAATTCTCTACTTATTGAGGAGCTATAACTCTTCTTCTTAAAGGCACAGGGATAAAACTTTGTCTCCTCATGAATACATAGGCATTGCAATTTGATCTGCAAGAAAATTTTGACTGGGTTAATCTCCAAATCTTTCAACAGAATTTGATAAAAAATTATTGGGCTCTGCCTTGGGTGATCTTTCTGAGAAGCATATCACACTCTCCAGCCTGCACAACATGTAGTCATCTATCTTAAGGAGCCAATTAATGTCATGCCAACACTCCAGTATCTCAACCTTTTCTGCACTGTTAAATCTAGTGAACTTAGAAAGGTTGGATAAGTCTCAGATATAATTGGAGGGGCATTATAAAGAGAGTATTCAGCAAGTAGGTGTGGTGTCAGCCAAGTATGGCTGGATTTCTTAAGTTGGTACTCCTGAAGATTAGACAGCTCTCAGGAAAGCAGAGGTTGTAATGGCAAAATTAATATACTGGCAAGTGTATGGCATCAGCAAGTTCTACAACATGAATTTTCTCACTGTGTTCTAAAATGGGTTCTTCTCCATTTTTGGTTTTTGCAGATCAGGTTGAACACATTTTGGGACTTCATTGCTGTCTTTCAACAGGAAATGACATTCAAAGTAACACTGGCACTATTGTTTGCGAAGAATTCTGTGGCTCACTGCATTCTCTTTGCAAAGCACGAGGCCTTCTACACCTCATCATTGCCTCACATGACCCCATTATCACCTTGAAAACTGAGCGATGAAGACAAAGCACAACTGCACATGGCCCTGGCTGGACTCAGTTTGTCGTCCTTTGCATGTTCAAAGACATCATTTATTAAAGACTTGTTTGAATTGGCACTGAACACATAATTTCACTTCAATGATACAAATCAGCAGTCACGTGGCCTATGCAAACCTTGGTTTTCCTGTGTCACTCAAGATCCAGGTTTATTACTAATGAAGCATTTTTTCAGACTTTTTTTCATTTTGAGGGATGACTTAAGAGATGCCATGGAGGGAGGGGTGAAGGATGATATGATCTGATTTTAACAAGGAAATGAGAATGATTTGATTCTGATGTTATTTCAGGGATGACCTAAGAAATCCTATTTAAAATAATCCTGTGAAGAAATAAAATCAAGGATATTAATTACCTGGTATGATTGGTGTGGATACCTGGAATTCCTACAAATAGAGTTGGAATTTCAAGATGATGCAGGATCTTCTTTTCCTGTGACCCAAGTCCTATCACACCTTTGATATTCCCATTTTTTCCTCTTTTTTTCAAGTTAAGATGTTACACATATTGTATCTTCATTGCTGCATCATAAAAGAGATGTTTTTGTTCAGATTTGCTATGTTGTGCTGCACACTTGATTTCCAAAAACATGATAGAGTGTTCTTGAAGGATTTTTGTGCTAGGGTCTCTGACACTGACCTGTAGTTTGCTGGTTCAGCTATGAGCTGATGGTTAAGGTACCCTTGGAAATATTCCAGAGGGCTTTTTTACAGACAGGGGATAGGCATGTAAGGAGAAGTTTACCTTAATTGAAGACACATTGTGAAGGTGTTTCTGCATCAAAGGGTGAGTGTAAGTCCCCTTTGGATAATCATAGCAAGACAATGTCTGAGTGCACTGTAATTGTAGGGAACAACAGAGGTGGTGGTTCTGGACTAGTGGAGTGAGCACAGAATGTCTCTCTTCCATTTCCAGTAACTTGCTAGCCTCCTTCCTAATTAATTGGAGGTTAACTCCCTCAACTTGACATTGGGTGATTCAGCAGCTCCTCACTTCTACTAATAACTCCTTAGTCCATGCTTACAGCTATCTCCTGTTGGGGCATTTGTGGAAAGCTGTTGCATCACATCAGAGTTGGGGTGATGTTTCCCAGTTCAAAATTCATCTAACCCAAATATCTACCCTGCATGCTTCTCTTCTCTGAAATATAATCAGCCATCATTTCCAGGGGTTGATAAGGCCCTCGGCCAGATTCCCAAGTCAGGAATCAAGTGGGTGTGTCCCAATCAGGATGAGAGCCTTCACAAGGACTTGCCCCTGTGGCCTGTGCTAGTCTTGGTGACCCATGCATCTTCAGGCATGACCTCATCTCTCCTTGGTCCAGTATATCTGGTGGCACCCAATTGCCTCCATCAGGGTCCCATCAACCAGGAAATAATGAGGCCTGCTGCAGCCAAATGTGCACATGACCCTATTGCACACATGGATGGTATGACAGCCTGTTAATCTTCAGCAGGTCCCTTATCTTGGATGGAGTCAGATGTCTCAAGGCCAGGGGGGGCCATGCCCACAAAACGTCCTGATTCCTTGTCTGATGGGTTAAGAGGTTAGGATAACTTTATGGCCAAAAAAAAAAAAAAATTCCTGGACTTGACTGCTTTTAGGTAACACTTACATACAAAGCAGGGCCAGCCCTTTCAAGGGATGGATCCTCAGCAGCAGTCAGTACCTGAAAAGGTTCCAGTTGCCATGGCAGCCTTGACACCATTGTGCTGTCATATGGCCTTTGTGTGACCACAGGCAATATATGCATCATAGTTAGGATGACAGTCAAGCCATTCATTGAGTCCCAAGTTGCCCAAGGCCCAGCAACAAGCCCTGGGAAGAGAAAATACCTGTATTTTTCTACACCAGCCAAACCACTCCATGTTCCCCCTAAAGAAATTCCCGCATTGCAGTCCATTCCAGTCTGCATACTGTAGTTCTCATTTCCTCTACTTTCAGGTTCCAGGAGCACTGGTAAAACATATAGATATTTCTGCGTGGGATAAAAACCATGGTAGCAGCATTTTGCAGGGAAATGAAGGACTGACAGTTCAAATGACTTGACTTGTTGCAAATAATCTCCCTGTAAAATTGTTGAGAGGAATTCCTGCAAATAAAACTACTGGATATTTGAAAACTGAATGGGGAATCTTTTTTCCCTTAGCAAGTCTTTCTCATGGGTTCATAGATCCAGTGACCTAATACATCTTCACATTTTCTATACAAATTTATAGGCTGTGTATCAAGGAGATGCTGAGGCATTGCCTTATTCAAAGAAACATACCTTTTGTTGACAATCCAGCTTTTCCAAGCACCTGCATATCTGTGAAAAGCAACATCCAACACCTCCAATAGGATATGCATTTGGACCAGCTGCTTAGAGTTTCCTGAAGGAAAAGACTGGGAGGAATGAAAAGAATTCGAGTGCTGTGAACAGTTTGTGATATAAAATACTTGGTTTTTAGGTGTGTTTGATTCCCTAAATTTCAGTGGTCCCAAAGATCAGAGATTATACTATTTCCTACAAATACCTAATACTCCCACTGCCACATGCTGCCATGATTGCCTCGGATATTTCTCTCCTCATTGAGCACCTACAACACTCTTGCTCCTTAAAGTCACAGGTATAAATTTTATCTCATCATTACTCCCTAGACCTTGGTATTTGACCTACAACAAAGAATGCTGGCTGGATTGTCCTCAAAAATGTTCTACAGAATTTGACAGAATTTTTTTGACTGTGAATTGGGTGGTTATTCTGCACAATACATCACATATTCAGGTAGGCAGAACATACAGTCATCTACCTTAAAGAGTCCCTTCAGGTCATGCCAACCCTCCAGTATCACAACACTTCAACTTCTGTTCAATGAAGTAAAAACAAAGTGGTTGGATAAACATCAGATTTAATTGCAGCCCCTTCCAAAGGGAATAATCAGTAAGCCACTGTGGTGCAAGAAAATAGTGCTTCTCCAGAGACGTGGATTTCTCATAAGGCAGTATTCCTGAAGATGAGACAACTCTGAGGAAGGTAGAGGTTGAAACGTTCTCATTAATATACTGGCAAGTGTATTGAATCAGCAAGTTCTACAAAATAAAAATGATCACCAGGGTCTAACAGTTATTCTTTTCCATTTTCGTGTTTTGAAGTTCAGGTTTATCTCATATTGGGACTTTCTTGTTGCTTTTGAGCAAGAAATTACATTGAAAATATCACCTGTACTAGGGTTTGTTAAGGCATAGCTTTCTGGGTCGCACTCCAGTCTATTTGCAAAGGACGTAGATTTCTACACCTAAACATTTTCCAACACAGCAAAAATATCAACTTAAAAACAGAGATGTAGAAAAAATACAGTAGCAGTGGTCCTCAATTACTCAGTTTTTTTTTTGTTTTGTTTTTGCATTGCATTTTTGTAGACATCATTTATTAAAGACTCGTAGGAAGAAATGCTGAATACATAAATTAACTTCCACTGATATTCAGGAGCCACAGTGGTTATTTGATACCTGAATTCCATGTATCATTCCAGGTCCAAGTTCATCCTGTCCTCCTTTGTTCCCTCTGGCCTTGTTTTTTCCCTCTGTTT
>JAJEJO010002104.1:109195-153569 GCA_020662805.1 Glaucomys volans | reverse complement strand
GGGGGGGGGGCGACTCCCTCTGCTTTCAGAACTCTTGCTCCTGCTTCAAAGCCCCACGTCCTCCATGAGGTCTTCCATCCTCAGCCCAACACTGGGCCCCTCCTTCTTCTCCCGATGTCTTTGACATCAGAACCACATATCAAAGTCCAGCTTTGGCACTTGTCTGAGTTGAGCTCTGACTTGGTAAGATGTGAGTCCCTAACCAGTTAACAGGGAGGGATTCAAACAGAGTGAAAGAATTAGATGGCCCTCTGGCAGAACTGTTTCAAACACTCTAAGGTGACATTAAAAGGTCACACAACGATCATTTGTCTTATGATTGACATTTAGAAACATACTTAACACATTTTTGATCTTTATTATATTTTTTTACTGTAACACCCAAGTGTTGCAGTGAGCATTAAGTTGAAACTGACCATTCATCACTCAACTGAGGACTAAGGGTAAAGGGCCTGGTTTTGGCCTAACAGAGGACTTATATTTCTTTTTAAAGATGAAGATCTAATTCATTTTCACAGTTAGGCCCCATGAGGCCACCCATAATGTGTAACTGACACTGCCAGGTGTCTTGCTGGTAGCTGGAATTAATTAGTGATCTTTACTGAAGCTGAGTATAATTAATTACACAACTTTGAGATGTTCAAGTCTAATTTCACTAAAATTACATCATAAAACTGGGGCATTTGCTAAACTTCAGCAGAAGGGAAGCAGGCATGGCTAATTACTCAATTTTAAACTCATAGCAGGCATTCAAAGAACAGAATTGGACTCCTTTAGTTTGCCACTGTCAGAGGTGAAAATGTCCTGGGGCTGTGCATGTGTGGATGGTGAAAGGTGCTGTCAGAGAAGCGTGTGCTGTGGGCCTTGGGAAGACTGATGTGTGCACTGATATCAATCCAAAAAATGTAAGTTCATTAGGATGGAATCACCACCCCCTCCTCTGGTCTCCTGGCATTTGTGTCCATGACTGTGATTACCACATCAATGCTGTTAACCAACCACTCCAAGGTCCATGTCATAGGATCCCTTTGGTTTTGGCTCAGGGGCCTGCAGGTGGGTGTGGGGGTCTGGTTCCCAGATTCTCACCATTTTTAGGCAGTTCTCTGGTTTGACAGACAACGTGCCCTGCCCTGTCCAGCAGGTGGCAGCCCTTGGCTGATCTAGAGTGACTGCGGCTCAGACTCCTGTTTCTGTTGGGTGCCATGTTCTCAGGGCCACCTCAGGGGTTGGAGAGAAAGCGAACAAGCAGGCACTTCAACACTTCTCACCTCTGATCTCCTTTCCACTCCCATGAATCAGACCCATTCTCCAGGAAGAGCTTAAGATCTTCTGGGTCCTTCAATTTGGTCAGTTTCCCACCTTTTGCTTGGCTTCATCATGCCCTGTGGCAACTACCTCAGCCCCTCTGCAGTGGCCTTGCGTGGATTCTCCTGCTCCTTTCCCGGGACATGCTATGTTGCTGATTCATTCACTCTCAACTCCCCTAACCATGCGAGACTCTGCCTGGCAGAGGCTTACCCAGGACAGGTACTGTAGGGCACGTGGCCTCCCTTCTGGTCCCAGGAGCACTGGGCAGCACTGGAGCACGATGCTTGGGACCACTCCCAACAGCAAAATCACCAAGAAAAAACAGAAAAATGTTTAAAAACAAATATGAAAATAGATCACCAAAAAGACACGTTGAGAACATGAGAACTGCAACAACAACACAGTGGGCCTTACCGGACCTCAGCTGGAGCAGACCCCCTCACAGACACCCAGTGTTCATTGTTCCCAGCTTCCCCATGAGTGACGCTGACGTCACCGTATCGATTCGGACAGTTCAAGCACATTTGAGCAAGAAGACAAACTTGCAAACATGGAATCTGTGAAGAGCCAGCCTGAACTGTACCTAGAAGAACTGCTCTGTGTCTGTCACCAAGTCCAGTCCAGGAGTTGAGGGTTCTCGGGGACAAGCCCAGCCCTCAGCTGGTCACAGTGTGTTAGAGTCGGAGGTAAAATGACTGACATTCCCCTGCAGGTTCTTAGGGGCTCATGTTCTAGAAGGAGGAAATTTTGGGAAGACACAGTGGTGGCTTCCACTTGTTTTGGTGGCGGCTATGACTTGGGGCAGGGATCCCTGTTTGGCCATTACTGAAATCTCTACAGCAGGATGATTGAGGTTTGGAAAAAGGATGTTCTGGAAGGTGACTGAAAAGGAAGACAAATCACTCTTTTTTGGACTACAGTTCTTTTTAATTTTTTCTCAGCAGTGGGTGGAGCTCAGAGTAAAAGGGGTTATGTGCCCAGTTCATCCAGTGCCTATTACTGCCTGCTGTATACAATGCACACTGAGTGTCATGGGTGTGCAATATGGAAACTATTGCAGCTCAGAGCTTTATGGGTCCCCAGTGTGGGTGAGGCACAGATGCCCTGCTCTGTGGATTTCCTCCCCTTTTTCTATATGTATCTTGTTGATTCATCAACATTGAACTTGCCCAAGAGCACTGTCATGCATGCCTGGATGAAGTCTGTTGACATGGATTTTCTCCCTAAGGCACATGGCAGCCCTTCTGTGCTTGGAGGCAGGAGGCAGCCCGTCAACACAGTGCTTGGGGGCCATTTCAAACAGCAAGAGCATCAACAAAGAAGGGCAACACACAGGTGCCCTTGAGCAGGACTGGAAGCCTAACTGTCTGCGATGGAATGCTGATGGCAGGAGGGGTTGTTCACAGACAGAGGTCTCTGGGAGGTTCCAGGCTGGAGGAGCTATCTGATCAGGGCCTTTCAGTTGGGACATACTCTCACATGTTGCCGAAAGTGAAAAAGTGTTTCAGTCTTCGGGTGTGTGATGCAGTACTTTACCTTTCTAAAATCATGGTTCTATAATTCTTTCCCTTTAACTATCAAAACTCTTGAGCACTGTTTTTTCTTTTAATTTTTAAAGACTGCATTTTGATTAGTTGTGTCCATATGGGGTACAAATTCTCATTTCTATGGTTGTGCATGATGTACATTCATATCATTCTTGTTAATCACACATGTACATAGGGTAATGACACTTTGATGTTTATAGCAGTTCAATTAACAATAGCTGGACTGTAGAACCAACCTAGATGCCCTTCAACAGATGAATGGATAAAGAAGCTGTGGTATATACACACAATGGAATACTCCTTGAGCACTGGTTTTAATACTCTGTTTTATGAGAGTAATAATTGCAGTGGATGCTTTCTTCATGCTTTCTACCCAGCAGTGCCTTTGAGGTTCTGAGGGATGCATTCCTGCAGGGAAATGGTGCTGCCTCGTCCCCATCCAGTTATAGGAGACAGTGACAGACAGCAGGGGGGATGGAGGATTCAGCTCTGCACTGCCAGAAGCGTACCCAGCCAAGGGAGGGAGGGAAGAGAGAAGAGCAAGGAAGAAGAGGAAAGCATAGGCAGTCTGTGGCCTCCAAATGACAGAGCACGTGAGTCAAAGTCACCTGCGGTCTTTGTTTTCTTAAGCATAGTGCACACTTACAAAACCTGATAGAGATTCTGCTGCCAAGACTGTCCTGGGTGAAGCCAGTAGTCTGCATTTGAATGAGCTCCTCAGATGGTTCTGAGGGACAGCAGATGTAGCATGTGTAACGATATCACTGCATCCGCCTTGCATGTTGGCATGGATGGGGATCCATCATCCCCCTTCCTCTGCCTGCCGGTATTCCAGGAGCCACTATGGGAAAAGTTGAAACCATGGGTTCTGTCTGCAGCTTCTCAGGTCAGTTCCTACTCTCTGCTTCTGGTAGACTGGATGACCTTGAGTTAGGGTCACTTTGCTCTTATGCTGCATTGCAAATTTTTTTCTCCAAATGTGGCCTTCGAACAGCTTACACCAGAGTCACCTATGGAGTTTGTAACAGTGTGGTTCCCAGACCCCATTCTGGATCTTCTGAACTGGGGTTTACCAGGTAGGAACTCCCTGGCAATTTCCAAAGAGGTTTGTGAAATGGGTTCTCACTATGCAGGGCCTTTGCATGGCTGGTCCCCCTGACTGGTCATCTGAATCCCAGATACCAACGTGCTCAACCTCCTTACATTCTTAAGTCTTATTTAAATATCATTCTCTCAGACTGCTCTCATTACCCACCATCCTCTTACACAGTGCATGGCCCAAAACAGGGATGCAATAAATTCAATATGCACCTGATGAAGGACTGATTGAATGAATGGCTATATTTTACATAAAGTGTATAATATAGTACTGAAGTTATATGTATGAAATTTAAGAATGCATAGACATATATGCTCATTTTTTTCATTTCCTGGATCTTCAGGGTGCTCTTATAATCCAGTTGGATGTAGAAATAAAATAATAGAACTTCCAAGTGCTTTTTTAATCTTATTAATTAATAAGGAGTCCTGGAGAAAGATATTCATACACATGGACTTGCATGAAATGATTGTGAAATGGTGATCTTGACAGTGTTTCTGTGTCCAGCAGATGGCGCTCATGTCAAACAAGTCACTAGCAGGAACCAGGGAGGAATATTTTCAGAGTCCTGTTACTTCTGGCATAAGTGCAATAGTATCTCCTTATCTGTATCATCTCACATCCTCACTGAAGGAGAGGAGTACAATCAGATGCTTTGAGAGAAAGAGACCACGTTCACATAACTCTTCCTTGTGTATTTTTATAATTGCTCTACCTTATTATTGTTGCTGATCTCTCACCATGCCTAACTTATAAACTCTATCATAGGTATGTGTGTGTAGGAAGAGACAGGACATACAGGGTTTGGCACTATCCACTGCTTTAGGCATCCACAGCAGGTCTTGGAATGTATCCTCTGTGGATAAGAGGTTGCTACTGGCCCAGTGGGGTGGCACACGCCTGTCATCCCAGTGACTCAGGAGGCTGAGTCAGGAGGATTGCAAGTTCAAAGTCAGCCTCAGCAACTTAGTGAGGCTCTCAGCAATTAAGTGAGACCCTGTCTTAAAATAAAAAATAAAAGGGACTTGGGATGTAGCTCAGTGGCAAAACAACTCTGGGTTCAATCCTCAGTACAATAAGTTAATAAATAAATAAGATAAAAAAGAGCACTACTGGCCTTGTCAATGGCTCCTCTCCCTCTCATGACACATGCATTCTGGTGCTTGGAGACCAGTGCCTCTGAAGTTCCTGTCCATGCGGAGCCTTGAGAGCCCTGCTTTGGCTGCTCCTGCTGGGACAGAGTGAGCACAGGCAAGGGGTACTCTCGGAACCCCAGCTGTTCTTGGGCCCCGTCTGCAGGATTATCCTCAGTTCATTGCTGCAGACTTTCTCAAGCTTCTCCCTGCAAGGATGACCCATCGGACTGCATGATTATTGCTTGCTCGGTACCAGCTGAGCTGAGCGCCAGACTGGGGAGAAGCTCTACGTGTGCACAGTCTAGAACTCAGAGGTAGGCGAGTTCTGGAGTTCAATGCCCAGTGAGAGGGGACAGAGAGTCAGGGACACACACACACACACACACACACAGACTTTGTGATAAGGTAGATTGTTATACATGTCCAGACAACGGGGTGAATTGCTTGAAGAGGAGTTCTTTTAGCACTTACAGGTTCTTTTATATTTTTATTTACTCATTTATTTTTTGCTGTTGGTGAGAGACAATTGTTCCTACCTTCTCATGTAGAAAATTCCAGATTAGTGCTTCATAAACTTTCCTTGGGGTCAGGTTAAAAAAAGCAGATTCTGCTTCAAGTGGATCTGGAGCAGGACCTAAGGCTAGCCTGTCAGGTTCTCTCGTGGTTGCGGGTCCAGGACCCTTGGAGCAGCCGCAGGGAAGGGCCGGGCTGGGGGATCAAGCCAAGGTTGTTTTTGTCTGGTCATGAGTTAAGGTTTTTTTTTTCTTTTCATTTTTAAAGAGTTGTGGGGAAGAAAAATAAACACATCATCTGACCCTTGTAAAAAAAAAAAAGAGAGAGAGAGAGAGAGCATATAGACCCCTAAGCTAATGTCTAACTGCTGGCTTCTAGTTCTCCTTGGGCCATCTCAGCAAGTTCTTCTAGAGAGTGAAAAACCAAGAGCCTTGCAGCAAGAGGCTAGAAGATCTGGAAATTGGACCTAATTTGACAAAAGCAGCAGCCATGTATTTTTTGCTCTTTCTGGTGTAACCATGGCAATAAGATCTGATGAAACACCATTCCTTAACGCAGACAACACTCCATGCACATGGCAGCTCGGGGTAGTGGTGATGGGGTTTAATTTTAGAATTGGAGCTTTGCTTCATGAAACAAGAGCATGAGAACAGGGCTAGTCACAGACCTTCTATAGATTCTTCTCCTTCCAGGATAGCAACGTCCAATGACAGTTAGCATTAATCAATCACAGCATTTGCTTTGTCTGTGACATTCTTCTACCTGCTACAGCCACTGTGACATGGTTATGCCATTAGAGAGGCTCTTTTGTGACAATTCCCAGTAGTACCAGTAGAACAAGAAAAGAACTGAATTCAAGAAGATGCAGACTCTAATGATTACAGATACAAACTAGAGACATCATTAATTCTCATAACCTGCACTAGGAAACCTACAGGGTAGGTGCAATGATCATCCCCATTTTATAGGACAGAAATTGGAATGCAGAGGTTATGCAACATATGCAGAAGCCACAAGATGTGTAACTGGGATTGTTGGTGTTTGATCCAAGGGATCTGGCTGAATGTCTACACTCAACCATTGAGATCTAGCAGGAGTTATGCATGCCGCAGGGCTACAGGTAGGGCCAGCAGGAGGATAGACATCACTGCAGAGCTGTGGGGAGCAGCACCTCAAGAGCTTCCATCAGCACTTTGCCTATGCATGGGGAGGGCCTGTCTGCTCCCTCAGAAAGACAAGACTCTTGTTTCCAAGTGTAGGTGTCTGTTCTCCCAATGCTGCAGGGACAGAGGGGAGGTAGCCAGAGAGAACTTCAAACTGCTGAGCATAGAGCGTAGAATCAAATCATTCTCCTCCCTCTGCCTGCAACTTTCCAGGGTGGATAAGGAGCCTTCAAAGGTTTGTAGGTGTCAGTGCCCCCGTTTGAATTCCATGCATCATCCAAAGGGAGTAATCAAAGTTCAAGAAGCTTTTTTTGAACAATATGTACATCAGAGCTTCATTTACCCCAAGGAACTTTACAAAAGGCTATGGAGTCCACAGTTGGAAATTGATTGATGAAATAAGTAAATCTATTTGGTAGAACAATACAGGCCTAAAATCTTATTTCTTTTTGAGAAATTTTTAGTGACATGGGTAAGCATTTGTGCTATTTGGAAAACTCAGGAAATAAAATTATCCATAGAAGGAGCTCAGAGGTATGTATAGATATCTTTATACATGTGAGCAAGGAAATGAACATACAGTTCAGGGAGATGGACTTTGGGGGGCATTTAAATATTCTGTATATTTTCCTCATCTTCATAATAAGTTAAAAAAAACCCCACAAAACTCTGTAAGTAAAATGGTTTTGCTAACCACAGGAATAAGAAAATGAAGAACTGCTTCCCAACACAAGAAAGAGAAACCTTTACTCAAAGTACTTTTCCCTACAAAGCAGGGGAGATAGGTGTTATTGCACCTGTTTACAAGGAGGGAGCTGAGGTCAAGAGGTTAGCTGGCTTTTCTAAAATTTCCTAAATGAATTATGAAAGCCAACCAAGTAAAACCTTCTGCGGTCCACTCAAGAAATAAGGGCAATCTACTTAGTGGCAGGACAGAGCCAAGGGAATCAGGAGACAGGAGTGAAAGGAGAGCGGGGCCAGATCTTGGAAAACCCTGAATACCAGACCAAGGAGAGGGACCCATCCTACAGGCAATGTGTACAAGCTAAAGCAGAGAGATGAGAGAGAGACAGCTGGAGAGATGGTGAGGGGTGTGTGTGGGTGACAACGTCCCCAGGAGTTGGGCTCAGAAAGACTAGCCCTGCACGCCAGTTCTGGCTCTCTCCAGGAACTGCATCTCCGTGCACTCTCCCCAACATAAGCATTGACTTTCGGAGCATATTCTCAGAATTTTCCTGCACAGAAAAGTCAGAGGTAGCTCAGCCTTCCTGATCCTTTGGAAGCAAATGAACACAGTGAATATGGCGCCATCTTGAAATCCACTTTCTCTGCAGCATCATGAAGTCCTGCTTCATGGTTCTGCTTGTCCTGTGTGACTCATTTCATCGAAGCCTGGTACTCCAGTGTTTGATTCAAACCTACTTATTTTGTGCCTTAGACTGAGGAATGTCACCTGCTAAAGCCCATGTGTTAAAAGCTTAGTCCCCAGTCTGTGACAGAGCCTTTAAGAAGTGGGGGTCTAGTGACAGGCTTAGGTCACTGGGGGCAAGCCCGTAAAGGGGGTCATGGGGACACAATCTCTTCCTCTTTCTCTCTTTCGATTCCCAGCCGTGAGGTGAATGACCTCCTGTACCTGGGTGTGCTCTGCCACAGGCCCAAACCAATGCACCCAATCAGGCACAGACTAAAAACTGGGAGTTTTAAGTTGATTTATCAGATACTTATTATAGTGTTTTAGTCAGCTTTGCATCACTGTGACCAAAAGACCTGACAAGAACAACTAAGTGGAGAAGAAGTTTATTTTGGCTCATGGTTTCAGAGGTTCAGTCCATGATTGGCTGATTCCATAGCTCTGGGCCTGAGGTGTGGCCGAACATCGTGGTAAAAGGGAATCTGGGAAGAAAGCAGCTTAGGACATTGTGACAAAGAAAGGATGGAGGGGACTCTGCTTAACAGGGTCAAAATCCAAACCCAAAGTCACACACCCTGCCTCTGGTTACTACCCACTTAATCTACCAGTGAATTAATCCACTGATTAGGTTATATCTCTCAAAATTTGATCATTTCACTTCTGAAAATTCTTGCTTTGTCTCACTCATGAGCTTTTTGGGGGAGGGAACACCTCATATCTAAACCATAACGTTAACAATGGAAATCTGGCAAACTCACCAACTCGCAAGCCTGCATACCCAATGTGTCACCTGATGGCACCATGTGGATCCATCTCCACCTTACTGTGATCCCCACTCCTCCTCACTCAATCTGCTGTGAATACCAGCATCCCTGCTCCTGACCAATCAAACCTCATTGGAACATCAGTTGTATAATGAAACAATCCTGGTCGATTTTATTTTGGCTAAAACTCTTCATTAGGTGCCACAATATTCTACTCAATTTCTTTCCATCTGGGGTGTATTTATCTATATGTAGAGATACTGTTTTAGTCAGCTTTTTTGCTGCTGTGACTAAACTATCTGACCAGCATGATTATAGAGAAGGAAAGGTTTATTTGAGGGCTCACAGTTTCAGAGGTCTTAGTCCACAGGAGGCTGGCTGCATTCCTCAGAGCTCAAGGTGAGGCTGAACATCATGGTGGGAGAGGGTGGTGGAGGGAACCATCACCGTGATCAGGAAGCAGAGAGAGAGACTCCACTCTCCAGATACAAAATATATACCCATAGCCACACCCCAATTCCCACCTCCTCTAGCCACATCCTACCATTTCAATTAATCCCATCAGGGATTAATTCACTGATTGGGTTAAGATGCTTATAACCCAATCATTTTTCCTCTGAACCTTCCCACATTGTCTACATGTGAGATATTGGGGAACACCTCACATCCAAACCATAACGAATACGTACTACTTTCTCAATATTTCTTCTGGATTTTGTGCGGGTTTCAGAACTTAACCTACAATAACACCCCTTTCATGGGCTAAGACTCATGGTACTGTTCTTACCTGGCCTCCTAGATCAGAAACTATATCAAAGCCTGTTCCTTCTTCCTTTTTGTTCTGGAATAAGCCCTGGCATGTGAACACTCACAGGGAGTTGGCTAAGCAAAGGAAGAATGATCACTCCGCCACAGCCATGTGTGAGAGTGTACGGAAGATGGCCACAGGAATCCCACGCCGTGGGTCACTCTTCCCATACTGGCTCTGGGTTTGGCCTTGGGCCTTTCCCTGGCCCCGGGGACAACAGTGGGGGGGATACAGCAGAGACTCATTGAGGCCTCAGGCTCCTGCTCTAGCTGCAGCTCTGAGTCCACCTTGTGACTGGCTAGCTGTCCTGACAGACACTGAGTGGAGGAGCGGAGGCCGTGACCAGCCAGCTGACCCCGGATTTGAAGATCTCCTGACTTGGCCCGGGTCCTGACTGCGTCAGCTGACCCCCACAATCACAAGATGAAGAAACGTTCTTGTTTTGAGCTTCTCGGTGTGGGAGGAGCGTTGCATGCAGGGATAGCTAACTGGACGGTCATGGATTGCTGACTTGCCCCAATCTGGAGCTCAGTCAGCTGATGAGCGCTGATAAACTCTAACGTGATTTTGCTGCTGGGAAAATTAAAACAACAACAGCAAAAACATTGTCAGACTGCCCTGAAATGAAGACTAGGCTCTGTCACTCACTAGCTCTGTGACACTGAGCAGAGGTGTTGCCTTTCAGACAACAGAAACCACTCCAAGGGTGGTCAAAGAATGTACTAGAATTATATTTATAAAGCGGTGAGTACAGAGCAGGACCACATAGCGTAGGTAGGCGCATGTTGGCGAGTTCCCTCGGCTGCTCTACGATGTGAGAGCTCTGTCTGGAGGACGAGCTTCTTCCCACAAACGCCTCTGTCCTCCCCTCTCTCTTCCTTCACGTACAGGCAATTGTTTGCTATTTCAATGGAGTACCATTCGGAGGAAGCCAGTTCGTACTACGTTCCCTCAAAGTAAGACCTGGATTGGTTTATGAGGAACTAATTACTTCCGCACATGCATAAATCAGACCTGGATTTTCTAACCTAATAGGTGCGCCTGCCCAATTAATATTCCCATTTCTGAGACCTCAAGTAAGGAAAAAAGCAAGGAGATCAGAGAACATGTAATTGATCTCCACGTTGGGTCCCTTCTGGAGCATCCTCCATGTGTCCATGGAAAGACTCAGATGAAAAGATATCAGTGCTGGTTGATTTCTGAACCTTCCTTTCTTGTGGTTCTCAGGCACTCAAAGACCTCAGCGTCTGGGGGGCTGGCTGTGACACTCTCCCACCCATTTACAATTACTGTCCTAGTGACCATGATCTGTGCCTTCATGGTGCACTGACTGTGGAAGGAGAAGTACAGAGGGGCCACTGGACCAGGCAGAGGGTGGGATGTTGAGCACACTGTGTGTTCTGGGTCTCAGGCCATGAAGGAAGAGTGTTCTAACGACCCAGGGGATTTAAAAATACTGTACCCGTTGCTGCTGTGGAGGGGCTTTCTCTGACTATTGCATCTAAATAGATTTCCCCACCTGGGCCTCTGTGCCAGAAGATCCTCTGCTGCTGCTTCTTCATACCACTATGCCTCTGAAATTATTTATGTACTTTTTTACTTCTTTATTCTCAGCACTCCCATGGAAATACACATTTCAGAGAGAAGGAATTCAGACTGCCTTGTCTGAGCTGCTGGCATGGAACCTGGTGCATGGGGCTCTTGGTCATTGAATGGAACAGGCTGGACACAAGAACAATGGGGGAGAGGTTGACTTGTGTCTCACCAAAAGGAATGAGAGGCTCTCCAGGTTTGGGGCTGGGTTCTCTCCTGTGCCGTGCTAGGGACCCCATAGGCCTTCAATCAATGTTGGAAAATGAATGAGTCAGGAAATTCCACTAGGACACAATAATACCCACAGCAAATGAGCAATATCTGATAACTGAGTTTTCTAGAATATTAGGGAACTCAGCAATTAAGTTTCATTGTATGGCTATAGCAATCCAAGGAGAATTAAATAGATGTAGGACTCATCTTTTGGTTTCATCTATTTGTTGTCCCCAGATTACTTGGGTTGGTACAGCTTGGTCTTGTTACCTCAACGAGATGGTGAGATTATATTCTTTGGCATTATTACATTGTGCTGTAAGTGACAATTGCCCTGTTTGTCTCCCCTAGGAGATGCTGTGACCTGGAAGGAAGGGGTCCTTGTATCTTTCAGGACGTGTTCAGTGCTTGTTTATGAAAGCCGAGTTGAGCAGTGGACAGATGGATGAGCTGTCCTCATGGCCCTGAGCTGTGCCCACTGATGTCCTCAAGCAGGTCCTGCATGCTGCAGGCTGACATCCCTCTTTAACTGCAATGTCCCCATCTGAAGGTTTTCTTGTTCCTCTCTTGATGTTTCCAGTTAAATCTCATTTCTGCTCAGTTGGTGCCTGCCAGGGCTAACAACCGAAATGTGTCACTGTTTTGTTGGTGACAGTGTCTGCTTCCTTTCTGTCTGCTTCTGATCTCTCAGGGACTGGGACAGGGAAGGCAAGTTTGTTAGCATTTGTGGCAGATTAAAGAAAGCTGAAAATTTTTCGAAATGTCTCACAGCAGGAAGTCTCTGTCCTCATCTCTTCAAGGTGGAGAGGTGAGCCTTGGTGACTGGCTGTGTCAGACACAGACTTGAGAATGGTGCCATTGGCTTCCTGTGACTTGGAGCCCTGAACCTACCTGCTAGAGGGGCACAGGAGAGCCTCTGTGAGTGCATGAAGATGGGGAGGGTCCCCGCTGAGCCCAGCCCAGCAGCAGCCCCAGCAGGAGATAAGCCAACTTGGAGCCAGGAGAGGGGCCGAGTTGGGAGCAGGGCATTGAGTCCCGTCGGTGGTACAGGGAGCAGGCTTACCCTCCAGAATGTCGACCCACAGAACCATACAGCATAGCAGAATGATTGCTGCCTCAGAGACGAAATTCAGTGATGGTTTGTTATGTAGCAATAGAAAAGCAAAGCTGCAGAGATGATAAAATAAGATTAAATAAGTCTCAAGTGACTGCAGGAGGCTTCTTCCCTAATTCTCTGTCGTGTTCAGAAGGAGTGAGCTTGCTGGAGACCCGAGACCTGCGGATGAGACTTCCCGCTGCTCACTAATGCACAGAACAACCCTTCATCAGTGAAGGGTATTCATATATTCAAATGAACATGTCTTTATGGAGTTCCTATTTTTTTTTGTTACTTTGTTTTAGGGGTTCAAATAAAAAAAGAAGAAAGAAGAGGTATATACGCAATTCACTAAATACTTGTGTATCTATCTGTACCAGTGCTGTGGTTTGGATGTGAGATGTCCCCCAAAAGCTCACATGTGAGACAATGCAAAAAGGTTCTGAGAAGAAATGATTGGGTTACAAGACTCTTAACCCCACCAGTGAATGAATCACCTGATGGGATTAACTGAGTGGTGACTGAAGGCAGGCGGGGTGTGCCTGGAGGAGGTGGGCATGGGGGACCTGCCTTTGGGGCATGTATTTTGTATTTGGTGAGTGGAGTCTCTCTCTGCTTTCTGATCATCGTGTGAGCTGCTTCCCTCTGTCACATGCTTCCGACATGTTGTTCTGCCTCACCTGGAGCCCCGGGAAAATGGAGCCAGCTGTCTATGGACTGAGACCTTTGAAACCGTGAGCCCCCAAATAAACCTTTCCTCCTCTACAGTTGTGCTGGTCAGGTCTTTTAGTTGCAGCAGTGAAAAAGCTGACTAAAACAACCAGTTGACAACGCTGGATACGGGACAGTCAGGGTTGCAGAAATGAACGTGCCAAGGCCCTCACCTTCTTGTCCCTTTCATCTGTGTTGGCCCTGCCATCTGCATTTTTATATGAAATATGCTATTTGCTCCCTTCTGGCTGATCATCAGGGCAAGCTGCTGTTCCACACTGCATGGATTCACCAACAGAGGACTAGAGGTTATCACTAGGAATTGAAGTGTGTCTCCCCCCAAATCCCTGCAAATTGGAATTTTGTAGATGTAATTACCTCGAGGATTTTGAGCTGAGGAGAGCATCCTGGATTATTTGGGTGAACCCAATATGATGACAGGTATCTTTATAAGAGGGAGGTGGCAGGACCCTTGTGAGAGAAGGCGATGTGACCACAGAAGCAGAGCTTAAGTGATGTGTTTGAAACTTGGAAAAAGGAGCCAGAAGTCAAAGAGCATGGACAGCCTCCAGATTCTGAAAGAGGCAAGAAAGTATTGCCCCAAAGTCCGCAGAGGGGAACACAGCCAAGCTGACACTGGTTCAACTCAAGTCGTTGGCTGAATTATGACTCCCCCAAATTCATATGTTGAAATCTTAGGTACCAAGTACCTCTGAAAGTGACTGTATTTGGAGATAGGGTTTTAAGAGAGAGAATTAAGGTTAAATGACATCACAGGATCACAGGATAAGTGCTGGCACCCTTATAAGAAGCAGAAATTTTGACATGGACATGACCTGTCTGTGTCAGAGGGCTGACCTGTGAGACTCATCAGGAGGACCATCATCTACAACCCAAGGAAAGCGGTCTCAGAATGAAACCAACCCTGCCGACACCTTGATTGTGGACTTCCAGCCTCCTGGAGAGCGAGAGGATGCATTTCTGTTGCTTAAGCCATTCAGTCCATTCAGCAAACTGGTAGGGTGGTGTGCCTACTGCCACTTCAGGTCACTGTGGCAGAGCTGAGAATGGACTTGGGGTTTCTGTCCTCCAGTTTATCCTGCCACTCTCCCTCTTGCTGGAATATGAGAGTGGACATGAACGTCCTGCATTCTGACCTCTGCCTCCATCAATCACCAGCTATGCAAACTTTTGCATGTCATACGACATTTCTGTACTGTGTGGAGGATCATGGAATATAGCAACTGCCCAGTAATGGGGACCCTCAGGTATTGCTTCCTGTTCCTATTTCCTGGATGGAACAGGGGTTAGGGGAGCACTTGAACCAAATCTGCTAGAGCCTTCTCCTGAATGTCAACTGCTTAAAAGAGGAAAGGGAACAGGAAGTGATGTGCAGACTGAGTATTCCCGATCTGAAAATCCAAAATCTAAAATGCTCTGAAATTTGAAACGGTTTGAGTATTGACATCAGGTGTTGTGATATCTCCAGCTTTGCTCTTTTTGCTCCAGATTTTTTGTCTATTTGGAATTCTTTTTTATTTATTGTTTTTCCACCTCTGTAAGGAGTGTATTTTGATGGGAATTGTACTGAATCTGTAGATCCCTTTGAACAGTATTGATAGTTTAACAATATTCTTCAATCCATGAACATAGGGGGTCTTTCCACGTTTTAGTGTCTTCAATTTCTTTCTTTGGTGTTTTGCAATTTTCACTGTAGAGGTATTTTGCATCTTTAAGTATATTCTTATATATACATACATATATATTTTGTTACTATTGTGGATGAATTTCTCAGTGAACTCGTTATTGATGTATAGAAAACCATCTGGTTATTATATGTTGATTTTTGTATTCTGTTACTGTACTGAACTTTTTTACAAGTTCTAATAGTCTTTTGGTGGAGTTTTTACATTTTTCCAGGCATAGAATCATCTCATCTGCAAAGTGACAAAAACAGCATGGTATTGATATAAAAACAGATATGTAGACCTGTGGAACAGAATAGAGAACCCAGAAATAAATCCACACAGCGTTAGCTAACTGACTGTCAACAAAGGCACCAAAAACATACATTGGAGAAAGGGCAGCCTCTTTAGTGAATGACACTGGGAAAACTAGATGTCCACACACAGAAGACTGAAATTGGACCCCTGGCTATCACCCTGTACAAAAATATCTCCAAATGGATCAAAGACTGTAACACAAGACCTGAAACTACCAGAGGGAAATATTGGAGGGACACTTCAAAGGTTTGGCACAGGCAATGATTTCCTGGAGACAACAGCACAGGAAGCAAAGTCAAGATTGGCAAATGGGATTACTTAAAATTAAAAAGCTGCAGAGTGAAGGAAGCAATCAGAGTGAAGGGATGAACTACAAAATGGGAGAAAATCTTTGTTCATCTGTTCATCTGACAGGAAATTAGCATCCAGAATATAAAAGGACTATAAAAAGCAAAAAAAAAATAAAAAAATAAAAAGGTGATCCAAGGTGATCCAATTTAAAATGGGCAAATAATCTGAACACATACTTCACAAAAGAAGGAACAGGAATGACTAATAGACTTATGAAAAATACCCAATATCATCAGCCATCAGGGAAATGTAAGTCAAGACGACAAGGAGACTCCATCTCACCACAGTGAAAAAGGTTATTATCAGAAATCAATAAAATAACAGGGGCTGGTGAGGATGTGGAGCAAAAGGTACCTTATACACTGGTGGTGGGAATGCAAACTAGCTCAGTCGCTATGGAAAACAGTATGGAGGTTCCAGAACTGCCCTGGATCCAGCCAGCCCACTCCTGGGTATTCCTCTGAGGGAAATGAAGTCAGCCACGAAAGAGATCCTCCCACACATGGTTACCGCAGCAATATTCCCAACACCCAGGGAGTGGAATTGGCCATGGTGCTCTTCAACAGATGAATGGATAAAGAAAAGGTGATAGAATGAAATTACGTCATTTGAGGAAAATGGATGGAACTGAAAGACATCATGTTAAGTAAAATAAGCCTGGTCAGGCATGGTGGTGCATGCCTGCAATCCCAGTGACTCAAGAGGCTGAGACAGGAGGAATGCAAATTTAAAGTCAGCCTCAGCAACTTAGTGAGGCCCTGTCTCAACATCAAAATAAATAAATAAATGAATAAATAACTTAATGAATAAATAAATAAATACAAAAGGGCTGGGGGATGTGACTCAGTGGTTAAGTGCCTCTGGGTTAAAAAAAAAGAGCCAGACATAAAGACAACTTTCCCATGTTTTCTCTCATATGTGGAAACTGGGGCAGGAGGCAAAGATTTGAAAGTAGAAAAGAGACTATTACAGAAGGACGAGGGATGGGGATCGATAGGGGAGGGCCAAAGTGAGTGTGGATGGATACCATCAAGCATGATGTATGTACATAGAGAAAACAGTGTATCCCATTAATTTGCACAATTTATGCATGTTAATAATTGTAATAGTAATAAAGTTTAAGATTTCAAAACATTTTGTAATTTGGATATTTGGATTAGGAAAGCTTGACCAGTATACTCTATGCAAATATTCCAGAATCTGAAAGTCTGAAATCTGAAACACTGCTGGTCTCAAGCATTTTGGATAAGGTCTACTTAGTCTGTATAAATCACAAATATAAAAACTGCACACAACAGAGGGCATGTCTTTTCTAGCACAAAGTGTTAAACTTTGCAGTAAAATATCCTGCATCTGCTACAGAATCTGTAATCATTGGCAGGGGTGGAAACTACCAAGCATCCATGTCACTGTCATCAAATAAAATACGGATGTCTATGGAGACATGAGGTGGTCCAAGGAAATGTGCAGAGAAGCTGTAATTGGAACCCTGCTGTTTAAGTCAGCAGAAAGGCACGTGCTCAAAGCAGCAGCTCCTGGTTGCAGTTTGCTTATGATTCTCCTGTATCTTGAAATGCCTGACCCGGGGCATCTTCCCTGTTCTTATCCAGCAACTTCCTGAGGGGCTGCTCTTCCTCTGTCTTGGACAATTAGGGCTGTGTGAGGATGTTCTCAGCTTTCAGATCACCTGGGGGAGTTTCTTACAGCCATGATGAATCTGAGATTTTAGCGCTTGAACTGAGTGGCAAGCCCAGGAAGGCAGAAGAATGCAGATGCCTGCCTATGCAAACCAGAGAGAGGCCAGTCCTCCCCCGTGTTGATGCTTTGTCTTTTCTGAAATAAATCCCAGTGCTTGCGGTAGTGAGAGAGGAAAGGAGAGAACACAGGTCCATGGACTGCACTCAGCTGGCTGCAAACTCCCTTTAAACAGCTGTGTGTGGCCACTCAGTCACTGGACACAGGGACAGTCAAGTGCTGAAATCTGGGAAACCCTACATCAGAAGATACAGGATTTGGCTCTGAGTGGTGATGCACACCTGTAATCCCAGCTGAGGTGGGAGAATCATAAGTCCAAGGCCAATCTGGGCAACTCCCAGAAGACCCTGTCTCAAATTTAAATAGGGCTGAGAATGTAACTCAGTGATAGAGCATCCTTGGATACAATACCAAGTATCATTAAAATAAAGTTATTTAAAAAATAAAAAGGAGACACATAGTTTAGGATAAAATAAAGTTCTTTTTAGCTTTGTGTTCTGATGATTTTCTTTCCTTTTGTTTATTCCCTCCTCATTTCATTAAAAACAGGATGTTTAAACCCAATCTTTCTCTTAAAAAACAAAACAAACAAACAAACAACAACAACAAAGAAACCAGGACAGCTTCAGAGTCCAGATAGCACACAGTGGACCCTTGGCAGTCACACAAGGTCTTAAATGCCAGGTCATTTGCTCAATTGGCATTTAACTCATTTTGATTATTCACGACTCATGCTAGTTCTTAACTCTTCATGCATGCATTCATTCATTCTTTGTGTGTTTTAAGTATGATTTACTTTGAATCAGATATGGCTCAAAAATTAATAGGCTAGAGTCACATCCTGTAAAGATATTTACAGTACACTGAGAGAACAATAGTGATACTATGCTTGGTTAGCAGTCTAAGACGTCATAGCCTTCACAGGTATCTCCTTTATGTAAAGTTTCTTCAAGATGGTTGTGGGTGTGTCAAACAGCAGCTTCACTTTGCCTGTGAACAGATTTTCCTACATACGGATGGATGAGGAGAGGAAGGAGAGAGACTGGAAGCAGGACAGAGGAAGAGAGAGAAAGGGAAGAAAAAGCACTAGAGAAGTCAAGGGAAAAAGAGAGAAGACTGCTCAGATGAGACACAGATTGGCGATGGGGAGAAGCATGTGTGAAGAAGAAAACAAGACCAAGAGTCCCAGCACAGCCTTGTAAGATCTTCTGATGAAGTTGTAGTTGCTATTCTTATTTTTCAGTCGTGAAACACATTGCAGGTGCACTAAACAATGTCTGTCGTATCTAGACACTCTTCACTCACTACTTTAAAATACCGCTTTATTAAATAGAATAATCAGGGGAGAGATGCAGTCTGGGGACAGGTCTTGATAAAGTAATGAGCACGGCATTATGCATGAGGGGTTATGAGGATCCCAACAGCCTTTGGCAAGAACATTGCAGAAGTAAGTGTTCCTTCATGCTTCACATGAGCTCACTCACTCATTTAAGCAAGCCAACTTTTTAAAGTGGCAGGCACGGGGGGGGAATGAAGAAGGTAGGGCACATCTCAGTATCACAGGGCTTGTAATTAGGCACAAAGATAGACAAGCAATGGACCATGATGCTGCCGGGTGAGAAGTGCCCCTGGCTGCAGGCCCAGAGTCCTGGCACAGGCCCGTGAGCAGAGGCACCTGAGACGAGAACTGAAGGCCAGCTGTCAGACTCCAGGCCGACACTGTCACTCCAGCCCCTGCACAGGCGAGGAGGTGAGGTCTGTTTTGGAATCTGCCAGTGAAATAGTGGTGGCAGAGGCACACGCAGGAAGTGAAGCCAGAGCAACGTGAGGACCAGCGCCGGACACTTCGCAGGTTCTGTTCCTCCCTGGGAGCCTTTTCTCTGAAACTACCCCCAATCCCGAACCTGGCAACTTCGCCTTAGAGGTACCTGGTCTCTTGCTTCTCCTTGTCCTCCTTCTCCTCCTCCCTTTTTCTAATATTTTGTCACATTTACTTCAACAAAACTAACCCTAAAGGTGGCCTCTGTGGCGGTTGGGACAATGGGTCACGCAGTTTGAATCTAGGCACTCTGATTCCACCCCATCATTTTCTGACCTTAGCAGTTCATTTCTGCTGTCTGCGCCTCAGTTTCCCTGTATGTAATCCATAGCAGGGAGGAGCTAAGTTGCTCATTTCCACCTAAGTCATCTCTGTTTTTCACATCAGAACACAGATCTGCTAAAGGATCTAGTTCTCAGAGTGTTGGAGAGGGTTAATTAACTTCTGTTTTTGGAGTCTCTTACTTGGGATAGGTGAGCTCTGGAAGCTTGTGAATCCAGCCTTTCTCCCATATATTTTGGCTTTTTAAGTCAAATATTCCTGCACATTTTCTCCTTTCTGATTCATAGTTGTTCATTCCAGCCATTTACTGATCACCTACTATGTGCCATGCACATTCTGACTTTGAGAACATTATCTTGCTCCTTCTGGCCCACAGCCACCCTGGGTGGATTCATACCTGGTTCTGTGCATGAGGAAGCAGAATTACAAGGAACTAAGGTCACAGGAGTTTAAGGGGAAAGACAGGATTTGAAACCAAATAGGATTAATTCAATCTTTGCTCCTTCCATTCAGCAGCTTGTTCTCCCCAGCAGACACCAAAGTTCATGGCCACTTTGGGGGGCTACTCATGCTGACCTCCAGGAGAAAAGCTGAGTGTGGCTCAAGTCTGTGAGGCTGAGTGTGTCAGCCGGGTGCCTCTGTCCTCTTCTGGCTGCAGTGTCCTGCCTTTGCCCTGCCCTTGTCCTCCCTGGGATTTCCGCAGAGGTAGGCTCTCCTCCTTGTGCCATGTGAGGCCCATGGGATCTTCTTGCTTGAGCCTTCTGCTTAATGCAAGCTTCCAATTGCCATCCTCTGCATTCTAGCTCTTAGAGGGCTGTCAACTTAATATTTATGTTCTGAGGAATGTTCAAACATACTCAAATTAGAGAGATTGGAATAACGAGTCCCTGCATGCCTATCATACAACTTCAACAATTATCAACCGTCTACTATTTTTGCTTATTCTCCCCTCAACTTACATACACATTGTTATCTGGGGAATTTTAAAGCAAATTTCAGATTTTTATTGTCTCATTTGAAAATGCTTCACCAAATATGTTTTATAGCAAAACCAAACCACCATTGGGAGACTTTCAATTATTTTTGATGGGATGAGTCACTTCCTTCTGAAGCCATCCTGGAACTGGGAGTAGTGGCTGGGTGGGCTGGTGGGCAGGCTGAAGCCTCACAGAGCCTGCTATGCTGGTGTGGACCTGAGGAGTGGCAGGCCACAGGCCACTGACCTGTCCTGCTGTGGCACAGCTGGAACCTCTGAGCATCCATGACCCCATGACCTCAACCTCCTGCTTCCCAACCGATGGTGAGAAAATGAAAACAGGCAGACCCAAATGGAAGTTCAGACTCAAGAGTTAACCAATAACCTTTTCCAAATCCTGATTAGCATAAGTTTGAACCAATAGCATCAGTATTTTTCCAAAGCCTGATTAACATGAATTTGGACCAAACAGCTTTGACCCAAGTGCTATATAAGCCCCCAGACTAGCACACTCAGACAGTCACCTGCTATTGGGTTTCCTCTTGTCTTTGCAAGAATAAATAATAAATCCTACTCTTTTCACTCTTATCTCTGTTACCCCATGAATTTAATTCTTCAGATCTGAATGACAGGAACCTGAAAAGAAGCTGACGGGGGGTGGCCAGGGCCTATTGCCACACTGGAGGGCATGGCCCACATTAGCAGCTGCAACACAGCTGCAGCTCGCCACTCAGTGGAGGAGAATCGGGCTTTGCCAGCTGCGCCCCTCAGAGCTGACACCAGTAGGCATCCCCTGCGTGATTAGCTGCTAACACTGTAGAGCCTGCAGCCCACACAGACTCCACCCATCGCCAGAAGTGGGGAATCGAGTATTATCTAAAAATCCAGTTTCACTTCCATGCCACTCACTGCATCATACTGTGAAAGGAATCAAAGATGATGAATACCTTTTCATCTTCTATCAGGATGCTAATAATTTAATCAATAATTATGGGCTGGAGACCTAAAAAAAGAATAACCTTGGATTTGGACTGGATAGTATGCTGGTCACACTCAGGTGGGTCTCTTCATTTCATCATGGCGCCTTTGGGTTCTCCTCCCACATCCAACTCCATCTACAGTTGAGCAACAGACTCCAGAAGGCAAACCCGCTGGTTGAACTTCAAAGAACTCAGTAGGGACCACTTTACTGATTTAGACCCATGTTGTTTTGTTTCAAAATTTATGCTCTGGGCACTGTAACATATTTTAACATTGTCTTTTACATCTGCAAATAAGTTTCATCAAATTAATAGACTTTAGGAACCAGTTACATGTCAGGCACTGAGATGTTGAGGATAATAAAATGTACAAAGCAAGCCTTGTACTAGCAAGAGGGTGTGAATCACACACGTGCCTCTAGTTACAGTGTAAGGCACGTAAAGGAGCTGCAGACACATTAGGATAAGATCACTGATCATGGGGGGTTGAGACTTATGTTAAGTGGGGTGAACAGTAGAGTATTCAACAGGTGCATGAGGAATTGATTGGATGTGGGCATGTAGAAGTGGGGAAGGTTTCCTGGGGAGAGACAAACAGGCGAAGTTCTATGTCACTCCCAATGTGTTAGCAGCAATAAAGGTCCCCACTTAAGTGGTTCACATATGACAGACATTGCATCAGGCACTTTGCATGTGTTATTCCTTAATACACGTTGGTATAATTTAATCTTCACAATAATTTTTGAAAAGAGATACTGTAGATTCTTTTTCTACAGATAAAAAAACTGAAGCCTACCAACTCCACCATGCTCTCGTAACTAGAGTTCTCATTGATTTAGCCCCAGGTCTACCTACAACATGTGAGTTTGCTCTAGTCCATTAGCTACATTAGCTCATATGGAAGTTATGAAGGAAAAGGCAAGAGAACTTCTCAGGAGAACCAGTCATTGCATGGGACTGTCACGTCAAGCGACAGTCGAGCATGTTGATTTTGAGGCAAAGCTCACTTGAACCATGGGGTCCAGGCAAGGTTGTTCTGACATCCCTGAAGGTCATCAGTCCCCTCTCCTAACCACAGCCTGTCCAGGATGGTCACCCAGATCTTTGATGTCACAAAATCCCAAAGAAAATCGAAGATGGGCAGGGTCTTTTAGAGGACAGCTTGGAGATGCAGGGCAAGGTAGAGGAGGCAGAGACTGGTGTAAAGAAAACGTTATACTGACACTTGTTAAAATACTGAAATCGGTGTCAAGACTATTACATGGGGGAGATTTGGGTCAACTCCAACCACAAGAACAAGTGGGGTTTGTAGATAAGGAGTGGATTGGGCAGTGGGGATCAGCAAAGGAAAAATTACTAAGAGGAGACATCAAGGACCTAACGGGATTCTCACTGAAGGCTTACCAGGGTACACAGATGTCAAGAGCACAAGGATTATATCTAAATTGACTTAGCAGGACTCTTGTTCAAAGTGGACTATTTAAAGAGAGACCCAGAATCCCAAGGTTGAGGCCAAGAAGAGGGTTGAGAGAGTCTGACTAAAGTTTGAGCATCACTGAACAAGGGATGTGTTATGGCTTAGATGTGGTGTCCTCCAAAATCTCACATGTGGGACAGTGCAGGAAGGCTCAGAGGAGAAGTGAGTGGGTTGTAAGAGCCTTAACCCAATCAGTGAATTAATCCCCTGACAGGGGTTAACTGAGTGGTAACTGAAGTGGTAGGGTATGGCAGGAGGAGGTGGGCATTGGGTTATGGCTTTGGGGTGTATATTTGTATCTGGTGAGTGGAGTCTCTCTCTGCTTCCTGATCACTGTGATGTGAGCTGCTTCCCTCTGCCACACTCTCTAGCCATGATGTTCAGCCTCACCTCGAGCCTCTTGGAATGGAGCCGACCTTCTATGGACTAAGACCTCTGAAACCATGAGCCCTAAATAAACCTTTCCTCCTCTACAGTTGTGCTGATCAGGTCATGTAGTCACAGCAGCCAGAAAGGTGACTGTAACAAGGTGGGTGAGCGGGGGTCCTGCCCTTGAACATGAGCGTGGAGGAGCTCGAGGGGTCAGAGTACCTGCATTCATGGATTTCTTTCTCCACCATGTTGTCAAGCTATCCTAAGCAAGCTGTTCCCATCTCTGTGATCCCGTTTTTGAACTGATGAAGTAACCAATAATGTATAATCACCATAACCACCATCTTCTTGTGTCAATTAAAAGTAAGAAAAAAATGAAACTGACTTTTCCTTACTTGATTACAAGCTCCTCCTGGGGACAGAGTGCCTGTTTTGATGGGTGGGATGATTACATGATTAAGAACTTGGGGTCTGGAGAAGGCTGCCTGGACTCCATCCTGGTTTGGCCATTTATTGAACGAGTAATCTGAGGCAAATTATTTTTCCTGTCCATGCCTTGGTTTCCTCATCTGTAAGTCAATCAATTATAAAATCAAGTGAAGATTTGCATGGATTGGCAACATAATGGCAAAGTGACTGGAGTGAGTGGCCAAATTCTGAGTTCTGCTGTAGCTTGTGTGACTTATCACCCAACTAGCAACTTATTGTCAGCTGATGTCCTTCGTGCTTGATGCACTTTTGTTAAGATGGTGTTGGCTTGAACGACCTCTCTCCAAGGGGAATGAAGATCTCTGAAGGAAAGGGGCATCCCCAGGTCTCCACAGTATCCTGGTGGCCACATTGGAGCACAATCCTATGTGGTCCCTACCCAAGAAGCGACAGTCAGTTGGTGTTCAGTCTCTTGAGAATTGGGCAGGTCTCTGAAGCTTTTTAGTTGCTGAATAACTCGCAGCCTCTTCCTTGCCACTTTCTCTGGGAGACTGAATCAGTGAAGCCTCTCCTTCAATGAAGTGAACTAATGAATAAAAATAGGGGATTAATCGCTGGCTCTGGAGGATTAGGCACGCTTTGTGATGTAAGTCTGTTTTCTATGCAGAGCTTGAAAGAAGGCCTTTAAATAAAAAAGCACCTGCCTGCCATGGCAGTTTCCCTTCTTAAACTGAGGCAGCCTTCAAGCAATAAAAACAGTTTAACCAACGGAGACAAAAATAGTTTGCTTTAAATCCCAATTCAACCACAGCTTAGCTGGGTGGTTTCTCTGCTTTCTACTACTGTGACAAAACACCTGAGGAAAATCGACTGAGAGGAGGAAAGATTGATTTTGATTCACTGTTTCAGAGGATTTAGTCCATGTTCAGTTGACCTGGTGGCTTCTGGGCCTATAATGAGGCAGCTCATCATGGCAGAAGTACATGGTGGAGGAGAGTCACCCACCTCAAGGGACGTGCAAGATACGCCCTACCAAGGCACATCCGGTGACCTCCTACGTCCTCCAAGTGGGCCTTCCCTCGTACAGTTTCCACCAACAGTCCATTCAATGACGAACCCATCAAAGGGTCAATCTATTGATGATACAACAGTTCCTCTTGACTGAGTACCTTTTGATTTAGTCCCTCTCCCAAATCCCCAGCTCTGAACATTGCTGTACTGGGGACCAAACTTTCAACATGAGCCTTAGGGACATTCCAGAACCAAACTGTAACAGTGTTTATCTTTGTGCTTCGTACATTATAGACTAAGTCTCAGTTTCTTAAGCTGCAAAAGAAGAGCACTAATCACAACACTATCAGAAAATTGGTATGGTTTCCAATAGAAGAATTAATATAAAGTCTTATACTTGGTAAAATCATCGTTCAGGTACTATGTAAAACATCACAATTTATTAACAGTTTACCTATGCCAAATCAGCAGATAAATATGATATAAACATTGAATTCAATATGTTGTAATATTGAATCAATATTCCATGGTGTATAGTAGCTAGGGTGGTAAGCACTCCACAATTATTAGCCTCGTTTTTTACTCAACAGACATTCATCAAGTGACCACTATGCCCGGGAGTCAGTGGACCTCAACGAGGCCTTAAGATGGTAAACACTTCAATACTGAGACAGGGCAACAGGGGCCCCTTTAAGGTTAAAAGACACTGTTACTTTTCCTTGCAAGTCTCACCTCGCTTTGAGAGCAGAAGTCCAAGCCCCAAATGTCAGTGAACCCAATGAAGCGAATTACAAACCAGATTTACAACATGATCAAGATATTTCTTGGCTTTTGATTTTGTCCTTTAAAATTCTAATACTGCAGCGGGTTCAAAAAAGGCAGGTTGAGGAGGGCTGTCTTTCCAGTGATGGTCAAACTGCAAATAAATTGACTTCCTGCTTCACCATGGCTTCTCTCTCTGGCTAACTGAACTCCTGATGCAGGAAGATGACTCCATCTAGCCTCCTGGGAGGCCCAGAGCCAAGCCAGTGTCTGAGGGCACCAAAGCAGATTGGCCACCACAGAGAGATAGCGCCCTCTGGTGGGGTCATGTGGATCTACCACTCACAGAACAGAGACACCTGTGGCAGGGTGACCCTGGACAAAGGGAACCTATGGGACCAACCCCTGCAACTCTGAAACTAGTTCTGGACTAATTTTGTTTTGAAACTTCTGCCTTTGTTTGACAAGGAAGTTTGAATTTGGGAAATTTGTGGCCCCAATTTGCAGGGAAACAAGGTAAGGTGTCTAGGAAAGTCAGAATGTTGAGTTGTCTGCTGTGATTTGCATGAAAATAGAAAATGCTAATTCTGTGTCAAAGCCCCCTAGGAAGAATTTTAGCTAACTAGTACCTAAAGCTTACTTTGATTTATTGTAACTGGTGTGTGTGTGTGTGTGTGTGTTTTAATCTCTTAGCTTGGTTAAGGATTAGTAGACACTAAACGAATTTGAGAAATTCAGCAATAATTCTATTGAAAATTTATTTATAAGAGGGTATTTAGACTTGGAAGAAGAGACAAACCTCCCTCCAGTCCACTGTGGGTGGCTCTTAGTGACTAGGATCTTGAGGGAGGTGCTGGGGTGACAGACCCAGGATGTAACCTGGTCTCATAGGAGGCTGGCTCAGAACATGCCCTATTCCTCGGGGAGGGAAAAACTGACCACTCATGTGGAAGGTGCACACAGGGTCCATCATCGTGCCCCTGAATCACCCCACTCCTTGGTGCTCAGGCTTTCTGAGACACATTAAAAAGAGATGTTTTGTCCCTAGTAATAAGAGAAATGCAAATCAAAACCACCTTAAGATTTCATCTCACCCCAATTAGAATGTCTTTTATTAAGAATACAGGCAACAACAGGTGTTGGTGACGATGTGAGGTTAGGGTACACTCATACATTGCTGGTGGGAGTGCAAGTTGGTGCAGCCACTCTGGAATGCGGTGTGGAGATTCCTTAGAATACTTGGAATGGATCCTCCATTTGACCCAGCTATCCCACTCCTTGGCCTATACCCAAAGGACTTAAAATCAGATTACTACAATGATGCAGCCACATCAGTGTTCATAGCTGCTCAATTCACAATAGCTAGATTGTGGAACCAACCTAGATGCCCTTCAATAGATGAATGGATAAAGAAACTGTGGTATATATACACAATGGAATATTACTCAGCCATAAAGAAGAATAAAATTATGGTGTTTGCAGGTAAATGGATGATGTTGGAGACTGTCATGCTAAGTGAGATTAGCCAATCCCAGAAAACCAAAGGCTGAATGATCTCTCTGATAAGTGGATGATGATCCATAATTTGGGGTGGAAGGGAGGCAAGAATGGAGGAAGGATGGATTGCATAGAGGGAAGGGAGGGATGGGGTCGGGTTGGGGGGTAAGAATATTAACAGAATGAGATGGACATCTTTGCCTTGTGTATATGTATGATTGCATGGATGGCCTGACTCTACTTTGTGTACAACCAGAGAAACAACAGTTGTACCCCATTTGTGTTCAATGAATCAAAATAAATAAAATTTTTTTTAAAAAAAGGAAAAGAAAAGTGATGCTTGGTCCACTGGTGACTATCTGGAGGTAATCTCCATGAACAGCACATCTTACTGACCCCAAACACCTCCTGCCTGAGCACCAACCCTTGCCCCCGTCATTGGATAAAAGCGAGTTCTAAGAACTGCTTTGGGCAGAGTGTAACTCAACTTGAACTTATCATATGACTTTTTACTGATGAATTTGCTTTTGGGCTGTGTATGTTTAAATCAATATTATTTTATTTGACTGGCATGCCTATCTTTAAGATAATTCTTAGATCCCAACTACAAGGCTAACATGTAAAAACTTTAGGTTCTTTGTCTATTTATCTGTTTTAAAAATAATGTTCTCTTTTGCTTACACCAAGATAGCTGGTTATTCAAGTTGGCTTGGAGATTGTTGTTTCAGCCAGTCCTAACTGGAATGCAGATATAAAAATGTAACTCTCAGACTACTGCGACTGAAGGAAAACAAAGGTTTTGTTTTTCTTTTACCAAACTTCTGCAATGTAGAAAATTTTATTCAAGTCTTATTTATGACTTGCACATAAAAACTTAAAATTATCCTTATAATCCAGTGACCTTAAATTGTTTCAATTTGTCATAAATATAATTTGGATTCAACCATCTGTTTATAAACCTGGTAAATTTATACTACCATATTGCTTTGTCTTCTGACTAGAATTTTAATATAAGCACATAAAATGGAAAATTGGATTAAGTTTGTTGGTAAGGCAAAATAGAGATGCCTTCAGAATTGTCAGTATTTTGTCTGGGTTGATAACCAACTAGGATTATACTGATCTCTGTTTAATGTTCAGGATGGAATATCTATTGCTTTCTGTGTCTCGTGTACAGTGACTTTTAAAGATTTTCGTTGGCAAAGAAATAACTTAAAATATCAATTCTGCTTGTCTGACATCTCAATGTTCATAGGCAATCTAGAAATAGCTGATAGAAATACCTGGGTAAATGTAAATGAGATAAAGATTTGTAAATATATATGACAGAGATAAAACATCTGAATCACCTGTAAATAAGTTAAAATACTGAGATGTCAATTGCTCAGTATAAATTCAAATATTCTTGGTTTCTTAAAATATATAAAATGCCAATGTATTTGGGTCTTATGTTGGTGGGCTTTTTGTCACTGTGACAAAGCACCTGAGACAACAACTTAAAGGAGATGGAAGGGAGGGAGGGAGGAAGGAAGGAAAGAAGAGAGGTGGGAGGGAGGGAGGAAGGGAGGAAGGAAGGAAGGAAGGAAGGAGGAAGGAAGGGAGGGAGGGAGGGAGGAAGGAAGGAAGGAATGAAGGAAGGAAGGGAGGGGGGAGGGAGGGAGGGAGGAAGGAAGGAAGGAAGGAAGGAAGGAAGGAAGGAAGGAAGGAAGGGAGGGAGGAGAGAGGGAGGAAGGGAGGAAGGAAGGAAGGAAGGAAGGAAGGGAAGTGGGAGGGAGGGAGGGAGGGAGGGAGAAAAGTGGGAGGGAGGGAGGAAGGAAGGAAGAAGGAAGAAGGAAGAAAGAAGAAGGAAGGGGCCAGGAGCAAGGAATAGTCCCCAGGGGCACATCCCCCAACCTCACTCCCTGAGTAGGTTTTACCGCCTACAGTTTCTACCACCTCCCAATAGTCTATTCAGTTGTGAATCCCTCAGTGGATGAATCCCCGGATGAAACCAGAGCCCTCAGGATCCTGTCACTTCGAGGGCACCACCTCTCAGCACTGCTGCCCTGGGGCACAGGCCTTCAACACAGGAGCTTTTAGGGGACATTCCAGATCCACCACAGCAGATCTGTTGGATGTGCTTTCATGAATTGCTCATCTATTTTATCAACTTGCAATTTAAGCTTGTTTTCTTCCTGGGTCTCTATGAAGAAGTCAGATAATTGAGAGTCAACCTTCTAATTCACATGTGTCCCAGAGTATGCCCACTTACTGACATGATTCCAGTTATCTGAGACATGAAGGTGGAAATAGCACGCTTTCTGTGTGTCACAGCAAGTTGTTGCTCACTGAAGTCGTCTTTATCACCGAGGCCTGACCTCCACTCCTTCAGAGCCCAGGCCTTCTGAACAGCGACCAAAGGAGTTTTACTGCTTAGCTTAGAAAATGGCACATTCACAGGAAGGACAATGGAAACAAAAGACCAAAAGCAGTTGATGGGTAGAAATTTCTCTCTATTCATTTTTCTTCTATAAATTTTAGGATGCCTCTGGCTCTTGCTGTTACTCCTCCGTATTGCATATCCCAAGGTACTCCCTGGCAGATTATATAGTTATATTAATTTCATTATTAAAACATCTTGTGATGAGCCACCATGAGGTACATGATCCTTTAATAAGTTTGAGAACAACTATTCTAGAGGGATAAGAGATATTTAGAAATGAAGACTTTAATTAAAACACCTTAATCTGAGATAGGCCAATGATGGGGGATGGGCTTTGAGCAATAACATTTTAAAATAATTGAGGGCGAAGCTTAGTTTTGTTGGAAAACTGCACTTAAGAATACTTACACTCAAGAGAGCCCTTCCCATGCAAACCGTTTGGGCAGAAATCACACCACTTTCTATTTAAAACACATTGCTTATGTAAATGGGTTTCAAAAGTAGTGTAGTCCGCTGCTTCGGGACATGGCACCTGGGCATTTGAGGAAACTGCAGAAGCAGGAAGATTCTCTGACCTTCCCTGCTCTTCTCTGCTGACATACCATCAATCCTAGAAGAGAGCTTTCTGGCGTTCCCCAGAATGAGGTCAGCTGATGCTTAGGTGAGACTAGCCCTGTAACTACAGGGGAGGCGCATCCTTGTCTTGAAGACACAGAGCACGAAAGAGAACCGAGCACTGGGCCTGGCTGAATGTCCCCTGTTCACTGCCGTTATCCAGACCCCTGTCCACCCACACTTCACAAATGAGTGCCAGAATGCACAGGTTTCCTGTTTCTTCAGATCTTCATTTCTGAAGGCCCCATGTCCTGTAAGACTTAAATGCGTTTGTGATCTGGATTGCGCTCTAGGTAGCTCAGTATGGAGTGAGCAGTGAGCGAGGATCGTGCCTCCCCTCCAGCCCTCCTGGGAGACCTGTGGTGCATGCCTGCGGGTCTTGGCTCAGGTCTGGGATCTGTTTCTATTGCTCTGAACCTCTTATTCTTCATTCTTTGATTGATCTTTTTAAAGGAAGTGGAACCTCAATGCACTTCATGCTCTCACGCAGTCACATTTTTAGTGGATCTGAGACTCGAGTAGAGAAAACAATCTGAAGAACTCACTGGGCTTTCAAAATAAAGTCTAAAATTCATATTTAGGATTTGAACCCACAGTTCCATTTAAAGGGGAAAGTCAGTATCTAATGGCTCTGCTGAGACAGGGTTTCTTTCCTTGAAGCAAAGTCCTATAAAAGTCAGGAGCTTCACCCTGGGAAGCAAACATACACACACACACACACACACACACACAAAAGCACACTTAGAAGCGTCCCTGAGTCAGAAAACATTAGGATTAAAATTGCTACAGTCTAGTGAAAGGTTCCTAATGAAAGAGCCCTGTCTCGCGGCTCCTGTGATCAAATCTTTTCATCTTGACGTGTCCTCATTGGCAGTCATCTCCTGCTCTGGCATGACAAATCGCCTTTGCAATCAGCTTCTCTTGTGTCAGAAGGCAGGGGAAGAACCAAGCACTCCCTCAAAACTCCACTTTCTTTAAAATTTTTCATTCCTAGACTCTCTTGATCTTTCACTCAACCACTCACTCATCCCTAAATTAAAACATTCATTACCTCATCCCTTGGTTAAGAATAGAGTAAATATCGACAGTATTCCAGATACTAACAAGTATGAATAAGAAGAGGAGGAGGATGGTATCAAGCAGCTGGCAGAACTGTGGAGAAGACGGACAGGTCAGGCCCTATTTACAACAGTGTTCAAGGGCCATGGTACAGACGGGTAAGGTGCTCATGGAACAGGATGAGGAGGATACAAATGTGTCCGAGGCAGCCAGGAAGTCACTGCAACTTAGCATCTTCAAGAACAAGGCATTCTAAAGATTGCTAATGGCATTAAAGACAAAAGAATGATCATATGCAAAGGCCCAGTGCTGAGAGGGTGCAGGACAAGCTGTAGGGGTGTCTAGGGACTGGGGAACACAGGGACATGATGAAGAGAAGGGAAGGCCTCTCTGAGGATGCTGAGTCAGGAAATGCACCTCAGGCAAGAGGGAGCAAAGAGGGGCTCTTGAGTTGCCTCAGGGGTGGGTGAGGAGGAGGTACCATTTCAGATCCCAAGGAGAGAACACTCTGATGCTGGAAGCTGACAGAGGGAGATTTTGCATAGTCCAGGGAAGAGACAGTGAAAAGTGGAAAACATTGTGATAAAAGGTGAGAATGAAGGCAATACTTGAAGCCTAAAGATATTAAAGAGATAAGATGGATAGGACTTGGTGACAGATTGGTGGCAGCTAGCAAAGGAGTGGAATTTGGTAAAGATCATTCTTATAACCATGTTATCTGAGCCCCACTACAGATTCAACCCCTAAAATCTCACTCTAAGTGATCATGAAATACAATGAATTCTGAGCACATCAAGAGCAACCTGCAGAACAGAATTTTTTGCAGATCACAGAATAGAGTTTGCCATCCTCCTCCCCCACCAAACTAAACAAACTGTTAAGGAAAAAAAATCCAGTGTTTGCAAATTAATCAAAGGCAAAAAATAAACTGAGTGTCGTATCTAAGAAATCATGTCCGAGACATACTATGAAGGTTCTCTCCTGTTTTGTTGCTTCAAGTCATGCTTCAGCCTTCTGTCCACTCTGTGTTGATTTTTTACCCATTTGCATGTGGAGATCCTGTTTCCCCAGTACTGTTTGTTGAAGAGACTATCCCTTCCCCCACAGGGGAGTTTCAGCACCTTTTTGAAGATCATTAACAGTAGGCTTGCCTCTGGGTTCTCGTTCTGTTCCATTGATCTGTCTTATTCCAGCTCTGTACTGTTTCAATGATGGTGGTTTTGTAATATTTTTTTTCAAGTTAGGAAGTATTTGGTTTCCAGGTTTGTTCTTCTTTCTTTAGATTGTTTCAGCTAGTCAGGTTCTTATATGATTCCACATAAATGTTAGGATTGTTATTTTCTATTTCTGCAAAAAAAAAAAAAGTCATTAGGATCTTGATAGGGTTGCATTGAATCTATAGATACCTTTGGATAGTATGGACACTTTAGCAATATAGAGTCTTCCCACACATGAGCATGATGCATCTTTTCATTTGTCTGTGCCTTCTTTAATTCTTTGCAGCAATATTTTGTAGTTATCAGTGTACAAGTCATCATGAATTTGGGTAAGTTTATTCATAGCACTTTTTTCTTTTGGATACTATTGTAAATAAGATTGTTTTCATAAATTACTTTTCAGATTTCTTTGTTAGTTTGTAGAAACATGGATTATTTTTATAATTTGCTGGACATGACACCAAAAGCTTAAGCAACAAAATAAAAAATAAGTAAGTGGGATTACATTGTACAAAAGAGTTTCTATGCAGGAAAGGAAAAATCTAATAATGTGAAGAAAACCTACTGAATGGGAGAAAATATTTTCAAATCATGTATCTGTTAAGTGGTAAATAGCCAAGTTACAGAAACTTCTACAATTCTATAACAAACAACAAGCAAATACATGCAGCCTGACTAGAAACAGGTGAAGGACTTAACAAGACCTTTCTTTAAAAAAGACATATAAATGGATATATGGAGATACTTCCCTCACTATCTGGGAGACACCAATGAAAGCTACAATGAATCTCACTTTTATTAGGACACATGAAAGCAAACATTAAAAAAAAAAAAAAAAGGGGGTGGGGGGGGGGGGAAGGTGGAATCTTATGCACCATTAACAGAAATGTAAAACGGCTCAGCCACAATGGGAAACACCATGGAGGTCCTTCAAAAAATTAAAATATAATTATCAGATGATCCAGCAATCTCATTTCTGGACATTTACCCAAAATAATTTAAACAGAATTTTAAAGAGATATTTGCACTCACAGGTCCACTGCAGCACTATTCACAATAGCCAAGAGGTGGAAACAACCTAAATGTCTGTCAACAGATGAATTGGATCAAGAAAATGTAGCATAGACAATGGAAGATGTACAGGATTGCCAGATGAGAGAACAAGGCAGGAAAATTATTTAAAGATACAAGGGCTGATAATTCCCCAAATCTGATGAGAAATATTCATCTGTAGATTTAAGAATCATGTACATCACAGGTAAGAGAAGCACATAAGTCTCTATACCTGGAGATATGGCCAACTGTTGACAACCAAGACCAAGAGGAAATAGTGAGAGCAGCAGGAAGGGAATTACTCAGCACATGCAGGAAGTGAAAAGCGTGGTCTTAATGCCTGGTTTCTCGTCAGAACAGAACCAGTTTCTCAAGCAGTTCTGAATGGTGAGGATGCTGGATAAGGACGCTCACTATGGTTGAGGAGTGAGGCTGGCATGGAATGTCACACAGGGGGCAGGCATGTCATCAGTCATTTGGGAAACACAAGGTAAAACCACAGTGTGATGCCACGTCACGACCATGAGTGTGACTGTAGGAAGAAAGGCTAACAATGTCCAGTGTTGGCAAGGACACAGAGAAAGTAGAACCCTCTTACCCTGCCTGTTGGGAAGTAAAGTGACACAGCCATTCTGAAAAAAAGTCTCAGTTTCTTAAGAAATTAAATTTGCACACTCAATCTGATCCACAAATTTTACTCTTAGATAGCTATCCAAAAGTAATACAAAACGTGTTCACACCACGTTTTGTATGTAAATATCCACAGTTTTTCATATTAGTGAAAAACTGTAAACAAGTCAAAGGTTCATTACGTGGTGACCGGACAGACAAAACGTGGTTTATTTATACAATGAGATACTATTCAGAAGTAGAAGGGAACAAACTGACCATATGTGCTGCACCGTGCAGAAACCTGAGGACATTCAAAGTGACTGAGGACAGACATGGAAGAGCCACACTGCGAGATTCAATTTACATGGATCTGGGGAAGAGCAAGCACCTAGTGAGGGGTCAGCAGGAGTGGCCTGGGCAGGTCCAAGAAGCACGGTGGACTACAAGAGGGCACAAGGGAACCTTTCAGGGTGATGACAATGTTTAACCTGAGTGAAGATGATGTTATACAGCTCTGCAGATTTACTAATACAATCATCAGGTATGCAAATCTGGTATGCAAATCATACTTCAGCAGAGTGGCTTCCTAGAACCCCACACAGTGAACACACTCTTCAATCTGTGTCCTTGTTGGATCTTTCTGCTCCAACCACGTCCTTGATATGAGTGTTTGGTGGCTATATTAATATGGCCCAGATTCTCACCCACTATCCCTCTTTCTATTCTACTGTCCTGGCACCCCTGGGCCACGGATGTGACACCTTCTCTGTTTAATCATCAAATGTCTTTCCTGTGTTTGAGCAGAAAGGGCTTTCTGTGCAAGATCATTCTAACAAGTTGCTAACAATTCAATTTTTTAAGGGCAAGAATATCTAACAAGTCCTTCATAAAGCAGAATATCATTCAGAATATTATTTTTAATTAAAAAAACTGCTTTCAAAGATCTAACATTTTTTTTTCCCCCTCAAGAAATAAAGCTCACAAATCCAACAAGAAGGAAAAAGAGGGGGGAAAAAAATCCCGTTTCTAAACTATTCTCCATGAGATTGGGCAGACAGTGGAAGATGAGAGAAGGAAGCCGGCTTTGCCTGACTTGAGGTTCCAGGCTGCTGAGCCCCCACGTCATTGGTGATGCCCAGGAGCTACTGCTCCTGGCGCAGGTCGGGGTGCTGGATCAACTAAACTAGCACAGGAAAAGAGCAACGTGCATGAGTGGCAGACAACCTTCGTACACATGGCCCGGAGCCTCCTATTCTAGTCCTCACTAATTTTCTAATATAAAAGCAGAGACCGAGACCCTATTTCTTCACGATTTTGTCAAACAGGCTCATAAATGGGAGATATGACTTCCAATTCATGACAACATCCTTGGGCAATGGATCCCTCTGCAGAGGTGGCATAGTGACAATAAGGTGCTGCAAAGGGAAAATGTATACTTTTGGGTACCAAGGAAAGGCAGCTCCATGTGGTTGTGAATTAGACAACTGGTGTGTGTGTGTGTGTGTGTGTGTGTGTGTGCATGTGTGTGTGTGTGCCCTTCAACTTTTGACTTTCAGGAATTTCTCACTAGTTGCATTAAAATGAAAGTTTGGAATCGTGCAATATTTCAAAGCATTAAAACAGGGTGCATGAGCTGTATTTATGAATTCACAACCAAGAGTTTTCACTTTAGCCCCCAAATTATGACCACCCCTCTCCTGGAGTTGACGTGAGTGTTTGCATGTTTGATGCTGTTACACTTACTGTATACCATGGTCAGTGTTGCTTTCAAGTTTTAAAAACTCCCATAAATTTCATCTTATTCTACACATCCTTTAAACTTCTTCTTGAGTTGTATTATTTCCACACAAAAGTGCCTATGACTACTTTCTCAGTGATGCCTCACATGTGCAAGGCCCTGGATTTCATCCCCAGTTCTGTTTTAAAAATTTTTTTTTTCTTATTGACTTGTAGGACTTCTATATATCCAGATACAGTTTTTTACCTTTCTCAGTTACATGTTTTATATCCACATCAATTTCTGCTTGCTTTTTCCCCTCCTCCTTCTTCCTTTCCTTCTCCTTCTTCTTCTTGTTTTCCTTCTCTTCTTCCATTCTTTTTCTTCTTATTTTTTGTGTTCCAGCAAATTAAACCCAAGGCCTTGCATCTGCTAGGCAAGTGCCCTGCCCCTGAGCTACGACCCCAGTAACAACTTGCATTTAACAGGGCATATTTTCCTTTTTCACTTCTAAAAACATTTAATTGACAAAAACAAATTACACACAAGCAAGACATACTCTAAGATGATTTATGTATGCATTGCATGATGATTGTCACAATCTAATTTTAACGTCCATCATTCCATGCTATACTGACATCGCATTTTTGAAATTTATTTCTGTGGATAAATTAAATCTAAAAGTTCCATTTCAAATTTCTCTTTAGTGTTTTTTCCCCATACAAAGAAATCAAAAATTAATTCTGTATGCTTTTATTGAGGAACATTTGAGCTTTTATGCACCTTGTTTTAATCATGACAAAGCTACAAACAGGTACCAAGGTGTCACTTTGTGCACATGTGCAAATATTCATGTAGATTAGACACTTAGGAGTGAAATTCCTGGCACACTGCTCTTTACTTACTTGTATTCCCATTTCAAGGTGTGAGATTGCTTAGTTCTCCTCACCCATATCAAGGTTTGCTGTAACTGCTATTTAAGTTTTTTCAACTAACTGAGAAAGTAGGCATACTTACTGATAATTAAAAGTGCATTGCGTGGGTGATTATCATGATTTGAAGATGACATTTCTCAGCTTATGGTCATCAAACTGTCTCTAGAAGTTGCTTGTTTCAGTCCTTTGACAATTTTTTCCTAGATTAGTAGTGCATTTTCTTGTTGATTACTGCAGACTTTGGAATATAGAACCTCTTAATTTTAACATGGTTAGAATATCCATTTTTGCCATCATGGTGGTCTTTAAGATTTTTTGGCACAACTTAACAATATTTCCAGGGCTGGGTTTGCGGCTCAGTGGTAATGTGCTCACCAGTGTGAGGTGCTGGGTTCAATCCTCAGCACCACATAAAAATAAATAAATAGGGCTGGGGATCTAGCTCAGTTGGTAGAGTGCCTGCCTTGCAAGCACAAGGCCCTGGGTTCGATCCCCAACACCGCAAAATAAATAAATAAATAAATAAATAAATAAATAAAATAAAGGCATCGTGTCCATCTACAACTAAACAAAATATTAGTTTTTTCCCGTTATTAACAACTCCTTGCATTTTGGGCAGAAGAGCACCTGTTTGAGATACCTGCCAGGACTAGGCCTGAGTCACCTGGGTGTATCGTCCCTGCTTCTAGGCTGTCAGAGCCAATTTCTCTATGTGTATATTTCTCACATAGGTAGAGTGGATACACAAATGTGTCTGGTCACAGAACACAATGGTAGCAGGTGGAAGGTATTAGCACTGTCAAGGGCTGGCCAGAATCTAGATATCATCACATAATCTGCATGGCATTTTGATGGCTCTTTTTATTGCCCTTATTCTAAGAATGGAGATACTGAGAGCCGAGAAGTTAAATGACTTGGTCAAGATCATGTGCTGAAAAGAGAAAGGACCAGGAAGTGAATCCCATTGCAGAGTGATAGAGTCCATGCTTTTCAACACCAAGCCACAATGCCTCTTCAGGACTCAGGGGTTCCGGTCTTGGCTCAGGCATTTATCATAAGTCAGTCAGATTTTTTCTGTTTGTTTCCTTATTTGGAAAATGGAGATGATGGTCTCCATCTTACATACCTCAAGGTTTTTCTGAGACTCACACCATAGTGACTGGGCTCCATGACTTGTGGAGTACTATATAAATGTTAGGTGACTGTTGTTATTACAAAGGCACCAACTGTAAGCACAAGTAAGGGACTGAATTACACCAGGCACTGCAAGGTAGTGTCGTCCCCATCAAAATCAACACCTTGGAAGGTTGTGCACTACTGATGATGACGGTGCTTGTCTTTAGTACATATGTTCTCTGAGTATTAACAGTGGAATGAATTGTGCACTGTAAGTTGATTTATGATAGTTTAATAAATTGCTAAAAGTTATTTAGGTCAAACCTGGTGATCAGATGAGGGAAAGTTAACGAAGAGAAACAAGAATTAACTGAAATCATGAAATTATTTCCTAGTGTCTTTAAAATAAGCTCTGAAGACTTCTTCCAAATATAGTCCAAATATCTAGTCACAAAGAGCTGTTGAGATGAGAGTGTTTCCTCCTTTCCTCTCCCAGGAGCTAACTGCTCTGTCATCTGCATAACTCTGGGTCATGGACCATTTAGTTCAACTTCCCTTTCACTGTTGAAACCTTCCTGATGCAGTCAGTCATCCATGTCCTCCAAGTACACCTTCAGGGTTGGTGAGGTCACCTCAGAAAATACACTATTCCAGTTAGAAAAGGGACCAGGGGAAGGGGGACGTGGAGGGAAAGCAGAAATACTGGAGAATATTGACCAAATTATATTGAACTATGGTATCCATGTATGAATATAGATTTCATTATATTAAGTAAGATTTGTGCCTTGCAAGTCTGCCATTGTTCTGAATCCTTTTATGTGGGGCTGTGTAGAGTAAGATGTGTGTATGTGTGTACATGTGTGTATACATAGAGTTCAAGATAAAACTAGTTTTGCACATAAAAATCCATGCTGCAATAACATACATTATTTAGTATATATAAGATATTATGCATATATTTTTTCACATGATTTCCTGCAAAGAGTTGAAAGTGCTAAGATGGATAGGAGGTAACTGATTTGCACTGTCCTCTT
This sequence comes from Glaucomys volans, assembly GCA_020662805.1. Classification (NCBI taxonomy): domain Eukaryota; kingdom Metazoa; phylum Chordata; class Mammalia; order Rodentia; family Sciuridae; genus Glaucomys; species Glaucomys volans. The sequence goes on along the minus strand of JAJEJO010002104.1, from coordinate 114,713 downwards.
CTGCTAAAACCCAAGAGACCAACTCAAAATGGAACTACCATTCTCAGGTTTCACATTACCAAAACAAAATCTAAACTCTTTACTTGTGCGTGTTGACCTTAGGAGAAATAAGGAGAAAAATGAAAGCCCAAATCCAAAGAAACCAGTTAAAAAAAAAAAAAGATTGATAGCAACTATCTAAAGGGATCCAGTCCATCTGGGCTGCTGTGATAAGGAGGTCCCCTCTTTAAAACATGCAAGACAGTGATCTAAAGTTACCTGATGTTAGCCAACCACTTTTCATCCTTGTTTCTGTTTTCTTCAGATCTTTCTTAGATATGAAGTCTGCCTCTTCTACTCAGTTTGGAGAGACCATTTGCAAAATGGTGTGCAAAATGGCGTGCTGCCTCATTCAGGAACTGCTCATTAAACTCAGCTAGATCTCTGCTCTCAATTTATTGAATTTATTTTCTTTGACAAAGGCAACTGAAAATTTTTCTTTCATCCACATTTATCTCATTGTTTTTTATGGGACAGTATTCTAGACTTTTCTATAGACCTCCTTCAGTTCAAATGTCTGGAGCTCAAAAGCAGGCCAGTAACACAGATGTAGTAAGGACCGCAGGAGGCTGAACTTCTATTTGCTTCCTCATTTTGTTGGAAATGGAAATTGTCTCTCGACTGGATTCTTAACAGATGAATGGGAGTTCACTAGATAGAAAGGAAAATTACAGGAAGAAATAAAAACAAGTGCATAGATTTCAAAGCTGTTACAATGCATATGTGTACAATAACTGGCTCTAAGTTGGGTGTAGATTTCATGTTACTGAAATCTTAAATTGGTTAGCAATTGTAGTTTTATGAAAAGTGAATAACTTTAGAACAATTTAAAATACACTGGGCTGCTATTTCTCTTCCCATAGAGGCTCTCACTGTGGTGGGCTCTGTCAGATATTTTCCCCAGGAATATGTGTATTTCTTGGGCCACACGAAGGATCTTTATTTTTACTGGAACTAGTTGAATGATGAATGTGGCCATGAAATAGATTGCAAGAACCTGTGGTCATTCTGCTACAGTCTACTGTGTCCCAATTTTAGGTTTTGTCTTTTTCCTAAAACTGCCATGGTAATGCATATTTATTTTCCTTTCATCACAAGGGCCTTTGTATCTGCTGAAGAAAAGTCAAATCAATTTTCTATTAATATTCTATTTGTTCCTCTGCTGTGTTGCTTGATGAAATCATCATTTGCAGTGTGTCTGATTAGTACTTTGTGTTTAATATATTTGAAATAAAGTAATACAGAGGAAGGCAAATGTACCCTGATTATAACTTTATTTTTGGTTAAAGGCTATTGCAAGAGTTTTGTGATCTCTAAAAAGAAATCTTGACTCTCTGAGTCTAAAGATAGATGACATTTCATTTATGTTGTAAAGAAAATTGTCAGATTAATCCATTATTTTGTTATAGACCAACTAAAGTAGGTTTAGGCATTAATTATGAAGGAGCCAATGTTATTCAAACAATAATTCACATTTATTTCAGGAATTAAATTACACTCAGTATGGTTCTAGAGTACAGAACAACTATAATTATATTTAAGAAATATGTTGTACAGTATAAGAGGAAATAAAAAGGAATCAGAAAAATTGTTGGGAGTTTGTACAGCACAGTGATTAAGATCATGGATTCTGAGTTCAGGCTTGAATTCAAATCCCAACTCTCCCACTTTCTAGGGTTGCCCTTGGGCACCTTGTCACAGGAAGCTATAATTTTTCTTATCTTCATAATGGAATAACAACTACCTTATTTGAGTGGTTATAAGTGCATGGTGTAGATGCATTTCCAACTTCTGGCCAACAGAATTTTATGCAATTTAAATAAATGATTCCTCTTCTTTAAGGGTTCTTCCTACATTCTGCTGGAAAATTGCCACAAATAACTACAAACTTGAAGGATGTGATGTCCCTGTTTGGTTTATTTTGTGAAAAACAATTGCCAGATTAATCAATCCGCCATTATGTGGGATGGTTGTTAATTATGTAATGTGCAACCTGCCCACCCCAAGGTCTGCCCTTCACCCGAGGTGCCCAAGCTCGGTGTCTGCCTGGGGCTGTCTCCGTGTGCAAGTCAGCAGTTTGCACTGCTCAGGTGCTGGGCCTCTCCACTCACAGACCATCAGATTGGCCACTGATCTGTGGTCATCGCTGGGCAGAACTTTTATTGCACGTGACCAGAATGGTTCAGTGTGGCCTTGGAAAGTTAAAATAACTGGAAGTAGTGAATCACAACAATCACTGTAGTGTGCGATGTTTATTTAAAATAAAAAGGGAAGTACTGTGATGGAAATTTTTGCCTTCAATACCACATGGGATTTTAAAATGAGGAATATATAGATCTGGAAACATTCCCTTTGTGAAAAGTGAACAATAAAGCTGTGGAAACAGGAAACTGAAAATGCTTTTGGAGGATTTTATTTAAATTGTAATTGGTTGTCAAGGGTAACTAATGGGCCGGAGTGATCAGATAATGGAAGCGTTTCTTGTAGTGCCACCCACCGAAAGCACACTGCATGTCAGGCACGGTGTTAAGTGCTTTTCATACAAGGTATGCATTATCTGATTGGGAACCCATAACCTGTTCCTTGTTGAGCATTTTCAGTAAGTGGCCAGATTATCAACCAAAGCAGACCTGGGGAGCATCTTAGAATTCCTTCTCACACCCCCAGTGGGCAATCTTTCATCAGATCTGTCTGTGTGAAGAGGAATGTGTGCACCGTCTCCTCCAACCTCTTTCCAGCCCCTGCCTCATCCTCTGCCTAATCTTATATGAGTTGGCTCCTAACCTGTCTTTCAAATTCTATTCCTGTTCCTCAGCTGGCCGTACTCCAGACAGAAGCCAAATTATTAAAAAAAATATAGGTTGGGTTATTAGTATTCTTGGTGTAAAGATTTGTGAGTACTTGGTAGATTCTGGAGATTAGTGCTCTATCTGAAGTGTGTGTGGCAAAGATTTTCTCCCACTCTGAAGGCTCTCTCTTCACATTGCTGATTGTTTCCTTTGCTGAGAAAAAGCTTTTTAGTTTGACTCTATCCCAATCATTGATTCCTGCTTTTATTTCTTGCGCTTTGGGAGTCATGTTAAGGAAATCTGGTCCTAGGCCAACGTGATGAAGACCATTTGACCCTGCTATCCCACTCCTTGGCTTATACCCAAAGGACTTAAAATCAGATTACTACAATGATGCAGCCACCTCAATGTTCTTAGCTGCTCAATTCACAATAGCTAGATTATGGAATCAACCTAGATGACCTTCAATAGATGAATCAATAAAGAAACTGTGGTATATATACACAATGGAATATTACTCAGCCATAAAGATGAATAAAATTATGGCATTTGTAGGTAAATGGATGATGTTGGAGACTGTTATGCTAAGTGAGATCAGCCAATCCCAAAAATCCAAAGGCCGAATGGTCTCTCTGATAAACGAATGATGATGCATAATGGGGGGGGGTGGCAAGAATGGAGGAAGGATAGATAGCATAGAGGGAAGGGAGGGGTGGGGTCGGGGTGGGGGGGTAAGAATAATAACAGTATGTGTGACAGACACCATTGCCCTGTGTCCATGTATGAATGCACAGATGGTGTGACTCTACTTTGTGTACAACCAGAGAAACAATAGCTGTACTCCATTTGTGCTCAATGAATCAATAAGCAAATAAAAAAATATATATAGGTTGGATAAAGACCTTCTCAGGCTCACTGCTCTCAACAGCCTCACCTTCCCCGTAGGATGAAGTTCCAACACTTCTCGCTTCTACTAGGTCCTGCCTGGTCTGACTCTGACCTTCTTCTGTAACTCCCCTCAGGACTCTGCTCCTCACCTGCTGCTTTTCAGCACTCTGGTTGTCTATCACCATGCACCTGCCAGCCCTGGGGCTCCCCTGCCTGAGTCTTCTTCCTCTGCAGCTCCTTATCAGACACCAAAGGTTTCAGATTCAATGTTATCTCTTAAGGGGAGCTTTACATGACTCCACCATCTAAATAGGCCTTCCTATTATTTTCTATCAAAACATCTTGTTTATTTTGTAATAACAGTCTGCCTTTATTTATAAAGCATGTCTATTTCTTTTTTGCTTTGTCTTTCCCTCTAGAATGCAAAATCCAAGAAGGCAGGGATCCAGTGTGCATACCTAAGCTCCTGGCATGGTTCCTGGGACCTAGATGCTCTGTACATATTTGTAGACTGAATAAACACATATTTCCTTACAGCTTTCTTGTAACATAAATATGGTCCTGATTCTGCAAATGAAAAAGTTCTAGAGAGACTTTTAAATGTAGGGGCAGGAAGCACACGGAGATTAGTTTGACTTTTTAAAAACTAAGCTTTTCTCTACCATTCTGCCATGCATAAGTAGTGTGTGTGTGTGTGTGTGTGTGTGTGCGCGCGCGCGCGCGTGTGTGTATTCCAGTGTATGTGTTTTAGAGAGGACTATTAGATACAATAACAATTCACTACAATCATCAACTACAGAACCACCTGACATTTATCCCAAAGAGAGAGAATCAAATAAAACTAAAATGTAAATTTTATAAAAGAAAATTATAGAAAGTCTAAAAGTAAACCCCTGATATTTACAACAGTCTGGAGGGAATATGATTGTGTGGTATTTTTCATCCTGAAGGCAATTTTGAAATTCCAGAGTCTAATTTTCCTAAACATTAAGCTTTCGTCTACTTTGGTTTATTTGTCTCTTTTACCAGCACACTTGCTTCCAAATAGTTCTGATGGTTTTTGGTTTGTTTATTTGCCTTGTAAATACTTTTTTGTTTCAGTTTTTACATTATTTATCAAACAGCCTCTGCCTAGTTCCTTTTTCCTGCCCTCCTCCCTGCCTGCCTCCCTTCCTCGATTCCATCCAGGATAAAAGCAGGTGGCCATCAGGAGCACTTGAAAATTGATGATGGATTGGAGTTGTGGCTGCTGTTCCGGGGTGTCCGGGGCTCTCCTCCTCGAGGGAAAAATAAGTCCAAGATGATAACAGTGCAGATTCTTCATTTTATATCATGTCTTAAATGGTTCTCTAATTTTGTCAGTACAAACAAAAATATATATGAGAAAAAGTTCTGTGATCCTAAGAGTTGAATGATTCTCCTGCCCCGGTTTCCTGATGTGCAAAAATACAAAAAACCACCCATTCTCCTAAGAGGCAGAGGCAAAGTAGTTCTGGTTAATTCTAAAAGAATTGCAACTCCATTTCAATCCCCAGAATTAGTTTCCCTTTACCTCCCTCCCCCTGAATCTTCTCCTCTACTCTACTTGTCTTCCTTCTATTTATTTGTCATTTTTTAAATTGACACATTACACTATCCATCAAAGAGTGGTCCACCGTGCGCACGCCTGTAATCCCAGCACCTGGGAGGCTGAGGCAGGAGGATTGTGAGTTCAAAGCCAGCCTCAGCAAATTAGCAAGGCCCTAAGCAACTCACTGAGACCCTGTCTCTAAATAAAATACAAAATAGGGCTGGGGATGTGG
>JAJEJO010002104.1:63754-109095 GCA_020662805.1 Glaucomys volans | reverse complement strand
GTTCATTTTGCTTGGCAGTTCCTTCCCTTTTCCACCCCTCCTCCTTCCCTCTCAGTCTCCTTCCTTTACTTCACTGTTCTCCCTTCTGTTTTCAAGAGATCTGCCCCTTCCTTTTTTAATTCCTTATTTCTTTCTAGCTTCTGCATATGAGAGAAAACACTTGGCCTTCAACTTCCTGAATCTGGATTATTTCACTTAGCATGATGTTCTCCAGTTCCATCCATTTGCCACAAATGACACAATTTCATTCTTCCTGAGTAAAACTCCACTGTGTATATATACCCTATTTTCTTTATCCATTTGTCTGTTGATGGGTACTTAGGCTGGTTCTATAATTTGGTGATTGTGAATTGTGCTGTTAAAATCATTGGTATGCATGCACATGCATTTATGAATAGGTCAAAGCAAACCCTACTATTATACATAACTATAATAAAAACATAAAATGTTGAAGATGAGAGGGGAAGGAAAACAAAAGAAGGTAGTGGGGAATAAAATTGACCAAATTGTTGTGTGCAAATACAAATATATAACAACGTATCCCACCATTATATATCATTACAATGAACCAAAAAATGAAGTTTTATTTAAAAAAAGAATTACAAATACACTGTTAAAGTAAAGCTCCAAATATGTGTTTTTACCTCTTCACTCAGGATTACACACCCTCTGGACCATCAGAGGGCGCCATGGAGGGAACTTTGAGAGATTATTTAGCACAATGGTGTCAAGATCCAGTTTCATAGGCAATGTGTACCTTTTAGTTGACATTTAGAATAGACAGAATACTCAGTAGGGCTTATGCTGACATCAGAGCTAGGAAGGAGCATGTTCTAGGGTGCATCTCTCTAGACTGGCCCTGGGAGCCGACTGTAGCCCCATGGCAAGATGGCCTGACCCCAGTGGTGCAGCGTGGACTTGCAAATGGAGAGGCAGCAGGCCAAGAAGGAGAGGCCCAGATGTCCTTTGGCATTTTAGAGTGACCTCACTGAGGCAACTCCTTTTCAACATTTTTCCTTCCAATCTCATCTGCTCTGAGTGTGACATGAGATATTGAATGAAACTGTTTTTCTTGCTTTGTGAGAGATGCGTTGACTCCCTTGGATCTCAGTTTCCTAATTTGTAAGATGAGGCCTACCTAGTAATTCATCAGTTGTTGTGAAGATTCAAGGTACAAGAGACTTAAAATCCCTCATCTCATACTACATGCTCTTGCATGGCCACACATTCCCTTCTTCACACTGCCTGCACCAGCTTCTTGGCTGGCTTCCCACCAGGGCAGCCAAGGCAGCCCCTGCTGAAGGGCCTGGTGGGTAAGCCTTGCTCAGGGCTCATGTTTAGCCGTCCACTTCTGGATAATGATGCACAGAGGGACTAATCCAGATGCAATGTTCAGGACTCCAGTTTGCAGGGAGCTCAACATTATCCCATCTATGCTTGGTGAGCTCCAAGGGGCCTGGGGAGGGACAGTTATATTAATTCTCTTTGCCAATAAAATGAGCAAGAACCAGTGCCCCGAGTCAGAGAGGCAATGGCACTCACTTCAGGGATCGTGTTCATTTTGCTTCAACCATGTACAGGACAGTCCTTGCAGAAGCTACGTTTCATCATAGAATCCAGAACTAACTGGGGTTTTAGTTTCCACGTGGATTATGGCATGCTTTGAAATATGGACGTTCACCTCCCTACTGACTGATAGAGGAAAGTGTGCAGAAGTGACAATCAATTTGATTTCCAAGTCTCAGCTCAGCCTCTGATGCATGGTGTGTCCTTGGGCATACCCCACCTCTTTCCCTATAGAAGAGTTAGGGGTAAAATAGAAATTCAGATTTTTGTTGTTATGTAAAATCTTCTCACTGGTTCAAAATCAGATATAACACAATGTGTATTGAAGGAAGTCTAACTTCTGTTCCTCTGTGTTTTTCATTCTATTTTTTCCCTACCTTGTTCCTTTTTAAGGTAACTTTTAAATATTTTTATAGTTTATCTTTCTGGTTTTTAAACATGCAAATGAAAACATTTATATCAGTACCTTTCCTTTCTTAAGTTAATATTAGATACTGTATTAATGTACTGTTCACATGGTTTCTTACCTCTTGTACTAATATATCTTTTAAAAACTAGTATCTTGGATCACTGCATATAAAGCAATATTTCTCATGAGTTTTCTGTAGAGGACTGGCCTCCTCAGTTTGATCCCGACAGGTAGAAATAGATGGGCACTTGTTACCAACTTTGCCGTCACAGATGCCACTTCCATGAAGACAGGCTACGAGCTCAGCCATGCTGAGGTCCGTGGGGATGAGTTATTAAATATCACACCACTGACTGTCCACACGGACTGATTATATCTCATGCCTGTGTTCTGCCATTTATCCTAAATCAGGGTCAGGACGACACAGTAAGAATAAGCACATCTGAGTCTTCGCAGCAACATGTGAGATGTCATAGTGCTTCTCACAGCCAAGAGAATGTGGGGAGTTAAAAAAGGGAGATTAAAGAGCAAGCTCTACATTTTAATTCTTTGCAGCAAATAATGAATATTTCCCCAGCATTTAGAAACGACAACCAAAAAGTAATCTAAGTAATCTGTGAATTAAAGATTATATAACCAAACATAACACAATAATTTTTGTGAAATGAGCTAGATCAAAAAATATTATTATTTTTTGGTCCAGAGTTTTTAGTGCAGTAGAAAACAGCATTCTAATTATTGCCTATGGGAACGAATTGCCTTTGAGAGTACAACCAGCAGGCTAACAATATTTATTATAAGCCTTAAAAATATTAATATATTGTAACCCAAAGATGGCCACTAAAATGCATGAGACTTCTGATTCTAATAAAAAGAAAATGTTTAGCCCGAGTAATCTGTTTTCTGAGGAAATTATTAAGAGTAGAGCACAAAATTGCTGTTAGAATTAAACAAAAATAAACACATTAGCCATGACCCAAGGGTCCAAGGGTCTGAAGAGAAGGGAATTCTGAGGTTCTCAACCCCTTTCTGTTCTCTACTGGTTCTCAGGTTGGGGCACGGAAGACAAGGAGAAAATGGTGGCCTAGGCCTTCCTGCCTTCTCACAGGTAGGAGAGACAGAGGGAGCGTTCCTGGGGGGCACAGCAGCTGTGACTTGAGGATCCAGCATCCAAAAGGCAGAATCTTAAACTGCACATGGACAAGAGACCCAGAAACTAAGCCAAAAGATGTTAAGAAATGTTGACTTCAGTTTTCAATGATCTCCAGATGTGGGCAGGGGAAAAAAAAAATGGAATTCTGGGTCTCAGAGATAGGTCCATGATTATTTGCTGAATAATAATCCAATTGGTTACAGTAGATATGATTAAATTTTAATGCCAAGGAAAGATAGAGTGAAACTATGCTGCAGCTTGATGCGGTGGCACACGCCTGTAATCCCAGCACTTGGGAGGCTGAGGCAGGAGGATCGCGAGTTCAAAGCCAGCCTCAGCAACTGAGCGAGGCCCTAAGCAACTCACTGAGACCCTGTCTCTAAATAAAATACAAAATAGGGCTGGGGATGTGGCTCAGTGGCCGAGTGCCCCTGAGTTGAATCCCCAGTACCAAAAAAAAAAGAAAAAAAAAGGAAAAGAAAAAAGAAACTATGCTTCCTTATAAAAGTAGCTAACCCTTTCCAAAGTTGCTTTTTAAAAATCTATAAGATTTTAAAGCAGTGTATAGATATTATGAATATTGAATTCATGTCTATATCATTGACCAATATTTATCAAAAATTAGATGCTTAATCAATGACAGCTATTATTTTTGTCAGTATTGACCATGTCGTTATGCTGGAAATACTGGGTGATGCTCTGAATCCACATTTCTACTACCCATAATTTTTTCCAGGCAGGAGTAGCAATTGCTTCCAAGACATCCTCTGTGACCCATCTTGGCTGAACATATGGCAGGAGGGCAGGCATGGCCCAGGAGAACATCCTGGGCCTCACAATCCCTTTATGGCTGTTAAGATGCTAAAATCAAGTTAACACATTATGCAGTTTTAAAAATCATATCCTAATAGTGGAGAGGAGCTCAGGTGAAAAGTCATGACCCTCCCACCGTCCCTTCCCCACCACAGCCTTGCCCTGCAGGAGCAGCTGCTTGCTCTGTTCTGGCTCCATTCACCATTCTCCTGGTTATTAATTCCACAAGTCTATAGAATAGCTAAATTTTGTTCCTTGATTTGTTAAATTTAGAAGTGACTAATTCACTTCCCCGACAGGAGATGTGGGCTTAGTTTACTAATATCTCTCTCTGCTTCCTTTCTCTCATTTTACAATAAGGATCATTATTTTACTATTTTAATTCTACTTTGGTTACTTTTATAATTTTTGAATAATATATACAGATACAGTTGTAATACAATAAAAATGTATATATATATGTGTACATGCATATACACACCTTTAGTCCATTTACTGTCAATCATGAAAATGACCTCTTTTATTTTTAAAACATTTGTTTGGTTGTATGTTTATTTTTTAGTACAGAGAATTGAATCCAGGTGCTCTCTACCACTGAGCTATATCCCCAGCTCTTTTTGTTTTTAATTTTTTATTTTAAGACAAGGTCCAGCTAAGTGCCAGACTAGTCCTGAACTTGGAATCCTCCTGCCTCAGCCTCCTGAGTTACTAGTATTTCAGGATATTAGCATTTTTACTCTCTGCCTTCCTTTCCTTTCTCTCAATATTGGTAAATCATCTTTATCTTAAAAGTTCATTGTTAATACTAGAACCCTCCATTCTGTCACCATAATGGAGAGTTTAGTGACTTATCTGATGGTTTATTTAAAAACTTGAACATAATTAGTCTCTGTCATTGATTTTGGAACAAAAAGTAGATAACTGTGACAGTTTTCCTTTATGGTCACTCTGCTTCCTGGAGTTTCCAATCATCTGTGAATCACCTATTGTCCTATTGGCAGAAAAGAGGGGGCCCAGGCCAATGGGGCCACCAAGACATTTTTGATAGAGAAGTTCTTACAACTTCACAATCTTGGGGAGATTAAAAGGGAGCCAATAGAGGTGGCAGGAGTGACAGCGATTGCCCTGCCTAGCCTGAAGGGACAGGAGAGGGTGTGGGTACCAGAGTTGGGAGGGGTAGCTGAGGATGGGAGAGAGGACGGGGCTTTAGCAGATGGTCCGCACTCACAGCAGAGAGCAGACAGTATGGCAATGGGACGCTGTGACTCTACTTCCCATGAGCAGCACAACGGGCATGGACATAGGGCAGTCCCTGCCCTGTGAGGGGGCAAAGGGAAAGTCTTCAGGGCCCTCTTTTTTCCCCATTCCTGTTTACCTGCTGTTCTCCCCATTTGTAACTAGCGTCCACTGCCTCAGCACAGATTTGTATGAAGTATGGGTAGAAATAACATGCTGATATTCGATCTTTGGCTGTCAAACTAGCCTTTGAATTCCACAGGAAATTCAAGGATTTAAAATCAGAGTTTAGAGGAGTTTATTTTGGAGAGGCAAGTGGTTTTTGTTTTTGTTTTAGAGACAAAAGTTAAGTATTCTGAGAGCCAGAACGTGTTTATACCATTAGTTTAAATAGCAGAAAAGTGACAAATATTACCAGAACAGTTTTTCAACTAAAGAAATAAAATCTGTAGAAGAGAGGCAAATTTTAAGAAAAGAATGAGATTTAGAGTCTGCTGTATATCTGAAAATGAAAATGGTCCCTAATATCAACCTAACCATAAATACACATTGCCTGGTTTCTTTTGGTTACCCAACTATTGCTGATTATCTTGGATGTCCATAGTGTATTTTGGAGAGGTTGAAAAACCTTATAAATTAAAACCCATGGTGCTTGAGTAGAAATTGCTGAGAAAAATGCCTAGGTGGATCACAGTAATGAATACTAAGGAAACTTCACATGGCAGATGCTCTTCAAGCCTGTTGAAAACATTAACTTGCTCCCCTCTGACAGCGCTAGGCCGCAAGACATTAGGAGCATTTCACAGTTGAGAGAAATGAAGCCCAGAGATTGGGACTAGCCTGAGACCACAGAGGCGATTTTAGGGGGGGCTGGGAATCCAATCTAGGAAGACTAGTTCCTCCAGGGTCTCCACTGCTTATGACTCCACTGCACAGCCTCCAACTGAGCTTGAAGACAGCTCCACAGAGCACAGTGGAGAGTGTTCTGGGAGGGTACAGAGTCTCTGAGACCAAGCAGCCTTCCTGCACAGGCACTGGGGTGAAGCTGAGGAAGACACAATGACCAATGAACAGATGCAGATGAGGGAGGGAGTGACGGATAAAGGACTTAACTTTGGAAGATGCCACCATTGATCCGTCCTCTGCTGGGCCAGAGTCTTCTCAATGCTTGGATAATACATACCACACTCAGCACACACACACCCAAACTAAGCAGACTGACAGAAAGGAAATAGGAATTTGGCCACCTAAAAATGCACCCTCAGGAGAGAAAAGGAGGAGGAAAATCCTGAATTGTCCCAGTGGTTTCTCAAGAGACAAAATACTAAATCAGGAGTGGTTGATGATCTTTTGAATTAATTAGTTTTTTTCTTTGCTACCAAAGAGGAGTGGTCAGTCCAAAGGGAAGTTTAGTTGTAGATTGAAAAAACAATACAACAAAAAAGCAAGCTATATCTTCATTAAACTGAGAAATTTTGACAATGAAATTTGTGCCCATTACAATTGTACCTACTTAATGTTCCTTCATCTATGTACCTTCTCTATAAGGTACTTGGTAGCTTTTCTCTGAGCTTTCTTGGGGCTTCATTAAACTCTATAATTCCTCTGTTACACTTCAGGTCTTCTGCCATTAAGACCCGTAATAGCCTTCAGGACAGAGACATTTTCCTTTCTTCTCCTCCCCTCCCCTCTCTCCTTTTTTCCTTTCCCTCCTTTCCTTTCCCTTCCCTCCTTTCCTTCCTTCCCTCCCTCCCTCCTTCCTTCCTTCCTTCCTTCCTTCCTTCCTTCCTTCCTTCCTTCCTTTCTTCCCAACTGAATTCTCTCTCCTGCTAAGTAGTGCCTGGGACATTAAGCAGTTGGTCCTCAGCTTCTTCCTCTACTGGATGAAACTGTGACAGCTGATTGGAACTTGTCTTAACCTTCCTCTCTGATACTTCAGCTCCAGGAAGGATGCCTGCTACCTTTTTGAAGGATAGCGAATGCATTGCAATTAGACAGCTCCTGCCTACATCAGAATTGGGCCTCTTGATTTTGATGATGGAGAGAAATGAGGGTGGAGATGTGAAGCTGACAGAAAGGTAAGCTCTTGGAGACTCTTGGTAATGTCCTCAGGGCTATTGGGCTATTAATTTGCTCCATCATTAACACACTGTCTTGGTAGAAAAAGAACCTCCAGTAGATGAGGAAAGTTAAATAAACCTTAAATAAAAGGCGTATCATTAAAACTCTAACCCATAAAATATTACTGAGTGGTGAACTCACTTTCAATTAATAGTATCTATGTTTTGTTTGTATGCATTTTTCAAAAGTGGAAATTTAAATTTAATCTCCTCATCATTATGTTACATATCCTTAATAAAATCAGCTGCATAGGACTTCTGCTCCTCAGTGTGATGGACTTACTAGTCCTGGTCTAGCCCATAAGCAACTGAACAAATGGAGCGACACTTTGAGGATTAACCCCAAGCTGTGCAAGGCTTCTGTCCTCCAGGAAAGGGAGATGTGAGGGCTGAGTTCCACAGTTCCCGCAGTTCTTTTGCACAGCCAGGGAACTGATTCTGGAGCAGGTCATTGGAGAGAAGGGAGTTCACCTGGAGGGATGGTCTGGAAGTGTGTAGGGGGCTCCTCACAAATCCTTAGCTAAGATTGACTAGAGAGCAGCCATTATGGATTTGAGATTGGACCAAATATTCTAGCAACCTAGTAGGGACTGGGAACATTGAAGTTTTTGCTTAGTCAGGATGGACAAAAACTCATCACTTCATGAACACTGCAGCCATCTGCTGACCAAGAATCCACTCAACAGAATGATACACTTTAGGTCCACCTTCACTAGAACTGAAATCATGACCTGGTAAAATTTGCCAGAGAAGCAAAATTTAAAGGTTAAGTCTTGTCGAGCTGGAGCAGTTTGGGAAGCAGCTTGAGTTTTCCACAGATGAGTCTGGACAAAGCACAAAACAGCCTACCCAAGTTCAGGGCAATCAAACAGCTTTAGACCTGCCTTCCAGAGCTCAATTCAAAATTCAAAAGAGACGATAACAGAACTCAGAATCTTGACCACACATTATCAACAAAATATAACAAACATACAAGAAATAATAGGCGTGTTTAAAAAAAACCTAGAATCAAGGAAAAACCAGTCTGTAGAAGTTGCATTGGAAATGCCCTAGGTGGTGGATTTAGCGTATTGTATTTAAATGATGATTATAAAACATTCAAAGCACTGATGAGAAATACCTGTTAAAATAATAAAGGTGTGTTTTTATGAGTCAAAGCTATCCATAAAAATGAATAAGATATGGAAAAGATTAAAAATCCCAGCACAAATTAATCACCTTAAAAAAGAACCAAGTGAAAAAATTTGAATTTAGGACTATGATTAAAGAAATTAAAAGAAAAAAAAATCGCAGGATGTCCTTAATAGCAGATTTAGGACATTTAAAGACATGTCAAGAGAAATAATCTGAAGGAAAAAAGAGAAAATTGATTAAAAAAAAAAGAATGAAGAGAATCTCAAGTACCCATGGGAAAATATAAACTATTGGATGTATGAACAAGGTTTGAAGAAGGGAATAGTGAAAATAGATGCAAAAAATACTGGAAGAAATTAAGACTGAAATATCCCTCTATTTAATAAAAAATCTTTGACATACAGATCTGTGAGTTATAGGAAATTCAAAGAAGGAAAAATATAAGTGAAATAACACTGAGGCACATTGTAATTCAACCAAGGAAAGCAGTAGTTGAGAAAATCTTGAAGATTTCTACAGAAAACAGGCCAGATTACAATCAGAGGGACATTCATACAAATGACAGCTTCCTTTTCATCACAGACCAGGACAAAGGGACTCTAGAAGAGGCCGAGATGACATCTTGAAATTGCTGATAGTAAACCCCCGCCCCCATCTCTTTATCAAAGTCCTACAACCCATTAAAGTGCTCTTCAAAGTGAGTGTGAGAAGACATTTGCAGAAAAATCAGATGAGAAAACGTTTTCACCAGGAGACCTGCATGACACTAAGCCGAGGAATGTTCCTTAGAGGGAAATGGGAAGATCACAGGCGCAGACAGGGGCTGCCAGGAGGAGAAAGACCCCACCAACGGTGATGAAGCAGACAAATCTGAAAGGCGATGTGCTCTTCTTCTCAGACTTTCCATGGAGGACAGCCCAATGGAAGATGGGAGGAAGTAAGAAGGTGGGGGGAAGGAAATGGAATGAGGGAACCTGTTTTGCTAGTTACCCTACTTCTGAGATGGGCAGCAGAAGTGGGAAGGGAAGCATCAGATACAAAGGTAGAGTCAGGATTTAGGAAAAAGAGTATGAAATGTTAAATGGAAAGTACGAAGCATGAGGAGCTCATTACTGAGTCAAACAGATGTTGATACATTTAAAAATGTATTTTATTAGTCCTAGAGCAAGAGTAAAGTAGGGGACAAAAAAATCCAATACAGAAAATAAAAGTGAACACTAAGAAAAAAAGAATTTTTTTCAATAAGATGGGAAACATGAATAGAGGAATAAATGGAAAAGAAAGCAGTATATACACATAGATCAATCATATCAATAACTGCATTAAGTGTAAAAGACTAAAAACTCTCAATTTTAGAAAAGAGGGAGAAAATGGCAGAATGAGTTTTGAAAAGCAATATCCAACTACATGCTGTCTACCAGAAATGTATTTTAATTTGAAAACAATTATATTAAAACTATGCAAAATATAATCTCATGAAAATAGTAAGTAGAAGGAAAATGGTTATTTTTCAAGAAACAAAGTAGACTTCAAGACAGGATTAAAAGAGGTAAAGAGGGACATTTCATAAGGATACCAACAGCAATTCATTTGGAAGATATAACAATCATAAATATGTATGAATCTAAAAGCAGCTTCAAAACTCTTAGATGCAAACAAATACAGAATTAAAATGAGAAATAGACAAATTCACAGTTACAGTTTTTACTTTTCAATGCGTCTCTCTCAGTAATTGATAAGACAAATGGACAATCAGTAAGTTTAGAAACTCTTAAAAAACTCTCAACTAAATTTACCTAACTGAATTTTTTTGTCAATTTTATTGAGAAATAACTTACAAAAAATAAACTTCATACATTTAAAGTGCAAAATTTGATCAATTTTATTATTGCACATTTCTGAAATCAGTGCCACAATCAAGATCATTATTAACTTAGCTCTACATATTTGTGGGGTATAGTGTGATAATTGGACATAAGCATACAATGTGTAATGATCAAATCAAAGTAGTTAGTATTTCCATCTCCTTGCATATTTTAAAAAAATTGTTGATTAATGCGTACAGATCAAATCAAGGTAATTAGGGTTTCCGTCTCCTTGCCTTTTGGAGTCTTGAGCTCCTCTCTCCTAGTTATTCATAAGGTAATATAATCAATGTCAGAGGACAGCAGCCCCTCTTGGCTCCAGAACATCAGAACTTACCACTTTTATCTGTGTTTATCTCCCTGTGACCCAGCCTCCCTCTCACTGCCCTTCTCCCCACCCTTCCCCACCTCAGATAACCACTACTTTACATTCAGATCTACTTTGCTTCTTGCTTTAGCTTCCACAGAGGATAGATAACATCTGCTATTTATCTTTCTGTGTCTGGCTTGTTTCACTCACAATAACGCCCTCGGGTTCCATCCATTTTGTCACAAACGATAGGATGTCGTTTTTTTACATATAACAATGTGTCCACATACTGCACGTTCTTCATCCACGCATGCACTGACCCACCAGCATCTAGGTTGACTCCGATCTTAGCTGCTGTGAATAGCACAGCAATAAACAGGTGTGCTCCTATCTCTTAGGTAAGCTAATTTCCCCACCATTATGGACAACTATAATACACAATACAAATATGGGAAAATGCTGATTTCATTTCCTTTGGATATCTAATGGATCCGTATTTATTTTTTGAGGATCTTCTATATTATTCTCCAGTTGGCATCCTAATTTAAATTCCCACCAGCAGGGTATTCCCTTTCTCCACACCCTCGCCAGCACTTGCTAGCCTGGCTATATATCGCCCTCTTCTTTTTTTCTACTAAAATATCCTCTCCCAGTAGTGCTGGCAGATCCATTTTTCACTTAAATGAAATTCTAGATACCTGAAACTAATACTTAGAGTCTGATCCTTATTCAGTGTTGACTGATGAAAACAAGGAAAGACATTGCCAAAACATACCGTGCTAGTCTCGGCCTCTGGAGATGTCTGCAGGGTCAGCACTGAACAATCCTCTCTGTGCTGTGGCCACCTTAGGGGGCCTGATGTGTGCTGTCCACCACTCAGCACGAAACGTTCCCCCAACTGCAGAAGCCTCTGCTCTTCTCTATTTCTTATATTTACCTCTTGTCACTCTCTTATTTAAATACTAGCTGACATTTACTTTGGAAGCATCCATCTCTGCATGACTTCTTTTTTGGTTTTGTTTTATTTCTTATTGGCCTTGATTCGGGTATCATTGAACATTATTTTTAAGCCTATGTGTGACACGTGCCTGTAATCACAATAACTCAGGAGGCTGAGGCAGGAGGATCACAAGTTCAATGTCTGCCTTGACAACGTTATGAGACTTTGTCTCGAAATGAAAAATAGAAAGAGCCAGGGGTATATAGCGCAGTGGTGAGAGCTCAGCCTATATGTGAACTAAGGAACTGAGATCCCTCAACAAAGGGGCAGTGGAGAAATTTTGACTTTACTTTTTACTTGCCAGAGATCAGTTGAGCTTCCCTTCTGTGATGTTTTGGATAACTGCGACTCTCAAATAACAATTCATGCCTTGATGTACCAGATAGCTGTCATATCAAAAGGACACGCATTCACCTTGCCAGTTCTGGAGATGAGGGTGATCTGCACTACAAAGCAATGTTTCTTGCTCAGATGGTGATGTTCCATCCAACTTCAGAGATGAGAGAGGTGAGAGGTTGTTTTCTTGGGAAAGAAATGTTCTTTATTCAGGGGTTTATGAGGAGTAGTGCTTTGTTAACGAGATGGAAAGCTGCCTATGGTCTCCCAGAAGCTGAGTCACTCTGCAATTTGGAAGAGTTTTGTCCGTATTGTCATTGAGTCCCTGGTAAATGTCCATCTGCGTAGGAGAACCCTGGATCTTTGAAGGCCTCCCTGACTCTAGGGACATTTACAAATTAACATCTGTCACCCGGAGGACCTTATTATCACAGAAATGATCTAAATTTCTGGAAAAGTAGCACCTAGGCTCCCCAGAAGTCAGGCTCTTTACCTGAAAAAACAGATATTTATTGGAGAGAAAGGGAGGAGAAAAAGGAAGGAAGGCAGAAGGGATCAGGGAAGCATTTCACAGTCTTGTTGGAATAGTTTGACAGATAATTGAGTCCTCTCAATTGTCTTTTCTTTTTGTACTGGAGATTGAACCCAGGGGTGCTTAACCATTGAGTCGCATCCCCAGCCTTTTTATTTTCATTTTGAGACAGAGCCTCACTAAGTTTCTGAGGCTGGCCTCCTACTTGAGATCCTCCTGCCTCAGCCTCCTGCAGCCCTGGGATTACAGGTGTGCACTACCTTGCCTGGATCTCTCAAATCTTTTGAGAAAACATTATTTTAAAAACTTCTTTAAACAAACCAAAAACAACAAAATGCAAATAAAACCCATCATGATGCTCAGAGAGGTTAGCTGTCCTGCCGCATGGTAGGGAATGGATTAATATTTGGGTCAGTTGCAAGTTGACCCTTTCCCTGGTCCTAGATGTTTCATGAGAGAAAGCTACCCCACACCCGGGCAACACACAGACCAGGAGGCAGTGACGGAACGTGTTGCAGTCTGAGATGGTTTTATTTTTTTTATTTTTTTTTCTTTTTTATTGAACACAAATGGAGTACAGCTATTGTTTCACTGGTTGTACACAAAGTAGAGTCACACCATCTGTGCGTTCATGCATGTACACAGGGCAATGGTATATGTCACACATTCTGTTATTAATTTTACCCCCCACCCACCCCCACCCCTCCCTTCCCTCTATGCTAGCTATCTTTCCTCCATTCTTGCCATCTTTCCCCCCCACATTATGCATCATCATTCATATATCAGAGAGACCATTCGGCTTTTGGATTTTTGGGATTGGCTGATCTCACTTAGCATAAGAGTTTCCAACATCATCCATTTACCTACAAATACCATAATTTTATTCTTCTTTATGGCTGAGTAATATTCCATTGTGTATATATACCACAGTTTCTTTATCCATCCATCTACTGAAGGGCATCTAGGTTGATTCCATAATCTAGCTATTGTGAATTGAGCAGCTATGAACATTGATGTGGCTGCATCACTGAGGCAATCTGATTTTAAGTCCTTTGGGTATAAGCCAAGGAGTGGGATAGCAGGGTCGAGATGGTTTTAAAAACCTAATTACCTGAGACTGGATTTATTTTTCCTGCTTATTTTGAACTTAGCAGCAATGACATTTCCTATTTTCTTCCAGACACACTTTTATGTAATTTTAGGGTCATGCACATTAAAGAAAATAGACGATGCAAGACTGGTGGAGCTCTTCAGAGGTGCAGCTTATCTCGATTGATACAAGGCATGTCTCACTGTCTGACTCCACTGGACACTTCTAAGCCATTTTCCTTTTGTTTCTTTAATAAAATTTGACAAACTTTCAATCATGATCTGACCCCCCCATCACCTCCATTGCCCAGATCATGTTCTTGCTGTTTGCATGATATTCTCTAAGTATGGTCTCCCACGCGGTGTGGTGCCAGTTTGCCAAGCAGTCAACATGAGTGAATGAGACAACCCTTGGTTTCCCTTTCAAACAGGCAGGGATTCTGGCAAGCCTCAGCATGAAGAATTTTCCTTTAATTCTTAGAAATAATCAACATTATATAATGAAATTTTCCTGAGGACAAAGGACATACTCAATACATGCCAGATACCAGCACTGACAGATACTACAGTGAGCTTCTGTCCTCCCTTCCACAGGACTCTTCTCTCCCTATCGAGTTTATTTTGCTAAATCCAATGCATGGTGTTCCTCCTGTTATTAATCTCTCCTGCAGGGCTCTCCCAGAACGATTTTCTCCCAGGTCTTCTGTGTCCTCTGATGGCCTTCACTGGTTCCCTGACCGCCAACCTAAGGCTGTTGACATGTTGGTGGTCTTGGGGGTTCTTCCCTTAAGATCTTTCTAATTACATTCTTTATAGAAATTCCTACCTAGTCCCCAGACTGTAGGTACAAGTATAAGCTGATAACTTCCAAATTGACTTTCAGACATTGGTGGATATCTATACTTAGCATGTTCATCTAAACTTGTCAATCACCTTTAAAAGTACTGTGCTTCGATTTCTGTATCTGAGAGAATATCACTGCCACCCACATTCTTACCTGCTGTCAAAGCTATGAGTCTGGAATCATGTTTGCTGTGGTTTTGATTTTATACGAGTGTGCCCCCCAAAGATTCAGGCCTTAGAAGCTTGGTCCCCTGACTGATAATATTCAGAGGTGGTGAAAAAAATCTTTATTTATTTATTTATTTATTTATTTATTTATGGTGCTGGGGATTGAATCCAGGCCCTTGTGCTTGCAAGGCAAGCACTCTACCAATTGAGCTATATCTCCAAAAAATCTTTAAGAGGTGGGAGATTTTAGGTCAATTGGGGGCATGCCATTGGAAGGGATCTAGCTTCTCTGGCTTCCTGTTTTGAGATGTGATTTTTTTTTCCTCCCACACACATTTTGGCCATCTAAAATTAAGTCTTCCCATGCCTTATAGAATCCTTCATCATCCCCATGGATTATGCTTCTAGCTCCATCTTATCTTACTCTGCTTTTCACTTTATCCTCTCCAAATCTCACCTGCTTATCATACTTAGCCAATCAATATTGCTTCTTGCTTCTCCTCTCTTATAATTTTTTTCTGCAGTATTCTGCACCCACATCTCCCTTTGTGTTTTCCTCTCCTGCAAGGTGGGTTCGAGAGCAGCATTTCTCTTGCCAGTTCCTTTTTCTTCTTGTAAATTCAGTCCTGATCCACTCCACTTTCTAGAATAGGATGGATGCCCACTTCTCTAAAATGCATTATCATTAGGATATTATAGGTATTTTTTTTTCAGCATGTGAAAAAACGAGTCAGGTATTCCTCCAGGGAACTCCTTCAAGTAATCTCTGAAGTGGGAACGCTCTTGACCAATGGTGCCACACTTGGAAGGTACCAAGAATTATAAACAACTCTTTTTTGCAGGGCACCACATGTGCCCTTGAGATTGTGCTTCTGCATGGAAGCCAGGAAATACGAAGGAAGGTGCCCAAGAGGCACAGTGACCACTCCTTAGAGATGGTATAAATTACTGATTTTTTTCAAAGAAAGTACCATCAGTAAATCATTCAAATCTTGGTGACTTCACAGAGATCTCTGGTTACTTGAAGGAATTATTATTCCTAGAGGAATAACTGACTCTTTTGCACATTATATTTTTCTATAATGGGAATCACTTATTAGAAAAGTTTATATGAAATTTGTCCTCAGCTTAAGGTTAAGAAACCAATGACATAAAAGTTGAACCCAGAAGGCATTTATGTCAGTCCCAATTCACCACTAAGTGGTGTTATTGATCATGGAATTGTCCTAGACTCTGCTTTGTGAATCAAAGCTGAATCTGTGCACTCACTAACACATCCAGGATTAGCACCTTAAGTCAGGTAGAAATAGCAATAGAGAAACTTAAGGGGAAAGCAAGGTAACTTTTAAAGAAGTATTCCAACAGTTTATGGAATTTTTTCAGGTGGTTGAGTTCTGAATCCTAAGAATAGGAAGAGAAGGGATGTGGTTGGAGTTAATATTTCCTAATTTTATGAATAGGTTTGGGGTCCTATTCATAATAGTCTTAATTAAATTTTGTGTGAGACAAATTGAATGGAATTGTCAGTCAAATTAACCAGGGTGACTGAGAGAAAATGAAGCATAAGCCAAATTGATACAGAAATGAAGGAGGAAGGTGGATCTTGTTGGGAGAAATTCTCAATGGGTCTGTCGCATTTCTTTATATCTTGCAAACAATGACACTGACGGCTTTTGTTTTCAACCACCTTTTCCATCCTCTTCCTATCTTGCTAGGATAGAGGTCAGGGAGGCTTGCTTACAGATCCTTATAAAAGATTAGTACTCCCAAAGCTCAGAGTTTCTTCCCCATAATGGAAAGATATGTTTAGGCATCACATTGTCCTTTTCCCAGTGGGATCTGAGAGTTGGGCAATGGCCAAGAAAATAACACCACTCTGGATGCTACAATTGCTACCCTTTGTAGTAAGCTATCCTTTGCATCTGACCCGAGAGTCTCCTATTTTCTACAGCACCTATGAAATTGACAGGATAACCTGTTAATTTGCAAGTAAGTTTAAATCTTACTTGGCAAGTTCTTAACAGTTTTTAAAGTCTCATGCCATTCATAGTTTTTGACCCCCCCTCAAAAAAACTAAGCGGTCAGATGTGGTGGCACGTAACTATAATCCCAGTGACTGGGAGTTTGAGGCAGGACGATCACAAGTTCAAGGACAGTCTGGGCAGCTTAATGAGACCCTGTCTCAAAATAAGAACCATAAGGGACTTGGAAAGGAGCACAGTGGTAGAGAGCCCTTGAGCTCATCCCCAATGCAGAGAAACAAAAATTAAAGCAAACTTTGTTTGAAGACACTGTAGTGCCACAAAAACTGAAAAATTTCAGATCCAAGATCTGAAGGAAGAAGGGACCAGAGTCAGGAGGCCAGCATTGTAATGATTTCCCCCTCCTGGGATGGTTTTTCACCGATTTGTCTTGATTGAACACATTGGGGAGAAACAAAGCAAGATAAATCTCTCTTCAGTGGGGTAGTACATCTGGGTTTTGAGAATGTCCTCAATGTATTTCCTGAGGCTTTTCTTCTCTTGATTAATGATTTTGTTCCTTCTGTGGTCCTTCATGAGAAATGGTTTGAGGCTCATTCTCCATCCTACTTTGTCCTTCCTAAGGAAAGTTTCAGTCCTTGTAGAATATGGCATTAGAAATGAGAGCAATCCTTCCAGTGAAATTTATGCTTAGGTAAGTATAAACATGTGTTACTAGTGAAATGAATAAGCACAGTCAATTTGCCTCTAAGAAGGAACACAAGAAATCAAGCAACAATGGAAATATTGTCGAAAATATCTTTCTATCTATCTATCTATCTATCTATCTATCTATCTATCTATCTCAGATCTAATAATGTTCCTCCCCTCAACAAAATTAATATTCACTAGGAATATGGGAACATGATTTTATTTGGAAGCATGATCTTTGAGGATGTAATTGCTCAAGTTCTGGTCAAAATGGATTAGGAAAGATGGTATGTCCAATGAGTGGCGTCCATATAAGAAGGTCAAATGAAGACACATACACACAGGGAACATGCCGTGTGATGACAGAGGTGGACATTAGACTGACAGGTGTGTAAGTCGAGAGTGCCAAAGATTGTTGGCAACCAACAGAAACTAGTGAGAGGCCTGAAGTCACCCTTCCCAGAGCCCTGGAGAGTGCAAATATTATCCGGCTGTTCTATTTTGGATTTCTAGCCCACCACAACTGAGAGAGAATAAATTCTTTTGTTTGAAGTCCCTTGATTACTGTACTTCGCTGTGTCAGCTTTAGGAAACTAATATAGTATCTCCATCAGGTTTCTATTGCTGCTATGCAAATTATCAGACACTGGTGTGTTAAAACAACACGATTTATTATAGTACAATTCTGTAAACCAGAAATCTAAATATGCTGCCAGCCCTGCCCATTCCTGACCCCAGGGGAGCTGTCTCTGGCCTTTACCAGCCTGTCTGGGCCTCTGGCTTTCCTTACTCACCGACCCTTTGCATCAGTCCAACCTCTGCTTCTGTCTTCACCTCTCTTCTGATTCTGACCCTGCTGTCTTCCTCTACCTCCTGTCTTCCTCTGTCTTCCTTATTTCACTGGGTCCTCCAATGCAATCCAGGATAATCTTTCCAAGTCACATTCTTATTCACATCCACAAATCTCCTGCAGTTACTTAAGGGAATAGATGTATACGTCCTTTTTTTCTTTGCCAAGAGTTCTTTTTATTTGGTATTGAAACTTACACAAAAATAAAGGTCTTAGAATATTTTATATGAAAAACTATTAAATACTGATACAAATAGCTGTGATATAATAATTGATATGCATATGAGCAATTGAAAAGTTGTGAATCAGCAAATATTAAATAATCAGCACAATTTAGGGCTTTGTTTCTACTTTAATGGTATTCTCTCAACTTGAATATTAGATACCAGGGTATTAGGTATTAGATATTAGGTACCAGATATTGGTACCAGGGACTGACCTTGGGCACTCAACCACTGATCCATATCCCCAGCCCTATTCTGTATTTTATTTGGAGACAGGGTCTCACCATTGCTGAGGCTGGCTTTGAACTCTCCATCCTCCTGCCTCAGCCTCCTGAGCCACTGGAATTACAGGCATGCCCCACCCACCTGCTGTCTAATTTCTTAATTAGAAATATATTCAAATGCAAAATATTTAGATATTACCTGTTAGCATGCTCCTAACTTGTCATTATAAACCACATGTCAAAAAGAAATTAAAATGGATTCAATTGAATTATTATGGCCTAGTACAACACACTTACTCCCCAAAACATGCTGCATTTATCAGTGTCAATGCTGTTGAGAAAAAAATCGCAGAAAAAATGTAGGTGGATTAAAGAGATGCTAGTTTAATTCTTATATTAAATTGTTTAAAACCTTGGGCTAGGCGCATAGGGGAAGAAACACAATGTGGTAGGACAACTTCCCAAAGATGTGTGCAGATAAATGTGGTCATTGTTTTCATCAGCTCGGAAGGAAATTGTTTTCTCAACTTCACACATTTTCAAATTAGGAAGGGCAATTTTACTGCAAACATTCCTTTTGTTAATATACAAGACAGTCTGGTTTTTGGGAGGATAGTGTAATGCACTATTCTGATTCATCTAATATTCAGGTAGATGTACACTTTCTAAGGATTAAACATGGACATCTTTTGGAATTCACATCTGTGTGTAGACATGCATACACCTCAATCTTTCTGGGTATGTAGCTAGCTCTGTGTACATAGGTTCATGATAATGGGAATGGCAATAGGAAAGAAATACCTTAAAAATGTCGGAGTAATTATTCCTGTGTGATAATAAGCTGCCTTTAATTTATGCATTTAGTAAATATGCAACATGCACGCGAGTCACTTTACATGCCATATCTAAAATAATATGGCATCAGCGTCTTCTTTTTTTAACTGAGAATTGAACTCAAGGTCTCACACATGCTAATCAAATATTCTACTGCTAAGTTATGCCCCCAGCCCAGCGTCTTGAATACTCATTAAAATGCTGACTTTGATACACAAAGAGTGACCCACAACTCCTAGATTTATTGCATTAATTTCAGGTTCAGTCGGGGGCCCTGACTTTGGAAAGGCTCCCTGGGCCATGGGTTAGGAGGGCAGCTTTCCATAGTAAACTTTGACTCCACTCCACTGGATAGGCTTGTATTTTTCCCCTGAACAGCTTATTTGTCTTTTGCTCACTTCACAAGTGCATTGATATTTGCAGGGGTCAAACTCTGTTCTTCACCACACAGGGAATGCTCAGCTGAGGAACAGGTTATTCAGAGCATGCTGTCTAGAGGGGTGACAATTGGAGAACCAAGACTGCCACATGGGATAGCAAGTGCTGTTGGTAGGTCAGGAAGCATGAAAGAGTCAGTGTTAGTATGTCAGGCCAAGGAAGGAGACTTAGTGAAGAGGGAGAAATGTTAGGTTTATTTTACATGAAGAGAAAACTAAAGTGTCTCAAAGAGGTGACAATGTTTCTGCAGTCATAGAATGACCCTCTCCTGGAAGTGCAAAATCTCTTGGAGATTTCAAGTGGCACATATCTCTAGTTGAACACACAGAGGTAAGGATCCCCACTCCCTGGGCTGCTTCCTCCAAACTGGGACTTGACCAAGGCTCTCTGGTTCACAGACATCTCTGGTCTCCTGGCCATACTTAGTAAGTGGAGAGCACTCAGTCCCCAAGCTGTCTGCAGGGAATAAGTGGTTGGCAGAGAGGTCAGGGACTGTGTGCATTCTGTTGTGCCCCATGAGGACCTGGCTCCCGAAGAAGCTGATATTTTGGAGCAGTGATGCTGGGGATGGCACGTCCCCTTCTGATTTAGGTCACCCGCTTCACTGAGCATCTCTCTTCCCCTGGGGTTCCTCTCTACCTGCTGAAAGAGTGAGAAGTTCCCTGGTGCAGGGGCAGCTGGGCATGCTGCAGGAAGACCCATGTACCTTACATCTTTGAAAACACAGTATGAGTCAAATGAAATTTCAGAAAAATACATGCTATTGTTTTGCCTTTGCTGTGCAGCCTAGCAGTTAACACCAGAACCAGACCCAGAGAATGCTGGGGTTTGGATGCCAGTTTGGGCATGTTCACTAATCTCTTTATGCTTTGGCTTAGGGGTAAAATAGTGAGAAGATTGCTATGAAGATGAAATCATGAAATGCATTTAAATGATTAGCAGAATGCTTAACTAAGAGTCAAACGCCAGTATGCAATCTTTCATTAACTTCACCTTCTAACACAGCCCTTTATTCATTCAATCATAGCTGTAAACAGAACCCTTAGTATGAGCAAGAGAGAGTGCTTGGGACTTCACTGGTGAGGGAAGAGTTTTAAGACAAGAATCTAGGGTTTTCATGAGCACATAGCTTTCAGAAGGTTTGGAGAGTTTCTGACATAATCTTAGCCTTTGTTGTAATTAACATAATAATCATAAGTAAAATACACCAATCAGTACTTTTTGAGGTATCTACCTGTATTAATATGTTGAATTTTTGCTCTGAAAGATGAGGAAATCAGTGCAGTTACATCTCCTCTGAATTTCTGAGAAATTAATGTTCTTAAGAACATTAATCTCTGATTTATTCTTAGCTATGTTACATTGTTAGAGTTGAGAATGTTCATGCCTTTTGTAGCCCCAATTGCTGTATTGTTTTTGGCCCCAGTTCTCTGTTAAACAGATCCAGTTTGAAATATCAGTCAGTTCATAGAAATAATAACAGATTTCTGAGACCTTTTGTTTGCTTACTCCTTGAAGGTCAATGACTCCAGGATAATTTTTAGCTTTACAGTTCTGTGTCAGCTTTCCGGAAACATGGTGTGCCCTTTCAAATCTCTCTTGCAGGTTTTATTTTTATTTTTTTCTTCTTTTTTTATTTTAGAAGTGTTCTTTAATTATATATTTTATTATATTTTCTGTTTCAATTGTTCTTTTCTCCATTTTTAAGAAAACAAATCAAGTGAAATTTGGGCATCCTTTTTCTTTTGGACATAGGTATCGTTTTCCTTCTATTAATTTTGATCTCTAATTTTCCAACTATTGTTGCGTGATTTTCCCTCAAGGTTATGCTCTTCCATTTCCTCTCTGTTTTAAGCTCTTTCTGTTTTGATTTTGCTGCTCTCGTGTTGGTGTTCATTTCTCTCTCGGTTGTTATTATGACCTTCTATTTTCCCTGAGGTCTAGGATGAAATTTTACCATCTTTTGAAATCTGGAATTTTTTTATTCAATCTTTTTCTTTCCCCTCAAGCCAATGCTTGCTGGTGTATTGAGGTCTTGGTCAGCTCAGTAAGATATGGATGATAAATGAAAATGGTTAGAAAAAAGATGAAACTGTCGTTATCAACATTACTTGCCTCTAGTA
This sequence comes from Glaucomys volans, assembly GCA_020662805.1. NCBI lineage: Eukaryota > Metazoa > Chordata > Mammalia > Rodentia > Sciuridae > Glaucomys > Glaucomys volans. The sequence goes on along the minus strand of JAJEJO010002104.1, from coordinate 87,156 downwards.
TGAAAGGGAATCCTGACACTGTCCTATTTAACTTAACTTTTAAAACATGTAACAATTAACCAGTTATGGAATATACTTCTATGCTGGTTTATTGATTTTTTTTTCTGGTTTGTTTTAATCATGAGTCAGCCGAATTTCACAGAATCTTTAGTATGAAATCAATGAAATAATCATATGTGTTATCTTCTTGAATCTGATAATATGGCAGGAGATATTTACAGATTTTACCTATTAAATTGAGAAAAACCTACCTTGGTAAATTTTCTTTTTACACCATTTGAACTTAATTTGCTAATGTTTTGATGAAGGTTTTACATTTGTATTCATGAATTATCTGTGTCCATAATTTTCCTTTTGTTGCTGTCATAGTCAGGGTTGATGTTATTTCCTTTTTTGTGTCTGGATCAGTGGTTCTCAACCATGGTGATTTTGCCCCAGGAGAACATTTTTGCTGTCATGGTGGAGGGCAGATGCTTCTGGCATCTGGTATGTAAAGACCAGAGATGCTGCTGAACTTCCTATACTGCACAGGACAATCTTTCATTTTAAAGAGTAGTGCCAATTCTAAGAAACCCAGTGCTACATCATTTTGAATAAGATGGAATGATCAATCCTTTAAAGTTGGGTAAATTGCACCTGGATTTGGTTATAGAAATCATCTGGAGTAATAAAATAATCCTAACCTTTTATTGTTCAGATAAAGTGAGGTGCTGTGATCATAGGTTAACATTAGAAGAGCATTTAGAAATCAAATTATTGCATGCCTTGCACATATTTACTCACTTATTTCCTCATCAAAGAGTGTTTTTTTCTCTTATTATATCCATGCAAAGGACTCCAATAAATAATGCAAATGAAGTAGACCCTATCCTTAAGGAGTCTGGTAAAGATACCAAGCATGCAGAGATGTAATGATTACCTAAACCCTGAAGTAGTCAGTGCCATGGCAGGACACAGACAAAATCCTGTAAGAGAAACAAAGAGACAGAGATATGCACCTCCTGGTCAGGGAATTGGAGAAGAAATCCAATAAAGTACTTTACATAGATAGATCCAGGGGGAATTGGGTGAGACAGCTTGGCATAGAAAGGGGTGAGTCATGCTCAAGAGGGCTTGTGAGCAATACTGTGGGTAATCCTGGTGCTAAGAAAAGCTGAAGCTTAACCATAGAAAGGCCTTAAAACTCATTAAAAGTTTGAATTTCATCCTGTGGACAACAGACCCGAGAGACCTCCAGGTTACCTGGTTGCTGAGTGTGAGCTGTGCTCTGGCAAAAACTCTGATGGAAGTCTCTTTGCTCGTATAGGAATAAATTAGATATCACTTCAAACATTGAGAGCATCACTCAGCTTCTTCCTATTTACATTCTGTGTCCCCGGCAGGGTCTCTTTCTGATTCTAGTCTGCCACTCTTTTGGCAGTATGTGTTCGATCATTACAATTTGCTCAGGCTTATCTGATTTTCTTCTAATCTCCTGCCTGTCACTGAAATTAATGTGTTTGGTCATGTTTCGCAAATGAGGAAGCCAAAATTCTCTGAGCTAGAGGGATTCCCCACTGTCTCTCAGTCCATGTGGGGAGAGTATAAAATGGATTTTGCTACCAAAAAAGAGGGCAGACAGCTGCTGACCCCCAGGGGACCATATGACCTGCTAGGATCATTGCTCCCCTAATTTCAGTGGCCAAGACCACTGTTCCGTTCTACATGAGCTCAGTTGTGCACAAAATCCAACAGTCTGCACAGATGAGCTTGGTCACTGTGACCAAACACCCAAGACTGAGAGAACAAATAAGAAGGAATTTTTATCAATAATTCTAAGCAAATTAAAAGGGATAACACCTTCCAAGGTACTTGAATTAAACAGCTGCTCATCACTGCCTTTCTCAGAATGGTGATTCATCAGTGAGGGCTCACGTCAGTAGAGTTGTCGATCAGTGAGGCGGAAATGCAAACAGTGTGTATTTTGCAAAATCCATTTCTTTCTGATAAACCCACTGAGCTTCCACTTATTCAGATAATGTAATGACAGATGAAATAAGATGAGCTATCAATTTTGAGCATCTCACTTTTGCAAACCCACAGGAACACACCCACATATATCTGTGTGTATATATATAATATAATAAAATATATTACATATACAATGGATTCATACATTTAATGGATTTGCAACTTAAACACACTCTATTATTTTTGTTATTGTTATTGCTATTTGTGGTACTGGGAATTGAATCTGAACCCAGGGCCTCTATGCCTGATCTATATTACCAGTCTTTTTAAATTTTGAGGCAGAGTCTTGCTAAGTTGCTCATACTGGCCTCACACTTGTGTCCTCTTGCCTCAGCCCTCTGAGTAGATGTCATTACAGGTGTGCACCACTGTACCTTTCTCATATATTATTTTGAAACATTACAAATAACACGTGTAGTTTTTAAAATATATATATGTACATATATGTGCACATACACAAATTTAGGTATCCATATGTGATATATGCATACAAACAGATACATATGAAGACCCACCTAGAATGCAAAGACAGGATAAATTCAAAATGAATACCTTTGAAGTTTTAAAAGAAGACAGGGAGAAGTAACATTTAGCAATGCTTATTCACAGTGATAAATGGCAAAAGCACTCAGAACAGATTGACATTAAGGACAGTAGTTAAACTCGTGAAGATTTCAAAGCAATTCTTTGGCCTAACATTGGATAAAGAAGTTTTGCAATATAGAACACATGATATAATCTTGACCCCATTTTAGTGAGACAGCTCATTGTACCAACATAAACGGAGAGACTGCTGAAAATTATGGAGGATAGGAAGGTGCAGGTTGGTGGCATTACAAGAGCAGGACTCAGGAAAATCAAACTTGCAGGAAGAGTCTGCCCAGTACTCTATGGAATACTAAAGTTGCTCACAGGAAAGAAGAATATGCTAAGAACAATGGCTTTGATTGTCATCTTACAACTCCCATTCTCATGAGTAAATGTGGGAGAGTGATGTGCTGGGATGAGTATGACTGACAGATTTCTCCTTCTTGAAAGCAGTTGGCTAATTCTCCACTATAAATTATAGTTATGAAAATAGTTCAGGTTTTACAAAACATGCAAAAGACAGGGAACAAGATGGATGGCACATTAGTCTTGATCCTGTGGTGAATCTGGCCCTGTTTGAAGAGCTTTCATATATTATCTCATGATATTATTGAGAACTAATTTCAATACTCAAACAGAATTCTCCTTTGAAGCAGAAATCAGTATAAATCGAGAAATTTTCAAACCTGACATTCTCCTTCCAAACTCTGTCTAAACTCTTCAAAGCAAGATGTAAGATGAATTTTGTTTTTAATAGGCATGTGAATAATGGTTTTTAATCCTTGTTTTCTGAACAAATATATCTTCACTTGGAGTAGGATGAGCTAGACATTAAGAAACATAAGGGCTATGTGTCCATCTAGCTTATATATCTGCAGAATTTTGGATTTTGGCATGGGTAACTATGGAAGCTAGCCTTGGTCTATTTAGAATCTCCAAATTCTCAGTATAAGGGCAAAGACCACAATAGTAACATGTATATGATGATACAATTCTCACTCTTCTCTTTTCTCCATATGGCTGTGGGTAGTTATAGTCTTCTGCTGGAAGAAGTATGAATTAATGGTGAGGAATTTGGAGAGTTATTGACATTTGGGAGTTTACTGTTATGAAAATCTTTCTGGGTGAGAACCAGCCTGAGATATTACCTAATCATGAAAGATGAGAAAGTGCTTAACAAACTTTTTAGGATTTTGCCAGATTTCTGTTTTAATACCTGTTACTCCTAGGAACTACCATGATGGAAGGGGAGAGTGGAATGTCGTAAGAAATATGCAAGGAGGCTTAAAAATGCCTCCAAACTGGAAATCCATATGTAACAAAATGAAATTAGACCCTTATCTCTCATCCTGCACAAAATTCAACTCAGAGTGGATCAAGGATCTAGGTATTAGACTAGAGACCCTGTGCCTGTACCTACTAGAAGAAAAAGTAGGACCAAATCTCCATCATGTTGACTTGGATACTGAATTCCTCAACAAGACTCTTAAAGTGCAAGAAGTAAGATAAAGAATGAATAAATGGAATGATTCAAACTAAAAATCTTTTTTCTCAGCAAAGGAAACAATCAAGAACATGAAGAGACAGCCTACAGAATGGAAGAAAATCTTTACCACTTTCACCTCAGATAGAGCATTAATCTCCAGGATATATAAAGAACTCAAAAAACTTAACACTGAAAAAACAAATAACCCAATCAACAAATGGGCTAAGAACCCAGCAGATACTTCACAGAATAAGAAATATGATTAGTCGGCAAATATATGAAAAAATGTTCAACATCACTAGCAAGTTAAAACCACAGTGATATTTCATCTTACTCTAGTCAGAATGGCAACTATCAAGAACACAAGTAACAATAAATATTAGTGAGGATGTGGGGGAAAAGGTACACTCATACATTGCTGGTGGAACTGCAAATTGGTACAACTACTCTGGAAAGTAGTTTGGAGATTCCTCAGAAAACTTGGAATGGAACCACCATTTGACCCAGTTTTCCCACTCCTCGTCATATACCCAAAGGACTAAAAATCCACATACTATAATGACATGACCACATCAATGTTTATAGCAGCTCAGTTCACAATAACTAAGCTATGAAACCAATCTAGGTGCCTTTCAACAGATGAATGAATAAAGAAAATATGGTACACATACAAAATGGAATATTGCTCAGCCATAAAGAAGAATGAAATTGTGGCATTTGCCAGTAAATGGATAAAACTGGAGACTATCATGCTAAGTGAAACAAGCCAATCCCCCAAAACCAAAGGTCCAGTGTTCTCTTTGACTTGCAGATGCTGACTCACAATAGGGGATGTGGAAGGGAGAAGGAGCTATTCACTGGATTGGACACGGGGGAGTTGGGGGAAGGGAAGGAGAATGGAATGAGAAAGAGTAGAAATAATTGGACATTACTTTCCTAAGTTCATATATGAATACAGGACCATTGCAACTCTACATCAACCACAAGAATGGGAAGTTATAGTCTATGTATGTATGCTATGTCAAAATATACTCTGTCATGAATAACTAATAAAGAACAAATACAAAAAATACACTGTAAAACAAATTCCTCCAGAGGAGAAATGATGAGACCCTGAGGGAGGTGATATAGCAGCCCACAGAGTCTGTGTGAGACATCAAGAGAATGTATGAAGGAAACAGAAGATAGTTCATCCAGCTGGTTCAGCACCTGGAGGTGCAAGCACAGGGCAGCAGAAAGTATCCCAAACAGAACATCCTCTAGAAATGCTGGACACTGGGAGAGAAATCCTAGTAGATTGCAAGATTTTGCAAGATGTTGTTCAAATTGGGAAGAGAGCAATGGATATGGTCTATCAAACAGAGGTACACAGATCTTAGAATGTTCCTAAGAAACAAAGGGGGCCATTTTGTCTGGCTTCAGGACAAGTTTGTGGGTATTTGGAAATACAAAAATGATGATGGATATTGTGTGACAATTGTACACCAAGGCATATCGCAAACTGCGATACTTACATTCATATGTTCTCCTACTCAATACTTAACAACTCTGTGAGAACATACACTATCAAGAACACATTAAGAACTGGTGTTTGACTTGTGTAACAAGCCCAAGGTCACATATCTAGTTTTGATTTGAAGTATTAAGAAAACCATAATTCTGCTAGATTTTTATAAATAATCTGGGCTGTTTAATGATGGAATATGTTGGTCAAATTCTCTGGATCTGGGAAGTATCCAAGCACACAGGTGCTGAGCACCAGTTGGGGGACTGCTACTGGTAGGATTTTGAAATGAATGAGTTTTAAGGTCATTGAAAATTTTAAGATACTGTGGAAATAGCATCTATTAATAAATATGTATGGCATTAATTTTGATCTCAGCCTGGACATGAATATGCTCTGGAAGATACCTCTTCTGCTCAGTGACATTTTAAAGGCCATTTCCCTGGAAACTGCTGGTGCAGTGCAAATCACATTGACAAATTCTACCTCCATATAGATTATGGCCAATTTGTCTGCAGACCTTGAATCTGGCAGGATTTTATGGGCTAAGACTGTCTATACAAGTGTAATTAAGAGACACTTTACAATTGTAGGTTCTAAATGATGACTTCAGGGCAGGGAGGCTTTTTTTTTTTTTTTTTTTTAAAGTGAAGAACAACAACACACATAAAAATAATACCTTTCATCTGATGTAGAAGAAATGCATTCTAAAGTGGAAGGTTTTGGAAACACAGAAAAAAGGTTAAAAAGATGTGAAAATAGCAATAATCCTTAAACTCAACTGCCATAGATACTTAGCAATTCAGCACAGTCCCAGCAGTTCAGCAAATTCCTCCCAGCTCCTCCCTATAGTAGTGAGAAAAGGTTTTATGTAACAGGAGTTCCCAAAGGTTTTGGCATCAGAACATCTTTACAGCCTAAAAATTATTAAAGATCCCCAACAATTTTAGATAAGGGTTTTGATGATATTTGTTGCTATATTAAATGTTGTATATTAAAATGGGCAGAAAAATGCTTTATTTAAAATAGCAGTAATAAATGTTACATGTTAATTAACCCAAGTGACATATTTTAGTGATGATAATTATTTTAAGAACAACAAAAATGTACTGAAATAGAGGCAATGTTTTTAAAATCATTTTAATGTTTGATAGGTGAAAACAACTGAATTTTTACACTTGCTTCTGCATTCAAGTTATTGTACATGTTTTTCTGGCTAAAGTACATAATGAAAATGTAGTCTCCTATAGAGATGAAACTGAAAAATGGAAAAGTAGTTAAACAGCCTTTTCACATAATTGTGATGTGTCCTATAACGTTTGGAAAATTCCACTGTCTATGAGTTAAATATAGAGAAAGTCTTGGTTAATAATGCCTTAATACTATCATAAAATATTTTGATTTCATAGAACCCCTAAGAATCTTGGGAACCCCAACAGTTTCAATACTAGTCTTTGAGAACCCCTTCTTTATGTATATTCTACATTTGTAACTTAATGGATAATTTTAAATATTATTAATTAAAAATTAAAATGTATTGTTATGGTTTAGATAGGAACTGTTCCCAAAAGCTCATGTGAAAAATGCAAGAATTTTCAGAGTTAAAATGATTCAATTATAGGAGGTGTAGTCAGTGAATTAATTGACACGGATTAACTGGGCAGTAGCCATCGTATTTAGATAGGACATGACGGGAGGAAGTAGGTCACTGGGGGCGTGCCTTCTGGGTTTGTATTTTGTCCTTGATGAGCAGAGATCTCTCCACCCCCTGATTGCCATGACCTGAACTGCTTTCCTCTGTCAAGCCCTAGAGCCATGATATTCTGCCTTCCCTTGGATCCAGACCAATTGAGTCAGTTGACTAGAGGATTCACCTTCTCAAATCATGAGCCAAAACAAACTTTTCCCCCTCTAAACTGTTCTTGTTGAATCACAGCAGGAACAACAACAACAATAACAAAAGACTGAAAGCAGAAATCAGTACCAAAAGTGGGGTCATTGCTAAAAAAGCCTATGTGGTTCAGAAGCCTTTGGAGCTGTTTTTCTGGGTAAGGAATTTTGAAAAGTTTAGAGATGCAAGCTAGAAAAGCTTTAGAATATCTCAAGTGGAGTTTAATGGACAATTCTGGTAGGACCCCAGAAGACCAGAATGCTGACAGGACCATGGACAGTAAAGACTGGGTTCACAACATTTCAGAGATGGAAGACTCTTTCGGAAATTGGACTGTTATGCTCTGCCAAAGAAGTTGTCTAAAATTTGCTCATGTTCTAAGACTTTTTGTAAGACCGAATCCAAAGATGATGTACTAATTAATCTGGTAGAGAAAATTTCAAGGTAGATAGCATTCAGGCAGTGAGGACCTTGCTGGTAGCTTTTAGACAAGTGTACTCTGATTACATGAAACAGAAAGTAAACCAGAAAGATTTGAAATATTTGTAGTTTGGTCAGAAAAGTGTGAGAAAAGGTGTGATTGTTAAATATATTATAGCCACTAAAGAGATGCTAAGTACTTTGAAGAGACACTAGGAAGATGACTTAAGGACATCTCAGGAGTTGGCAAGACCATACCCATCTCAGGATTAAGGGCGCAAATGTAAAATCCCTTTAAGAAACCATGGGGATGCTCTGTTTGCACAGGGGACCTAAGAAGTTGTTTCATCATGCTCAGCCACTGAAATACTCAAGAGAATTCTGCAGTAATAGTCCCAGAGGGTCTGACCACTGCTCAAGATGGTGGCAGACTTTGGTATCAACTATATTGTACTGGTTCTGCAGGAATACAGAGTACTGGAGTTAAAGGGTATGCACACTTGTACCAAGATTTCAAAGGATGGTCTGGGAGGCAAGGAAAAGTGTAGCAGGGTCAGAGTCCCTGAGGCAGCCTCTGAAAGGGCTATGCACCAAGATGTGAAAAGGAAGTCTCAGCTGCAGTGGAGACATTTCCAGCAATGCCCCCCCCCCGTAACCCTGCCCACCATCTAGCAAAATTAAGAGGTACCAGTAATGTGGAATGTCTGCAAAGGAAAACTACAGGTGTGGAGCAGAAACTAGTTAGAAGAGGCTGCACGAGCTGCAACCAGCAAGGCCAGAAGTAGAACCTCATAAGCACTTTGGAAAAACACAATGACATGTGCCACAGATGCTGGATGTGGAGCTACAGGAATTGTTTGCCCAGATGGGTTTCGATCTTGCTTTGGTCCCATTCGTTCTTTCTATGCCTCTATGTGTCCTTTTTGCAATGAAAAGCTTACGTTACGTCATTATATATCGAATGTATGAAACTTGCTTTTTAATTTTACAGGGGTCTATGTTGAAAGTTTGCCTTGAGTCTCAGAGACTTTGGACTTGGACTTTTGGACAATGTTAAAATTGTTAAGACTATAAGGACTCTTGAAAATGGACAAAATAAATTTTTCATTGTGAGATAAGCATGAGATTTGGGAGGGAAGGTGGAATGGTTTAGATATGAGGTATCCCCCAAAAGTTCATGTATGCGATAATGTAAGAATTTCAGGTGTGATATGGTTAGATTATAATAGATATTAGGTAATCTGTGGATTAATCCACTGATATAGATTAATTGGGCAGTAACTATAGGACGGTAGGGTGTGGCTGGATGTAGTAGATCACTAGGGATGTGACTTTGGGTTTATATTTTGTCCTTGGTGAGCAGAGATCTCTCTGCTTTCTGGTTGTCTTGTCCTGACTGCTTTCCTTTGTCAAGCCCTTCCATAATGATGTTCTGTCCCACTTTGGGCCCAGAGCAATTGAGTAAGTAAATTGGAGGATGGAACCTCTGATGTCATGAGCCAAAATAAACTTTTCTTCTTCGAATTTGTTCTTGTTGGGTCTTTTGGTAACAGCAATGAAAAGCTGACTAAAATGTGTATTATGATTGGTTTAGCCATCTCTTTGTTATTTAGATCATTTCCTTTTTTATACTAGCAATATTAACATTGCAAACAATATCTTTAATTCATAATTCCACACATAAATTTCATGCCATTTTCCCTTAAGGTGGTTATCCAAAGTTGAAGATTGGATTTTACATTTTAAAATATATTTTGCCAATGTGATTTCAAGAAAGATTTAACCAATTTTATTCATCAAAGAGGATACAAGCAGACATCTCATTGAATCCTCAGCATCACTGAGTATGTTTCATTAAGTCCTCTTTGTCTGTTATTAGGAGAAAAAGAAATTTTTCTATGCACATTAGCAGCATTGATGTTTTTGTGCTGATTAGTCACTCACTGACTATTGTGAAAGTATTTTAATAGACAACTCCCTACATTCATGTCAATCATTTTGTCACTATGAAAGGTGCTTATAAATCTTACCAAATATAGAAACACTTTCCCTTGATATATAATAACAGCATTGCATGCGGGAGCATGTGTGTGTTGTTTACTAAAGTTTCTATAATAAAGGACAAATTGGGCGCTCACACCACTGAAGTATGTTCTCCAACAATCCTGGAAGCCAGGACTCCAGGACCCAGGTGTTGGCAGGATTGCTTTCTTTGGAGGGCTGTAAAAGAATCCTTTTTGATGCCTTTTGCCTAATTTCTGATGCATTTTTCCCCTTTTCGTTTTTGCAATCTTTGGTGATCTTGGTATGTAGAATCATCTCCCTAATCTCTGTTTCTGTTTTTATCTTCAAAAGGTGCATTCTGTTCTTTATAAGAACAATAATCATGTTGGATAAGACCTCTGCTCCGGAATAATCTCACCACAACTTCACTGATATCATCTGTCACGAGGTTACCTCCAAACAAAGTCACAGTATAATGCAATTGGAAATAAGACTTCAGCATACAAATTTTAGAGGAACAGAATGGAATCTCAGACATTCACATTCGAGCCACATAAAATTCAAAGATTCAGTTTGAACCCTCTTATCTACCGTCACTCCCAAAAATAAGTTTCCTATCGTTCTGAGGCTTGTCTAGTTGGGTATAATAGAATCATAATTGTCCTTTATGCTGGCAGCATCATCACCATCATCAGACTGATTGCATTTTTTCAGAATCACGCTGAGTACCAAGGGCTTCTCCATTCTTGCAGTCCCTTGGTTTCCTTGGCTATTTAAGGAAGGTGTGGTTGAGATTATAGCATCCATTTAAAAAGAACTTGAAGCTCATATAGATTGCCTTGCCCATGGTCACTGCAAAGACACCTAAACACAACCTGGGTTTTAATGACCAACACTTAGGTGAAAGGTGAGAGTCAGTGGAATGTTCTTTATTAACTACAACAAAGCAGCAACAAAACAAAAAAGCATACAGAGTAGTAAATTAACACAAGAATGGTAAATTATAGCTCAAGTAAAAATAAGTCATTTTTCTAAAATGCCTATTTCTAATCTTTTACGAGAATAGTTGTAGCCGGGTGTGGTGGAGCATGCCTGTAATCCCAGCGGCTTGGGAGGCTAAGGCAGGAGGATCACAGTTTCAAAGCCAGCCTCAGTACAGGCAAGGTACTAAGCAACTCAGTGAAACCCTGTCTCTAAATAAAAATACAAAATAGGGCTGGGGATGTGGCTCAGTCGCTGAGTGTCCCTGAGTTCAATCCCTGGTTCCAAAAAAAAAGAATAGTTGCAATTTTTAAATTTTATGTTTTGGAATCTTTGGTTATTACCTTTTTTTTTGGTTATTATCTTAAACTTTGTAGTTAGAAGATACATTTACAAGCTTTATAATTAAGTAGTTATAAATCTCTGGAGGTCTTGATTATACTTATTCTCAATAAATATAGGATGAAAATATTGGAACAAAATAATCAGAGGCAATATTTAATCTTACATAAGACCTTAACCCCATAGGATTATTTTCTAACACTACCATTAGTTTATCATATTATTTTTGTCTACGGAAATGTAAATTTTCTGTAAGTTTCAATTACTATGTTAGCATATCAAGAACAGTGGTGTTGACAATCTTTGTCATGTCAAAACTTCTCATTTCTACAATCATCATTTATATTTCTAATATCAAGATCAGTTGGGGGCTGGGGTTGTGGCTCAGTGTTAGAGCACTTGCCTAGCACATGTGAGGCACTGGGTTCAATGCTCAGCACCACATAAAAATAAATAAATAAATAAAATAAAGGCATTGTGTTCATCTACAAACTAACACTATTAACAAAAATCAGTCAGAATTTAAGTATACATTTTGATTCTAGTTACAGAATCAGATACCTGCAAATCCATGGGAGTCTTAGGAAAGGAAGTTCATAGCCACAACAAGAATCCAACCTGCAGGGCCAACAAGAATCCTCCTGCCCATGGTTAGAGTTGAAATGCTCTTGCAGTGAAAGATACAGAATAATGGAAGTGAATGTGTCGGAATGGTTGGCTGAATCTCAGAAACAGATTACTGACTGAAAAAAGCATTTCAGATGAATGCATATAATGTGGATCTATTTTTATAAATTTAAGGAACATGCAAAGACAACAACATTGTTCAAAAATACATGATGTGATCAAAGCATTTTAAAAAGGCAAGGCAATGAGAAACTCAGAATTCAGAGTCAAGGTTTCCTGAGTGGTAGGAGAGATGAGATGGAATTTCACTCAGGAGCATCCATGGTACTCATGATGTTCAGTCTCCTATGTCCCATATGAATATGGCAGGTTCATTTTATTAACCTACAACTTTTCTCCTGCATCTACTTACTGTTTAATAAAAACTTCTCTTAAGTGGTTGATCAAATATGTAGACACACTGTCTGTTGCCCAGCTCCAATTCTGTGTCTTCTGGAACAGTCCAAGGGAAGAAGATAAAGGGTGGCCATTTCAGTTCAGTGTCCCTGGCGGGGTCATTGTTGACTCTGTGCCTATTACATGCCTCCATTCTGCTGGACAAATTCACAGCTGGTTGAGAGGAGGCAGAAGTGAATCAGGTCCAGTTCTTGTCCTTTTGGCACTTCATGAAGACGTTCAGGAGACAAGATTTACCTCAAGAAATAACCAAGTCTGCTTTTCTCATTTCTTGATGGGTCCTTGTGATAATTCCTTGATTGGTAAAGAAACATGACTTGTGTCTACCTCTGATACACCTCACACAGAAAGAGCCCTTTCTAGAGAGTCTGAGCAGGCGCACCGCAAATGAATTAAAATTCTTGCATCAGCCTCCAGTGCCTGCAGCCCATTCCAGCCTGTGTACCTCAGCCTGCAAGGCTGTTTGCACTCTGCCTCTGAATCGCCAGGCTGGGCTCTCACCAGCTCCACCAACAACAAGCCCCTGGCACCCCGCTCCAGACTCTTTGTTCCTGCTTACACATCCCCACTCTTGGCAAGCCTGCTCATTTCTCTGTATCCTTGCACACGCAATGCTCTTTGCATGGATCATGGGCTTGCTTTTTGCTATCTAATGAACACAATAGAGCACCCCCCATGCAGTGCAGAAAACCTTTCCTTACGTCTAACCTAGAGTAGGTCTCCCCACCCCACATTCCCAGAGACACCCGACTTCCCCATTCCCACGACACATACGTTCCACAGTAACAAACACCCTGCTTTTCTGTATTCTTGATAATTTCATGAGCTCCCTGGGGTGCATGAATCTCAGGGTTTTACATAAGAGATAACATTAGGAACAAATAAAAACAAAGAAGCCACAAAGCAATATTTACAAATAAAAAAATGAATGATTTTAATATAGGCGTTTATAGTCTAGGGCAGATGTCTTCTTGGAAAACTTAGGATTTGAGTTGGTCTCTGATGGATGAACTTGGATCAGCAAAAAAAAAAAAAAGTAATAATATTCACAAAGAAAAACACAAAAGAAAAATTATAAAGGGCAGAATCTGAACATTTTCTTGGGAACAATAAAAGCACAAGATTGACTAAGTAGGAGGTGCAATCTCTTCTGGGGCTCGCGTTTGGAAAGGAACATTGGGCTTAGGTAGGACAATTGCTGGGGATCAGTCCTGCAGGCAACGGGAAGGGCAGAGAGGACTTAGATCATCAGAGTGACCTGATGTGACTTTTTAGTCAGCACTGAGTTAACTGGAAATGTCAAATCTAAGCTCTTCCTCGGCCCTGATTATAAATACATAGGAGCCTGAACAGCACCTGCCTGCGTCTTCCTCAAGGAGGACGCTGGTAAATTGGAGGCTATGGGCAAGATTGACACATTCCAATTATCTTCCAAAAATGAAAGAAACAGAGGAAGTAAGCCCAGCTGAAGTCCAGGGAATTGTGACGAGCCTTCAGTAATTGTACGGTGGCCTTTGGTGAGATGTGACCGAGACTGGCTAGGCCTGGGGAAAACCCCCGAAGCAAAATGCTTTCCTCCACTTAGCAGTTTCTAGAAATAGACCAGGATCACAGTGTTGTGTGCTCCTGCCGAGTCTCCATGGAGGAAGAAATGTCCTGAGGAGGCGAATCCTCCCATTACTGGCCAGCAAACATAACCTGCCTCTCCCCACCAGCTACCCCCCAGGTCCTCTCAGCCCTTGTCTCTCCTGTGCTCTAGCACCAGGGAGCTTAGTGCAAAACCAAGGAAGCAGGAGTGTGGCTGCTGCCATAGAAGCCAAGGCTGTGGAGGGCTCAGGGGACCCCAGGCAACAGCATGCTCCTCTCATTTCAGGTAGAAAGATACTATTTTTGCTGGAAAAACTCAGCTGCTGTGGGAGAATGAGGCCCAAGTATCTCATCACAAGGAGCTAGTGAACACAAAGGAAACCTCTAGACCCTGATGGTGCGTCAAGGACTCTATAGGGTTTATAGTCCAGAGAAGAGCAGAATGTGTACTTTCAGAGGGTAGTGAGTTCTCAAGGAGACTAGGGAACTTGGCTTCCTCTTCCTGGTTTCTTCTAGCAAATCCACAGGTTGGTAAAGTCATTCCCCTGCTCAGGGGATGAGTGACTCAAGAGAAGGAGAGCTGAAAGATCTAGATACTAGAGTCAAAGGAAGACAGCAGGATCAAGAAGGCATGGCCGCATCTAACAAATGTCTGAAATTTCCGTGCCCACTGTGTAGCTGAAAGAAGCCAGGTCAGTAGCTGGAAGAGTGAGGTTAGAGCCCTCTTGGGACTCATTGGGTTTGGTTTAGAGGTAGGGAGGCTGACAGGGAGCAGAGGGGTGAGCACTGTCAACTGTATGAAGGGACTTCCAGGAGTTTCACAAGGCAGATGGCTTTGACCTTCAGGACAACAGCAAGGTGAACGTTTCAGACAGACACAATACACTGAGGCATGGGTTTTGAAATGGCATGACATGCTTGGGAAATTTCAAGAATTCCATGGAAGCCTGGAGTGGTAAGCAAAGCTCCTTGAGATTGTAAAGGTGCACAGATGGGTTGTTCTTGATCCCATGGGTGGGGGGCCTTGCTTCCATGAGATGAAAGATGTCTTGTTAGAAAGGGGGGAACCACTGGAAGGTTTAAAATTTCTTGGCTCCATCAGGTTCTCTGTCTTTTTAGTGAGTCCTGGTGCCTGATCTTTTGCCTTCTCCCCTCTAGGACAGCTCGGCTTCCACTCTGGCTATCATGTGAAGCAGTTTGTTTCAGTTAAGTCTCTCTTTGTTTGATGAAGCCCAGCAAATCCTCCTGTAATTCAACTGAATTGTCTGGCCTTTCACTATCAATGGAGGGAGAAGGGGGGAGGCAGGATGACCCTTATTTTCCAGGAAGGCCTTCTACAGTGCAGGAAGCCAGAACAATCCCAGAATCTGGAACAAACCAGCTCAAGGACCCTACAAGAGGAGTAAAAGGAAACACTAAGTACTTGGTAGAAAAGGGAGCTTCCACAGAGAAGATAACCCAGGCATCACAGGGGATACTTGTCAGGCCAGACAGGTGTCCCAGTCTTCACCTGTGTCTACTTTCATTCTGCAGAAGTTTATTATGGACTAGAGCTTATATATAGCTAATGATGTAGTGGGAGATGACAAGAGAAGTCCTTTGTAACAAGGTGGAACACAGGGGGATCATACATGCCAATACATCACCCTCTGAGGTCAGATTGACAGAAGAGCTGCTGTTTGAGGGTGGGGATGGGGAGGTGCAAAGGTGAGTCACCGGTTTTTCTGACTCTGGTGAGCAGGTAACCACCTGCCACTGATGCAAGTGTTCTGGGAGGGATCCCCACAGGGAGAAGCTGGGGATCAAAAATATTAGTTGGTCAATTCAGTGGAAAAGTAGGGATTGTCTGGATATACCCTCTGGCTGGGGTCACCTGTTTTATCCAACCTTATGTGCCTTTCTTGTCTTTCAGCTATTGAGTTGTAGATAACTGACTATAATGCAAATGATTCTTGTTTATAATTTGTGCAGTAGAGAAGACATTTCCTTCCCCAGATCCCTTTGATAAAGTCCTTCTTTTTTACTAGTCTTTGAATTCATCAACTTTTTTTTTGGTACTGAGGATTGAACCCGGGGCACTTGACCACTGAGCCACATCCCCAGCCCTATTTTGCATTTTATTTAGAGACAGGGTCTCACTGAGTAGCTTAGTGTCTTGCTTTTGCTGAGGCTGGCTTTCTACTTGTGCTCCCTTGCCTCAGCCTCCCAAGTTGCTGGGATTACAGGTGTGGACCACCTCGCCCGGCTTCATCAACATTTTTAACAGTATGTGTAAGCATGACATGTATGTATGTATGTACGGTTTATCCTTAGAAGGACTTATAACATCTTATCAGTCTCCTAATTAATGAGTTAAGTAAAATTCTTGATTTGCAGTAAGCCTTTATTTGTGTGAGAGTCATAATTTTACCTTTAAAATTATTTTTATATTTCTTTTTACTTTGAACTTTATTTGCATGTGGATCCAAGGATCTAGCCACCTTTCTGCATACCCTCACCTTTCCACTGACAAGAAATAGACTTCCCAGTTTCCTAGTTTATAATCAGAGTTGAGTTCATGTTGGCTAACCCAGAAACCCACCAGGTGAGTGGCAGGTCATTTCTTTCCTTTTGGAGAAATGTCTGGGTACAGTGACTGTTTCTTATGCTATTTCCTCCAGGGAAGATCATGTGTGTGAGGCTGAAGCCTGAGATAAGGATTTCTTTCCTTTAGCTTTCTAAATGTCAAATGCTTATTTTTTAACAAGCAGTGTGCTCTTGCTCAAATCTCATTTTCTGTCTGCAAATTTGTTAATTATATCTGGAGAAAAAGAAATTTCAAAAACAACAGAATGTAATCAACAACTGAGGAAGGTGTCTTGAGTGTATTTGGGACTACTGAGTGTTCCCTTGTGATGCTTGAACCCTGTAGTAGATTTGATGACTCCCTCCTGTGGGGTTCCAGCACATTCTGTGCATATTCCTGTCTGAAGGGCTAGAACTCTTAATTACATTTATTTCTTGATATATGAAACTCTCACTGAGTTGTGAGGTTTTCAAAAGCAGGGGGCTTTTGTGTTGTCTCCTTCACATCAATCACAAGTACAGAATCTAGCAAGTTTCTAACATGCATCCCTAAGTCTAGACAGCTCTCACAATTATAAAAGACCATTCAGGTACAGAGCCAGAAGCTAGCTCCCTGTCGTCATTTTCACTGGTAGGTCACAGATGTGCTCTTTTTATTAGTTGAAAGGATCAAATTTGCTGCTCCCTTAGTGTTGTGGAGATAAAGCATTAAAATAAATTCCTAAAAGAGAAGGCAGTTAGAATAATGCAAGCTACTAAATTAGAATTTTTCTACACATCCTCTGATGATCATAGATATAGAAAGAATAAGTAAAAGTGCAATTAGACCATGCCTGCAACATGATCATGAGATAGAGAATATTATAGACTCAATTTGTATTTTAGTTGGGAAATAAACTTTTGAAATTCATGAATCGCCTCTGGGGACTGTGTCAGACCTGAAGGTCATATAGGAGCACAAGGAAGAAAGGAGTGCATGGTGGTGGTGGGGTCCTGGATGAGACGGACATGATACGCACAGCTTAGCACAAGCTAAGTCTTGGGACTCAAGAGACGTCCTTGAGTGATGGTGGAAGCGAGGGCTGGAGAGCAGAGCTGGGGCATGGACAACTCTGGAATCTAAGTCTTGGGTGGAGGAGATAGAGGTGTTCTGTGCACTATTCTAAATATTGTGGGTGTTCTTAAATTTTCATCATTGTTACGACTTAGATATTAGGTGTGCCCCTAAAGCTCATGTGTGACACAATGAAAGAAGATTTAGAGGTGAAATGATTGGGTTATGAGAGTCTTAACCTAATCAGTGCATTAATCTCCTGGTAGGGATTAACTGGGTGGTTAAGCCCTTCTGCCATGATGTTCTGTGTCACCTCTGGCCCAGAGCAACACAGTGGCCATCTCTGGACTGACACCTCAAACACTGAACTCCAAATAAACTATTCCTCCTCTAAAACTGTTCTCGTCAGGTCTTTTGGTCACAGCAGTGAAAAATCTGACGAAAACAATCACACTATGTTGTAAAAGTACAAAAAGACCAGAAAAAGGCCCAAAATCATGATGCAGAGAGTGAGCTGTGTGAACACAGGATAAAAAATCACTATTCCTCCAGGGCTCAGCCAAGAAAGTGGCTTGGAGAGAGGTCTGGAAGGCAGCACAGGACCACCTCCCCACCAGGAGGGGCCCGGGTATCACATGTCCACAGGTGCCTGGACACTTCCTTGACCACATTGAGACTTCAGACCCTCTTCACTGCAGGAAGTCTTCAGTATGAGTACTTACTTACACTTGAGCTCATTGTGGTTCTTGAATTTGTGAGGTTCTAGTGTGCTGCAGAGATAAGATTGCTGGGAATAGACAGGGAACCCATAGTTAAACATTTTAAGCAGACCACAGGAGCCAGCAGATTTGATTCCAGGTGCTAACATAGATCTAAGGCTTAGTGGTAGGGCCCATTCCTAAGCAGAGAGTGTGGAGTGGTCCCTTGAGCTTTCCAGCTTGTTGTCTCCTGGTGCCATCTGGAGATGTTTTCTCTACCAAGGTCCACTGGGTACCTGGGTTAATCTGATGTTTTGCACTTAAATAGAGAAATGTGCAAAGTATGATGAAGGAGTTGCCTCAGCTCCAGGATTTAACTCATCTCTGCATTGTATTTGGGAACTCACAGAGGTCAGGATTCAGATAGAGAAGTTCATTAATACAGGATCTGTGAGGATCTTCAGCATCAAGCTCTGGAATGTGTGGGTTGAGCAATACAGTCCGATAGCAGTACACTCCTGGGGAAAAGTTCGAGAAATAGAGTGGAGTCAGCTCACAAATGTCCTTCCTCATTGCTGGATTTAGGAGACCAGCATGAGACATAGAGGGTAGGAGAGCCATTACCAATGTTCTTTCCTTTAATTTCCCCTTCACATATCTTTTATTGCTTATGTAAGTCAAATATAATTCGATTTCCCATTCTCTGGGTGGAGAAGGAGTCTTTTTAACAGAAATGTCCTGGATATATAAGCTGCATGCGCTCTCCTGTTGGGTAAAAGGATCCCACTCCCTTCAGGATTCCTCACTGGTGTTCCATAGCTTTCACAAATTAGACCAGTCTGTCTCCTGGGCAGGTAGACCAGTGCCATCCTGCCGCCATTACTTCCCCTGGACCATATTCTCTATCTCACCAAGACCTGCCATTGATGCTGTGTTGTCCTTGCCTTGTGATGCTTGCTTCTGAGCTGTTGCTCAGGACCCTGACATGACTCATATTCCTACGGGCGCTTTCCTCCAGGCTTTGCTGGTACTCCTCTGGCCACCTCTGTTCTCCAATGGCTTCCCACTTTGGACTTTCTGGCTTACTGCTCTAAGTAACAGCTTTTACCCATTTGCTTGGATCCACACCATCAACCACTACCACTATTGCTTCCTGACAGGACAATGGTCCTTCCCTCTACTCGAGATTTTCATCATCTTCTAGAAACTTTCCCCAGAACTGTATGTTGGCTCAAGATGTTTTAGGTAATGCCCACCCCATGCTGTACTGTTGGTACCCTCCAGTCTTCAGATGCTGTCACTAAGCCTGGCTCAGTACAGCAGATTTCTTTTTCCCAAGGTACTGTCTCCCTTGATGGATTCCTATCCTTTCTAGAGTTTTCGTTCCACTGGGTTACTTCCATCCAGTTTAACAGATGTGCATGTAGATAATGTTAGTGCCAAAATCTTGGTACTATTAGAGTTCTTTCCCAGGAGGTTATTTAGCATCCATGTTAATGGTGGTTAGTGGGAGTGGGAAATCACTTAATTTATATTCATTTCCCTCTTATTTCAAAAGCATGTCAAGTTTATTATAGAGATTTTAGAAAATACAACAAAACAACAGAAAGAAAATAAATATCACTGGAAACTTTTCTACCCAGAGACAAATTCAGTTAATATTTGCTGATTGTTATTTATTTTTATTACGTGACTACTCTGTACCCAGAACTTGCTCAGTAACGACATTAAAAATAAAACCAAATCCTCCCTGGCTGCCCCCATGTGAATACACCACGAGTTATAATTATGTAAGCCCTTCTCTCCTTCCTGCTTCTGCTTCATAAAGCCTATTTCCTTTTATTTGTTGAAGATGATGAATTTTTCTGACATTTTCTCCTGGACTGAATTAAATCACATTGGGGCATGGGTCTTTCCTGGAATTTTCCAGGTGTTTTTCTCCTGCATTGCAGCATTGTTTCCTTACAGAGTACTGCATATGTTCCCTTTATTTGTTCTCAGCCAGTGATTCAGCTGTCATCTTCAGTATTTGTCAACAAATAGAGTGAATGGACTGCCTCTGGCAGTCCTCCACCCAATGAGGTGCTGAGTATTTCCCTCTTACCTGCTCCTGGTGGACGTGACCCCAGCTCCAGTGCTCAGTTTGCAGTGGGCGATCACTTGGCACACTGTATTTGGTGATCAGGAGTCCTCCCTATCCTTAGTCCTTCAAGCACTGTTTTCTGAATAATCAGAAGGGGCATGTGGAGCATATACCTCAATGTACTCCAGTTGAGGGTGGCTCTATCCAGCCCACATAAAATACTTACTATGTGAAACCTGTGCTTCCCAGAATTCAACATGTCCCAAGTAGCTCCTTCCTCCCAGCTGTGGTCCAAGAGTTGTTGCATCTAGGTGAAGAAATGGCAGCAGAGGACACCCTCTCAGGAATCTGCACCCAAGGAACAGATGGGCAGCTGCTCAGCTTTCAGGTTGGTTCCAACACAGGGAAGTCCTTGAACTTGAGATCACATTACAGTAGTAAAAGCACCTTTCTGTCTTTAGGTAATCTGTTTCATAAAAGGAAGTCTGGGTAGATTTTTCTCTATCTGGTTAAACTCATTAGAATGAGAAGAAAAGTTTCTCGTTTTAATATTAGGCTTTCAGTCCATTCTGATAGTCTCTTTAGTTATTTTCTGTCTTTTCTTTCTTATGTCTTCATTCATATTTTAATTGCAAATTGGAAGAGACCTCTTTATTTCACTATAGATTCTGACTTCTCAATAATAATAATAGATGCTTTTTTGAACAATGAGGTATCTGATACTTTTCTAGCTGCTTCATTTATATTATTGCTTCGGTTGTAATCCTGGGAGGTAGCTGTTATCTTCATCTTAGAGATAGTCTAAAGCTTAGAAGTTAATAAAGAATTTGCCCAAAGGACACTGAACTTGTAAGATGCATGGACTAGATGTAAACCCAGGACTCTCATATCAAAGCCCTTGACATTTCCCCGGTCTCTTACCATCTTTAGGATTAATTATCATGTTGAGTTATTTTAGGACAACTCTCTGCAAATAGATTAAGATGCAGCTCATGCAAAATTTCCACTGATGACTGGAACTACTGTATTTCAGGTAAGGTATGGAAAAGTTTAGCACTTAAATGGAATCTATTTTTCCTTCCTTCTTACCTACCCTGCTTCCTTCCCTCCTTCTTCTTTCCCCACTCCTCCCTTTCTCTTCAGGCTCACATGTTTCAGTGAGTCCATGGCCTCCTATTACTTTCTACATGTGTAAAATTCCTAGCACAGTAGGGCTGATTGGAAGGAAGGGGGACCCAAAACATTGATTAAAAATGGCTTTGCTCCCATGCACAGGTGGAGTGTAGATGGATAATCAAGAGTGAATTGCTAATTATTTTTTCATGTGTTGGTGGACAGAAGGCAATAGATCACTTCCAAGAAATGGACAAGCTGCAGAGCTTTCACTGAGCTCTCTTGATCAGCATGGTGCTCTGCAATAACAGGGAAATGCTGATTGTACTCAGCAAGCACCCTGAGGATGCCCCTGTGTCTGCAGACGTGATGGAAATGTCTGACAGGTGGAGAGAGAAAGTGTTGGAATCCTCGGATTCTAGCCCTCCTTTCCACATCCAACAAGTGTGGTTAATGGAGTTCACAAACTTAAATTGCAAATATAAATGCCATGCTTCCTGTATGAACTCAGTCACATCATGTTTTTTATTAGTAGTTGCACTTGTTTTAAAGAGTACAAAAAGCAATGCCTGTTTTGGACAAAATTAAATATTTGTAAGTTAGGTATTTTAGATTGAAAAATGAAGCCTTTCTCTGCTTTTATACAAGTTATGTTAGAACAGTTTTTTTAAAAAAGTTAGACTGAGTGGTAAGCAATCTATTGTTGCCCTAAATGGACCTTTAAATCCATTCGTGTTCTCAATTCTTACACATTTATAGCTGAGACCAGCTCCCTCGTTCCTGCATAGACATATCCTCAAGTTTCATCCCTTACCCACATTAATTATGTGCACATATATAGATAAATAATAGACATATAAATCATATATTAAAATGTATGTAATAAAATGGGATGCACAACCCGCCACTATATGATGAGGTCTGTCACATGTCCTGAGTGGACTCTGTTCTCTCTACACATGGATTCACAGTGACAGCTCACAGGAGTGACTTTAGGGAATCTGCCATTTATCTGCCCTACAAGGAAATCAGTTTGTCAGACTTGGTGGCTGGAATGTGTGGCAATATCTGTCAGAAATCTAAAGCTCCTGACTTCAAATAGCCCTTACAGAGAAACAAGGCATTGAATCTGAGTGGCTAGGATTCCTCAAATAAGATAGGTTTTAGATAGTGTCTTGGGGAGGAGCACTGTGTGTCACTGACCAACTTAGAGATAAAGGCTCCCAATATTCTAAAGGAAAATACTCTGTCCTTTAAAATAGCTTGAGATATAATTCTTCTACTATACAATTTGTTCCTTTAAAGCATACAGATCAGTGTCTTTTGGCATATTCAAATGGTCATGCATCCTTCACTGCTATCTAATATTGGAATATTTTAGTTACCCCCAGAATAAATGTATACTCATTATTAATCATTCCTCATTCTTTTTTTTTTTTTTTTTTTTGTATGGAACCAGGGATTGAACTCAGGGACACTCGGCCACTGAGCCACATCCCCAGCCCTATTATGTATTTTATTTAGAGACCGGGTCTCACTGAGTTGCTTAGGGCCTCGCTAAGTTGCTGAGGTTGGCTTTGAACTCGTGATCCTCCTGACTCAGCCTCCCAAGTCGCTTGGATTACATGCGTGCGCCACCACACTCGGCTCTCATTCCTCATTCTTGATCCCTCTCCCCAAAAAAACCCAGGCATCCATTCATCTATTTCCTTCTCTATGCCTGTTCTACACATTTCATTTTAATGAAATTATGTAATATGTGGTCTTTCGAGATTGACTTCTTTTACTTAGTTTTCAAGACTCTGCTATGTTGCAGCATATATCAGTACTTCATTTTGTTGCAAGTAATATTCCAATGTACAAATATATATGCCACATTTTATGTACCAGTCAATATGTGGATGTTCATTGTGTCAAATGAACATTTAAGATTTCCGTTTCCATTTTTTGGTTATTATGACTAATGTTGCTATGAAAATCCAGAAAGGTTTTT
>JAJEJO010002104.1:0-63654 GCA_020662805.1 Glaucomys volans | reverse complement strand
TTTTTTAATGGATTCATGTTTTCTTTTTTCTTGGGTAAATATCTATTTTTTAATGGATTTTTTAATGGTAAATCCATTTTTTAATGGATTCATGTTTTCTTTTTTCTTGGGTAAATATCTATTCAAATCCTTTCCCATTTTTGAATTGGGTTGTCCTTTTTGTGGATTTGTAAGAGTTCTTTATATATTTTGGATACAAGTTCCTTACCAAATGTATGTGTTAGAGTTTGGAACTGGAATATCTCCCAAAACTTTATATGTTGGAAGCATGGTCTCCAATTCAGCAAGATTTGAGAGGTGGGATTTTTTTTGACAATAATTAGAGTTAATTCATTGGTAGCTGAATGGGCTAATGGGAGGTGGAGGAATAAGGTCCCTGGAGGTGTAACCTGGATGGGTTTATCTTCTCCTTAGCTCTCTGCTTCCTGGCTGCCAGGATCTGAGCAGCTTTCCTCTGCAACACCCCATTCACCATGATGTTCTGCCGCATCTCAGGTCCAGAACGAAGGAGTCGACTGCACCATGACTGAGACCTCTGAAACCGTGAGCCCAAAATAAAGTTTTCCTCCTCAAAGTTGTTTTTGTCAAGTAATTTGGTCACAGCCATGAAAAGCTAGCTAACACAATATGATTGAAAATATTTTCTACCATTCTGTGGGTTATATTTTCATTTTCTTAAAGCATGTCCTCTGAAGGACAAAGTTTCTAATTTTGATAAAATGTATCTATTTTCTCTTTAACCTCTTGTTTTAGTGATATATCTCAGAAAATATTGCTTTATGAAAGTGCACAAATATTTATTCATGTATTTTCTTCTGGTGCAAATGTAGATTGAGTTCTTAGGTGTAAGTCTGTGATTCTCTGAGTTAGTTTTTGTTTATGGTATGGTGTAAGGTCATGGCAAAATTTTTTCCTTTTTCCTTTTCCTGCCTCTCCCCCACCCTCCCCACAAGCACTATTTATTGAAAAGACTACTTTTTGCCTGTTGAATTATTTTGGCACACTCATTAAAAAACTCAGTTGATCAACAATTTAAAGGTTTGATTCATTTCTGCTGCTGGGTATCCATCTGGGCCAGAGTCACCATCTTGATTGCTATAGCTTTGGAGGAAGTCTTGAAATTGGAAAGCGTGAGTCTTTCAGCTTGTTCTTTTCCATGATCGATGTGATTATTGTGGGTCCTTCCATTGCCATATGAACTGTTTTTAGGATTAACATGTGAATTTCTGCGAAGAAAAAAACAGCTTGCATTTTGACAGGTTTCAGTTGGTCTGTAGTTCCACCTGAGGCTTCCAGCCATTGCACCAGTGTTTACTTTTGTAGACTATGACTGGGAAAATAAAAGATAGAAGATTCAGAAGTTTTAAAGCCATGAGTTAAAGATAGGACACCACTACCAAACTTGCAGAAGAAAAGGGATTGCAAGAGAAGATCATGAACACTTGTATGCCCACAAATATTAAACAAGGAGTTTTTTCAAATTTCAGAAAGAAAAAAAAATTACAGAAACTAATTTTAAAAGACACAAAATGTCTGAATTTCTATTTACTTAGAACAGGTAAAGAGATTGACAGAGCAATCAAAAAATTTTCCACAAAGAAAAGCCTAGGACCAGAAGGCGGCATTAGATAATCCTGTCACGTATTTAAAGAATTAACAGCAACCCATCACGACCTCTTCCAAAAAATAGAAGTAGAAGAAGAAGCATTTCTGAAAGCTTCCAGGAGTCTGATATACCCCGATGCAGGAGCAGATGAGGGCATCCCAGGAGCAGAAAACTAGGGCCGGCTTTGAGGAATACAAAGAAAGTCTTCAGGCAACACTACCTGGGTGGATTTGGAAACACTTAAAAAGAATTAGAAACCATGAGCTGTAGTATTTAACCCTGGAAATAGAAGGTTAGTTTAATTTTTTTTTTTGGAACCAGGGATTGAACTCAGGGACACTCGGCCACTGAGCCACATCCCCAGCCCTATTTTGTATTTTATTTAGAGACAGGGTCTCACTGAGTTGCTTAGGGCCTCGCTAAGTTGCTGAGGTTGGCTTTGAACTCGCAATCCTCCTGACTCAGCCTCCCAAGTCGCTTGGATTATAGGCGTGTGCCACCAGCCCCGGCTAGTTTAATATTTTTTTAAAAAATTGATGTAATACACTATGTCAATAGAATAAAGGGTAAAATGCATATGATCATCTGATAAATGCAAAAAAAAAAGCATGTATCAGATTCCAACACTCTCCCCTGATCATAGCACCCAACAAATAAGGAGTATAAGTGAATTTCCTTAAGCTGATAAAGAGCATCCATGAACAATTCACAGAAAAGTCATCCTATTGGGGGAAGGATTCTATTCTTTTCCTCTAAATTTGGGGACAAGATTTCTCTCAGCACTTCTATTCAGTAGTACAATGGAAATTTTAAATAGGAATGTTAGAGAAGAGAAAGATATTAAAGGCGTATTGGTTGGAAAGGAAGAAATAAAATTGTCTCTTATGTAGAAAATGCAAAGAATCACTAAACAGTGATCAGTGATAAGTCTAGCAAGTTTGTAGAATAAGAGAAAAATCAATTGTGTTTTCTTACAATGACAATAATCTGAGCATGATGTCCAGAAACCCTTCAAGTTACAATATCACAAAAAAGATTTCTATGAATAAGTTTAAGAAAAGAAGTACCAAACATGTACACTGAAAACTGCAAAACTGTGATGAAAAAATTAAAGAAAGAGTATACAAATGGAGAGACATACCACGTTCAGAGACTGAAAAACAGCATTGCTTAAATGGTAGTAATCCTGAAAAAGATGCACAGATTCAGTGAGACCCCTAACAAAATTACAACTCTTTGCAGAAATTCATATACTTATGTTTTAAAACTATATGTGGAAATACAAAGGACCCAGAATAATCAGATTAAACATGAAAAAAGAGCAACATGGAAAGCTGGTGCCCTTTCCCCACTTTGCAGTCATGCAGGCCTCTCATCATGAGTGCTGTTAGGTGTACGGAGAAACTTCCCTGGGGTTATTTGTTTATTTTTTTATTCACTTTCCTGCAGTACCCCAGGACCTGCTCTTTCAGAAGAGATCAGAGTTTTGAAGGCGGAGTGAGGAGTGAGTCAGATTACTGGAATCCTAGTCTGTGCCCGCCATTGTGTCAAAGCACTTTTTAGTAAATGCTATAAAAAACTATTTGCCAGCAATATATTTTTTTTTTTTTTGCCTAATTTAGAAATGAAAACAAAAAAATTTTTTGCAGGGTAAAGAAAAACAAAAACAGTAATTGGAAAATAAGAATTTTTTTTTTTTTCTGTACCCAGGATTGAACTCAGGGGCGCTTAACCACTGAGCCACCTCCCCAGTTCTTTTTAGTATTTTATTTAGAGACAGGATCTCGCTGAGTTGCTTAGAGTCTCGCTTAGTTGCTGAGGCTGGCTTTGAACTCACAATCCTCCTGCCTCAGTCTCCCCCAAAATTAGGAATTTAAGTTCTATTTATTTGACTTTCAACATCTGAGTTCTTCCTAACATGATTGGCTGTCTCTCAGTCTACAGAAGAAAAACTAAAAAACAGCACTAGTGCATTGACAAATACAGAAGATAATTTAAAAAGCCAATACTATGATATTTAGTCTAACTAAAGCTACTCTGTTGATAAGCTCCTAGAGGCAAGAAATTATTATTTCATATCATCTTTTCAAAATAGCATCTGTGCAAATAAGTGCTTGACAATGAATCTTAGTGGGGAACTCACATGAGACAATTCAAGGACTCAGGCAAGCTGATGGAAAAATATAGCTTTTGGTTGGCCAAGCTTGCATTAGGATTTTGACTCTGCCACCAATTAGCACTATGATCCTGAGCAAGTGAAATATCTTCTTTGAACTTCATCTTTCTCTTCAGTGAAATGGAGAAAATTCAATCTCGGTTTTTGCTTTGTTGGGGGAATTCAATTGTGCATATAAATCCTCCAGGATATAATATAAATATTAATAGCTGATATAGAATTAGATGTCACACAACAGATCATTTTTAAATGATTAGCTTTAGCTAATTGCAGAGTTCTGGTCAATTGGCTGTCACGTATTTATCAGTTCATAAATTCATTTTTGCAAGTGAACATTAATTTATTCAAGAACTATCTAGTAAAGTTGTCATAAAGAATGACATAACTTACTTCGAAGTAACTTGAGTTTATGAGATATTCATGGGAAGAGAGGAGATGTCGGGGTGGGGATGGCATGAGGAGGCGGAAGGTGTTCGGGGAACTCAATGTTATGACACCTGCAAGAAAATCTGCAGAAGTTTAAGGATAGAGTCTTAGGAAGAGTGCCTGAGACAGGGACAAATGATTGGCATAGACAGGCGCTGAAATGGTATACTCTGTTCTTTTTGCTGAAAGATAGGGATCCTACTAGGAACCTTTATAAAAGATAATAACATGGTTAGGTGTGTATAAATGCCATCATTCCTCGATATCCATGGGGAGTTGGTTCCAGGGTCTCTATGGATACAAAATCTTTAGAAGTTCAAGTCTCCTAAAAAACTGTGCAGGATTTGCATATGCATATCATCCTCTATGCTTTAAATCGTCTTTCAATTACTTACACAATTCTAGTGCATTCTCAATGTCATTAAATACTTGTTGCACTGTACTGTTTAGGAAATAACAACAAGAAAACAGTTTGTACACGTTCAATTCGGATGCATATTTTTTTCTCTGAATATTTTCAACAACCCCTTGGTCGAATCTGTGGATGTGGAACTGGCAAATGCAGAGGGCCAACTCTACTTAATTAGTGAATACATAGTCACACTCGTAGAAGTCAAGATAACGAACACCTTTTCACAGGAGGAAAGCAATGATAAACTACATTTGTATGAGGATGCTACTACTGGATAAGCCATTCCAATAATTCTGACATGACAGATAAACCCTCAACCAGAAAACAGAAAATATGCAAAAACGCCCCAACAATATGAAAGAACTCACAAACTCAATACATACGAAACAAAGAAAGAAAGAGAAAATGTGACCTATGAAGAAGGAATTCAAGAAGGAATGGTGAGGGAAAAAAATTGAAATCATGTGAGTAAATATAGATAAGCATTATCTGGGATAATAAAGTTAATAGCTAAATATAAAAGTAAAAACAAGGTAGATTTTAAATATCAAAATAGACAAATTGTATGATAGAAAAATCTAAATTCCTTATACTATTGGGGAAGAGGTATAACTATTAATTAATTTTTGATTTTTAAAAATCGATATGTTGAAATTTTAAAGCATGCCAAGGAAATAATGGGAATACACCAATGAATGCACAAATTCCAAACCAAAGTTTGCAAGAAAAGAAAAGAAAAACAACAAGATCATTCATTTTAAAAGAAAAAGGTTGAGATAAATAAAAGCAAAAGATGCAAGATAAATGGGAAAGAGAAGACATGAATTAATAAATGTAAAAACAGAAAAAAGTGATCAAGAGAAAAATAGAATAATGATTTACAAAACAATAATGTTGAGTGTTCTGAAAAGACTAAAATAGAAAAATTTGTCTCAACTTATTTTGCAAAGAGAAAAGATAGCAATAATATTAACAGTTTGTTAGAAGTGTATACATTTACAAAATTGAAGATTTAAGTTACAAAAGAATACATGACAATGTGAAAATGTTTCTGGAACATATTTACCAGTGGTGATTCAAGTAGAGGTAGATAATAAAAATGACCCGCAAACCCTTAACAAATTGAAACAACAGTGCATGTCTAAATCAGAAAAGAACAAAGTCCATATTTTGTGCAAGGAAATAGTGATTCTTCAAGGAATAATTTCTAATTGATTCACCTTCTCCCTCTGAGAAGAGATGTTTTACACAAGCTGACCATCAACACCTGCAAAGAAAATAGGCAAAATGGAGAATTACAGCCCAATCATTGTTAAGAATATAAATATAAGGAAGTAGATATGTAGATGGAGCAAATGTATCAAAGAAATGCAAAGATTATAGAGTAGCATCAGAAAAAATATTTTAAAGAGGAAAAAGAACACATGCTTATCTCAATAGATATGAAAAATTATAAGTTCATTTGTGTTTACAAAATGGTGCTACTTTCATAAATATAGAAAATTCTCATCACAAGATAAAAGGATTCTGGCAAAAAAACACAGAAAACAATATTCTTGGTAATGAAACATTAGAAGAATTTTCATTACTGTTGTGGGGAATATTTGCTCATATTCCCTACAATGATCTGAGTTCCACACTGTATGAGAGGTTCTAATCTAACCACTGGCTGTGTAAGAAGTCACGGAAAGAAATGAGATCAAGGATTGAAAAGAGACAAAATTGCTGTTATTTGCCAAAGATTATTTCCCATGCAGAAAATTTGTGATTCTACCGACAAAAGAGAATCCTTAATAAGACACTCTAGTTTTCTGAATAAATGATTAGTAATAAAAAATCTATTTTCACCAGTAACAATCAATGCAAAAATAAATTTAAAATTAAAACAACATCAATAATTTCCTAAATAGTTATTTAACAATGAGATTTCAATAAAGATTGAAACCTGAAAGAAGATTCTCTAAAACTTGTGAACAAATGCAAAATGGAAAAAGAAAACAGCTTAAGACAATTTTCAGAATGAAGACCAATTCTGAAGAAACACTTTCTACATCAACATAATACTTAATCTCACAGGCATAGTACTTAAAATTGTGGGATTTTGGCAGAGAGCTGAATAATTAAACCAAAGGAACAAAATAGAGAATGAAGAAACCAACCCCTATGTGCACAGGAACTTGATGCATAGCCAAGCTCAATTACACAGGAGGTCAGATGAGCCTGGGTAACCCATAAGGAGCTTTGAGAGACCAGCACCACAGTGAACGTGCCTGTCTTCGAATCCCTGAAACAGTTGCTTTATCATTTGTGATAGATGTGGTCATCTTAGTTCCATATGCTGATGGGGAAGAGGTAGAACTATCAATTAATTTTGAACTTCTTAAAGTTGATATTTGAATTATTTAAAGCATGCCAAGAAGGTAATGGAAATGCACCAAGGAATGCATAATTTCCAGATCAAAAGTTGCAGAAATAAATAAACAAGATTATTTAAAAAAATACAAAGGTGGAAATACATAAAATAATTTTATAGATAAATAAGACAAGAACTAAGTAACAATTAAGGAATCAGTTAACTATTAGGTTAATAACTCATCGGAGTTTCTCACCCATGTCTCTATCCTTGTCCCAGGATTTTATTTCCTAATAAATTTGGGTGTGCTTGGTAATTGCAAGATGAATGGATATGTGAGTGTGGACCATGACATTTGCAAGGGTTTTGTGTAAAATGAATCAAAAAATAATTTTTAAAATAGCCTTTAAAAAAGTGAACTTAATTTCTGTTTTTGAACTTATATTTTGTAGTGGAGTCTGATGGAACAGCACAAGTCTATGTGTGAGCAGAGGTGATAGGTGCGCACACCTGTTCCATGCAAGCCCTTTGCATATGGCGCCCATGTGTCTCATGGATGTAGAACTCCAGTGCACCCAAGAAACACAGGAGGCAGCCAGACTCAAATTTAACCCAAGATAGAATTTTTATGTTTAAGACAATGACATAGATCAGAAAGGGAAAGGTCTGGCATCCCATAATTTCTAATCCTCTCAGTGTCATCATCAGTCTGAAGGTAGTGTTGCTAGGATGGATTCATTCCTCAAGGTGGAATATAAACTCTGCATCTACTTTTGTGCAGCATTTTCACTGTTCTAGAAAGAACAAAATATATATGCGTGAATGAGCTAGGAAGCACAAACTAATGTTGGTGATTCTGCATGAGTTAAATGATCACGTATTTGCATTTAAAGCAGGCATTGCATAAAATAAGGATAAAACATAAGGCTAAAATTACTTCTTGAAATTTTCTACGCATAGAAAATTTACTTATTCATAAGTAGTGAATAAAAAGCCCAGTGGCAAGCTGAGAGATAGTGGAAGAAAGAAAAATGTTTTATATGTGAATCCCTTTAAAGGACTTTTCCAGAGCCCTGAGTAAGGGGCACTGCACATTCCTTTTGCACTGGGCCCCACGTTACATGGTCAGGGTAATGGCCCATCAGATGCTCTGTGAAACACTCCCTGGCAGAAGCACACATACAAATTGCTCTCACTGACAGCAAATTAATGAACTAAAACGTAAGATGCACCTCTTGCTTTGAAAACCACAGACTTTCCTAATCAGAGTCGGATGCTAATTCTTAATGAGAAGACATGTCAGGACTCCCTAAGAAAGAGCTTCAGTGCATCTGAAGGATTCAAATTAAACAGTAGTCAACATTTGCCACAGTATTGCTTAAATAAAACCACCATTTTGCTCCTTTTCTGACCAATGTGACAAAATGATCAAAGGAGTTTTGGAGCAGGATTCATGAATGCTTCCCATGGTCAGAGTTTCTACCCACTCTCCAAGAATCTTGCTGCTGAGGCAAGCAGACTTTGGTTCACTTATAACCTTCACCCTGAGTACATCTTCAAGCCCATGTGCCAAGAGGCCATTTTTACACTGCACCCTTGGGGACAAGAAAAGACCTGGAAGCTTGTCAGGAAGTTATTAAGCAAGAACATCAAGAACACCTGACTCTGAGAACTTGGTAGGATTCTTGAGTCTCAACACATTCCATAAGTTTATGGTTTTTCTTGTTCTTTCTACCTTCCTTCCTTTATTTCTTTTCTTCTATTTTTTTTTTCTTTTTTGGTATTTTGTTTATGTTCTTCTCAACCACTATCAGGGAAGTTCCTGGAATGGTAGTTACAATGTTCTCGCCTTAGGGGACAATAATAGTGTCGGTTCAAGAGGAGAGGAATGTCTTTGGAAAGTGGGTTCGTGGCTGCAACAGTGAGTTGGGTCGTCTCTGCAGTGACAGCCACGGGCCTGCTCCTGAAGGACTGTTGTAAAGTGGGACAGGAGCGGCCTGCGGGGGTAAGGAGGGTGAGTGGGACCTGCTAACACCACGCCGGGAGCTCGGGTTCTGCAGATCAGGCTGGGTTTAATGCGGAACAAGCAAGCTTATATAGCAGGCATTCACCAATTACAACTACCAACAGCTGCTAACACCCCCCTGCCACGCTCCCAATGCATGCTCCTACTAGGCTCGTGATTGGCTCGTGATCAGACCAATTACGGGAAGAGAAAGCGCCTGAGCTCTGTATCCTCAGGCACTCCTACACAGGACCAGAGCTGGCCCGGGTACCATGCAATCCACACGAGCGCTTAACACAGCCTGGCAGGGGGGAGATCAGCAGAGGCTCCATACGGCCTCCCTTGCAGCGATCTCTGTGGAATTCTGACACTGCTCCTAACAGGGATAAAAAGGTGGAGGCTGAGAACATATTTCCTTAGATATTTAATTCATTCCTAATAGCGATGCTGCATCATTCTTGAGCAAAAATCAATTTCCTTGCTGTTTGTGTCCAAACTCATGTTCTCCCTTCAGTGTCTTAAGATCACTGGAGCAGAAATTTCATGTTGAGATCTCATTTTGTTTAGAAAAACCAAATTGCATACAATCTTTTCTGCTTTTGTGACATATTTTTTTGGACTTTTTCTGTGCAGTGAGATTCCTTAAAGCTATCACAATCGTATCAAATAGAACTAAGGGCAAAATTCAGGCCACAAACACTGTCATTCTCATTAGGCTAAAATGGTTTTCAGTAAGTAATTTCTAGAAAATAAGCAGATTTCATATAGTGTAGTTGAAATATTAATTGTTGATACCAAAGTAGGAATACCTACTTTTTCTGGGGCGGGGAGGTGTGAAAATTATTCAATTATTGACTTGACTGCAATAATAGAAATGAAATAGAAGTAAAGAAACCCTGTAAGATTGGGATAGGGTTTTTAACTCTGAGTTGATTCTCCAGTGATCATTAACTGGTTCGTTGTAGCAGGGGAGAGAAGATAGGGAGGATCTGAGATCTGCACCAGCCGTCGCCCTTAGGTATTAGTGGGAGAGGGGCTGCCAGGCAGCCCAGCTCAGCATAGCAACTGTGTGCCTCACCTGGATGTATCTCTGGATGATGTTGGCAGTGGTCAGGGCAAGAGTCACACTGGAAATTGAGAGAAACCAACTGGCCTTGGGATATAGACAAGGCCTCGTGTGGACATCTTGTAGGCGGTAGCACCCTGGACTCTGACAAGTATTTCAACGCTAGAGATCAAATCTCTAGTTTTGGGGAAGAGTCAGTAAGAATAATGCAGTCTGCAGTATAGACCAGAATACCATGAGCAGGTCTTCAGAAAAAACACTAGGGCCCAGGGAGTAGGAGATGAGGCCTCTCATGCCTGCCACGAGGTAAGTCTCAAATAAGGTAGCAGCCCACCTACCAGGTTTGCCATCAAGGTCAAGGGCAAGAAGCTGATGTGGGCTGGGAATTGGATTGTGGATCCAATTGGAGGTTGGAAATGACATAATCACTGTGGTTGAAGTTCCTCTGGAGATTAGAAAGCTCAGGGAGGAAGAGAGCCCTGTGGCTGGCAGCCAGGCAGAGCCTGCCCGGGGCAGAAGCTGGCCTCACCTCTCTAGGGCAGAGGTGGGAAAGAGGCCAGGACTTACCTTAAAATGCCAGGCCCACCTCCTCTTTGGTGATTTTATGGTAACAAACTTTAATCTACCAAAACAGAAATGAAGTGTCAGAGGCTGCAGGCTTCAGCTATTTCTGTTTCAGGGATGATCACCTTTCTATATTTTATCACCTACCACAGAGGCCAGCCTTCCTCCTGGTTTCATCTCTTTTTAAAATTGCAATTCTCCTCTGGCATCTCCTGAGAGATGCTTTCCCCTTTCCATGCTCCATGTGGGCTCCAGGAAATGACTGGCCAAGGACATGTTTGTGAATTCACCTAGTATTAGACAATCAAGGGACTCGAAGCACATTTTGAAAGCCACAGAAGTCTCATCCTCCTCCAAATGACTCCCTCCTGCATTGCATTTCAGTGGGTCTGAGTCTGGATTTTTCAGAAGCTCAAAGGGCACCCTGGAGCATTTTATGAAGTCTGGGCATTAGAGTTGGGGTGGACGCAAGAGCTGTGTGAGAACTCTATCCTGATTTATTTACTTTTCTTAAAGAGGTCAAAGCACGCCCCTACAGCAGGAAACCCTGCAAGAATTTTCTCCCTTCTCCTTTGTCTTTGAGTGTAGTAAAAAATGGTGTATCCAATCATTAATAAGGAATTATATTTTGTTTCTTTTTTATTTCATTTTTTTATTTTTACAGACTGCATTTTGATTCATTGTACACAAATGGGGTACAATTTTTCATTTCTATGGTTGTGCATGATGTAGATTTTGGGGAATATCATGCTAAGTGAAATAAGCCATTCCCAAAAAACCAAAGGCTGAATGTTTTCCCTGATAAGTGGATAATGATATATATACTTAGTTTCTTAATGTTACCTTTCAAAAACCAAGCAGTTGAATTTCTCTCTAGCCCTGAGCCCTCTCAAAGGACTCAGGTCAATGTCCTAAGTTCTTATTAAGCACCTGTTACACCCCAGGCGCTACGCAGTAAATGAAGACTCTGCCTCTTGAGCCTTGTATCTCTTGTACTGGGAACATCCTGTGTCTTATTGCCTGCAAACTGTTTGAAACCCATCAAGTCTTTTGCAAAGATACTGAATCTGTTAAAATTTTTGGTACGTAGAATTGATAATCTGAAGTGCTCTCTTAGCTGAACAACCTTGATCCTGGATGCATTTTAGAAAACCAGTTTTCAGTGCATCATTGGACTCCCAAGAGAGAGAGAAATATCCATAGGTTAAGAAAATAAACTAACAAACAGAGATAACACATCTACTAGGTTAAAGCAGAGAGAAAGATGTGAGTAGGCATACAATGCTAATGGGTGATGTTGTCAGGAGGGCAGAAGAGCTCCAGGACACTCACAGTCCTGGCTAAGAACGTAGAACCTACAACTATTCAGCCAGTTTCTTCCAAGTGAACTCAGGGACCCAGGTTACTAGCTCATATGATTATGAAGATTGACAAATCCAAATCTGCAGTAGGGGCCACCAAGTGGAGACTCAGGAGAACCAGTGGCACAGGGGAAGTCTGGTGGCAGTGTGGCTGAGCATTCTCTCTTGCTCACAGAGGCCAGACTATCAGGCCTTCACCTGATTAGATGCAGCCTATCCATGCTATTGAGGGCAACCTGCTTAACCCAGTTCATAGATTTAAATGTTAATCTCATCCAAAAACAAAATTAATCATCACAAGAGGAAAAAAGTTTATTATTTTCAAGCTATATAATTTTCTACATAGAAAATATTAAATCAATATAAATCATCATTCACCAGAAAGTTTAGAAATATCAGTCCTCAAATTATATTTAAATTCCAGTTAAAATCACAGTTGCTTTGATATTGTTATTTTTGGTAGTCACTTTTGCTAAATTAATTCTAAAATTCAAATGCTAGAGTGTTTTTAATTTTTTTATGGTGGAGCAAACTTAAGAAGATTAAGAAAGTTCTTGTGAGATGATAAACATTGCTGCCAGACAGCAAAGTGTATTTCCCTAGTAAGTAATACAGTGATATTGATTTAGTAACAAAATCATGCTAGAAAGAGAATAATGAGCTCAGAATCAGAGCCACGATTTTATGTAAACATGATAGATCGCAGAGTTGGCACTGGTGAGCATTTTGAGAAGGCTGGACTATTTAATGAATGATGCTTGGGGAATCAGTCACACAAAGAAACACAAGAAAACTGAAACTGTGTTTGTATAATTTTGATGCAGGATGATTATGTGAACCTCACCAAGTCAACAAATCAATTCTAGGAGGAATAAAGATTTAAACGTGCAAGAGACAACATAAATTTTAAAGGGGATCCAGAAGAGTATCCTTACAATTGGAAGGGATTTTTTTTTAAAGGGGACTTCTGAAATAGCCAAAAACTGATATATGAAAGGAAGATTGTGGTCTCAGTTATCTTAAAATTAACAATTTCAATTTCACAAAAGTCCCCCCCTCCACGAGAACAGAAAGACAAATTGCAAGTTGAAGAAGATATTTGCACACCTATGACTGGAAAACAGTCAATACTGCAGGCTCATCAAAAAGTGACCTGCTTGTCAACAAGAAAAAGATAAAAATACAGTGGAGATTATGAGCAAAAGATTTGATTAGTCTTGTCATAGAACCATGTTAATAAAATATGGAAAGATGCTCATTATTATTAATTAGAGAAAAGTAAATCAAAGTCATAGTGGCCAACATGGTCAATTTTGATGGGTTATGTGTCAGAGAAGTTGGTGACTAATGGACATTCACATGCATGGCCCCAAGAAGCAAAATGATGTAGGTCACATTGGAAAGCAATGGTCCACAGCACAGCCGTTATGGGTCTTGGTACAGAACCTGGACAGCCCCTGCATGTGAGCCATAGGAGACCCGTGTGAGAAGGTTCATGGCAGCAAGACAAACCAGAGCAAGCAGAAACAGCCCCATGACCCTGGATCCTACACAGCTACCCATCAACGGATGGATGAAGGCATTGTGGTGAATTCACATACAACAAAAATTACACAACAACAAAAAAGGATTACAATTACACCCAATAACATGAATGGATTTTAGAAACAATGCTCACTGAAAAGAAACAAACTAACAAAATCACAGAGTTCCATTCATATCAAATTCAAAACAACCAAAACTAAATCACATATTATCAATGTAGATATACATAGATAATAGAACTATTTGAAAAATAAGAACAACCTATTTCCTCTGTAGAGAAATAAGATAGAGCATAGGCTAGATAAGGCATAAAGAGGTATTCTCTATTTCTAGAATACTGGTGATAGTTACTTCCAGAATATTGACAATGCTGTAGATCTTTAGGTAGTGATCTCTTTATAGATGTCCCTAAAATTATTTTGCTTTATTACTTAATTATATATTGAATTAGTGTTTTGATATATAAAATGCTTTATAATACTGTTAAATATTGAGAGAGAGGATATAGAATATTCTCTATATTGGAAGTAGGTTATATGCAGCCTTCATATCTGAGTAGTATGCTATAATAAAATAGAGAAAAATATATTGCAAATCTCTGAAGTTTACATCATCTCACTTAATACTTATTAAAATTTTTATTGTCAAGTCAGAGTAGTTAATTTCATAGAAGAGACAGAAAAGAAATTGCCTAATATTATCCTGTAGTTAGAGACTGGGACCTAGTTCTGCCTGACCTAGTTCTAGCTCTTGTCTATTAAACTGTGTGGTGTTGAGTGATGAGACTCACTGAAGCAAAGAGAGGTATTTTAGAGAACTACAAGCCTGATTATAGTACAGAAATAGTAGATTATGCACTAAATGGAACTGAAGTTGTAGCTGTAGGTGCTCTGTATAGTATCAGAAAAGTAACAAGGAGTCAGAAACACAGCTTTAATAAATATTTGCATTTATGCTGTTGGTAAAAAAAAGTGGAGACAACAAAAAATATTGTGCCCCAAATGTGAGAAAATAAATATTATAAACTTTTTTATGACTGTTTAAATGATGATAAAGTTTGGCTATGGGCAATAGTAAACCAAAAAATGACCTTTGTTTAAATAACAGAGAATTTTATTTCTCAAGTAGGTACTCCAGGCATATACTGATGCTCCATTGTGTTAAGGATCCCACTCAGTTTTATGGTTCTGCCTGGAGAATGTCATTGCCAGTTTACCTCTTTATCCAAGATGGCTGCCTCATCCTCAAGGAAACCTCTTCATTCAAGATGGCTGCCCCAGTCACATTTGAACCACCAGAAAGTAAAGAGTTGGAAATACCGCTCTGACTTATGTTGTATTACTCGGAACTTAGTTATATAGATATCCCTAAATCTGAAGGAGACTGGCAAGGTGATCTTTATTCTACATGCTCATGTGCCCAGGTAAAATATGAAGATTCTGTTATAAGAAGGGGAAAATGGATATTGAGGATCTTTGGTACCAGTGAATAAATGTGTATCCAAGTTTTTTCTCCCCCTACAACACAGCACTGTGGCCAAACAATGTTAAACATAAGGTAAATGTACTTGTTGCTTGACTACTCCGTGTGGGGTCTTATGAAACTTCCCTTTGAACTACCTCTGAGGGACAGATGAAGCAAGGTCATTCTCAGACAGTCTCTGAACGTGGGAGACCTTTCAATTAGAGACAGACATCACTAGAAGAAAAAGAACAAATTGAAAATAGAAGTTAAAGACTAGACCTCTGTAGAATGACCATAGTCGTGGCTCCAATGAGAGCGAGTAGCCCCAAACAGGATTAAGAGACGATGTTGGTGGGTCATGGACTCAGTGGGTGTCAGAAAAAGTAAAAAAGCAATATACAGGGACTTAGGAAAGATAATTGAATTTTTTGGTACTGATACAACTTGGCCACCCCATCCTACAGTATGTCATATACACCTGTAGTGCACTTTCAGTTAGAGTCAGCATGACATATCAAAGTACTCTTAAAATATACAGCAAAACCCCTCAAAGAGAACCCAGACCAAGAGAGCAAATGACTCCAAAGCCTGAGGGAATATCCTAAAGTAACGGTGCTCAAGCTTATAACATCTTTGTTATTATGCTTTATTATTTGTGTTTTACCTTAAAATAACCCAAATTTCAAAATTCTCCCAATAAATATTTTAAATATAATAGGATATATCCTGGTTAGTTAATTTCAATGATAGAATTTCATAAAGTAGAATATGTAAGTTTTAAGAATCTCTGCCTCCCAAACTAACCATTTGTCATATAACTGTACAGGATTTTTGCTATGGGTATTCAGTATTTTTTTCAATAGGAAAAATGTTTCAGGTTGATTGTTTGGAATTGAAGTTTAGCAATGTTTTGTGAAAAAGCAGCAGAATGATACTAAATTTCAATCAGAAAAGGAAGCATGTATCAGATTAATAATTTGGCAATTTCTTTTTTCTCTCTTTTTTTCTCCAAATAATTCATAAACATAAGCTCACATATATGTTTGGATAGGATGACAACATTTTGTTTGCATTGCCCCAGTAATTAGTGAGAAGTGAAGCTTTCAGTCTTACAAAGGGGGAGCAATGACATAATGTTTTCACATTCCTGGAAGGAAATTTCAGTTAGTGACTTTTTGATGAACCGCTGCAATGTAGAGGTACTAACTTTTCTTTTTTAATTTATGAGACAGTTTCTTTTTCCACGAAAAGAAAGTGTTTATCAAAAGACTTTGTAGTGAGGATGTTTCACTGAATCCGTGTTTCTCATTAACACTCTAATTTGAATCACATGTCAATCAACTACATTTTCTATAACTCTTAGGGTCCCACAATCAAGTCTCTCAGTCCAAGTCACAGACATCATTTTGCCAGAAGTTCTCTCTACATGTGTGTTATAGTTTGGTTATAAGGAGTTCCCCAAATGCTCCCACGAATGCAGGAATATTCAGAGATGAAATGATTACTTTGTGGGAGCTGTGCCCTAATCAGTCCATTGGTCCATCCTAGTTTGAATGACCTGATGGTAATTGAAGGCAGGTGGGGCATGGCTGGAGAAGGTGGGTCACTGGGGTGTGCTATGGAAGGAAGCATCTTCCCTGATTGCCCCCCGACCACCCTGTGCTTCCTGATCCCACTATGAACTGCTGGGTCCTTCTCCTGTGGTATGCTGCCTCACCTCTGGCCCAGAGCAGTGAAGTCAGTTGTCTGTGAACTGAGACCTCTGAAATTGTCAGCTGCTAATAAATATTTCCTCCTCTAAGTTGTTCTTGCTGGGTGTTTTGCTCATAGCAACAACAACACAACAAAACTAAAGCAAAGTACAAAAAAGTCATTGACAATTTGGCTTTGGAATTGTTGATGAGGTGTTCAGGCTTGCAAAAATTGGTTAAAGTCACTTCTATGAACTTAACCTTATTATTAGAACAAAAAATAATGTATTTTATCATTTTTAATTATTTTCAATAATTTTATCATTACAAAATCAACAGTAAGTTCAGAAAATCTCTTAAGTAGCTTTCCTTAGTTGAGTCAGCATATATTCTTGCAATAGAGCTTATTTTAAAAATTGGGTTATATTTCATTATAAGGTTGTTATTGGAGATAGTGTTTCCTAAACAAAAAGTCTTCAACACAAACTCTTTAGCCCTCAAATTCCGGTAACCAATTTCTAACCCACAGAGGCTTTCGGGGACTGAGGTTGTGTATTCTGACCACACAGGGCTACTATGCTAACATCACAATTTTGTCCACCCTAGATTAGCTCTAAAGTGAAAAACAAACAAATTAAAAATCACAGATCTTCTTAAAAGTTAAATTCCTTCATTGATTATTTGGCCCTCAAATACTTTAAAGATTAGTATGTTTTATAAATTACATTCTTAAAATCAAGCCCAATAAAATTGCCAAAATCTTTGTTACTCATACATTATCCCACTAGTCTAGCTTTCCATCCTCAGTTGCTCAAGTGTTTCTCTGCAGCAAACTGAAGTCTTTTGTCCCTGCTCCTTGAGATGTGTGTGTTCCGTGTTCTCAGCTTCTTTTTCCATTTAGGATTGATCCGGCCACATCTCTGCTGCATGGCATTGTATTGTTTGGGATGTCAAATCCACTTCTAAATTTATTCTAAGACTGACTTGACCTTACAGGGGGGTTAACATTTGGTGAGGGAATATTTTGTTTGTACTGTTATATGTTTAACTCTATCAGTTTTATTTGCAAGAGCCCTCAGAGATTTTTCTTAGAACTCAATGATTTGGTTTTAATTGTCATCATGGGTGATTTCATCCATTTTTGCTTGTTTTTCTTGCCCAAGAGAAAGCTTCTTGTAATATTGCTTACTTGTCTTCTAAATTCTAAGCATCAACTGCATCCTACCGATATTGACTGCTGTGGCTTCCTACCCACTTAACCAGTGGGGAAAGCACCATTCTTGTTTTCTTTACTTACCAACCTATATCTATCTCAAGTTTTGAGTTAAATTATTCTGAAGGC
Source organism: Glaucomys volans (assembly GCA_020662805.1). Taxonomy (NCBI): domain Eukaryota; kingdom Metazoa; phylum Chordata; class Mammalia; order Rodentia; family Sciuridae; genus Glaucomys; species Glaucomys volans. Next base: position 45,643 of record JAJEJO010002104.1, on the reverse strand, counting down.
AGGATAAGTGAAGACAGGGAGAGGAGGAGGGAGAATAAAAGAGGGAAGGAAAGAAGGAAGAAAAGAAAGATTATCATGCCTAAAATTCACTACCTAATTATCTGGGATTTGCAGAATTGCTTTCAAGATGGAAGAAGTCTGAGCAAGAGTCATGCTGGAGAGATGCGAGGAACCAGTAAGAGCTCATGTCCTGTAACTAAGTACCTATGAGATCTGATACACATTCACATGTGAGCTGCCTGATGTGTGCACAAGGATCACAAAGACACATGATCTGTTTTGATTTCTTGGTGTGTGTCCAGAAGAGTCAAGAGAAAACCCTTGTTTGGACACAAGTCCACACAGCATCTTCCAGGGGTTGAGGAGATGGCCCGCTGTCAACTGTGACTGTCTCATACCAGCACTGCAGAATTCAGCACTTGCAACATGGCAAGAAGGAGAAAAAACTCACCAAAAGCATCCTGGGCAGATGTGGAAGCTGCAGCATCCACTGCCTCAAGAGCAGCGCCATATCCATCCTCCACCAAGTCCATGCCGCGCACGGTTCACTCCTGACAAGGCTCTTGGGCTTTTGCTCAAATCCCATTTGCTCTTATTTCTTCACCAAGTTATAGCTTCCTGTTCTGGGGCTCACCATTTGATTTCATTTGTCTAGGTTAAAGGATAATGAAATGAATGTCTGGATCAAGAATATTCACTGTGTAAGTAACACTAAGAGATCAAGGGGCAGGGCGGGTGTAAAGAGGACAGGGCCATTCATGCAATCGTCCCATTGTGTCTGCAGGCCTCCACCTGACCTCCTGGAAGGCTGAGACGGGCTCGCCCACTAGGGCCACGGGTCCCAGTGCCTGGGCTTGGAGGAGAGCATCAATCACCACGGAGTTCCAGGCCTAGAGAAGCCAGTGCTGTGTGGTTGCTCAGCTTGCTCCTCGGGCCGGCGCAGTAGCAGAAAAGTCAGCAGCAGCCACGTGGAGGCAGGTTCCCCGCCAATAAAATGGCAGAAATTTATCTCAGCTTCTCAGCTCAGGCTTGCTAATTGACTAAGTGCAACAGAGGACATAAGATCCTTGGAGACCTAGAAAACACGGTGAGGAATTTCCTCAGGCAAAAGACATAACCGAATAAAGGCCACCATGAAATGAATGGAAAAAATAAAAACCAGGTGAATTCCATTCAAGAATGTGTGACCATTGTGTGACCATCCAAGGCCAATGGATCTTGGGAAGTAAAAAAATTAAATGGCTAGAAAAAATCAGTAAGGTATTCGAACATCATTATGTCTCAAACTTGGTACATCTTCAGCTAGTGAGAGAGGACAGAAGGAGCCTGACATCATGGGAGTGAGATTGCCCAGATGGAGGGAGAGAGAGCAGGAGCGAGGACTGACAGGACCCCGGTTCTAACGCTGCTGCTCCTCAGGACGGGTTTCTTGGTGAACCCTTCTCCTCCTGCTCAGTCTGGAGGTGGTTCATGGCCTCACAGCCCCGCCACCCATCCTGTAGCCGGAAGGAGTTACAGAACGTTTTCTCACTAGCGCCCCCTGCAGAGAAATCCCACAGGGACTGCAATTTTGAAAGCAGCGATTTAAATCATTTTTATTTTTATTTTTTCAAAAGTGGGAATGAAAATAGTCCCAGAGTACCTAGAAACGTTCCAGGAATGTGGAGACCAGGCTAACCAAAAAGATTACCAGGGAGAGCGAAAGTGAGAGTCACAACTTCCCTTCCAGCACATGCTTCTCTGAGAAAGGCGCTTGCTAACTCCCCCTGAAAAAGAGACCTGCGGTCCAAGACAGCAGTGAGCGGCAGGAAGTGGCGCCAAACTGCACAGCCTGCCCAGGAAACCCCGTTGCACCGGAGTGGAGCTGTGAAACGATTCCTGTATTTTAAGGAGAGTTATCCAATCTCCTTGCTAAGTCACTGAAATTAACAATCATGCTGCAAAACTGCGAAAAACGGAATAAACACTGGGAAGGTTTGTTGTACACTCACGGCCACTCCCTGCAAAGAAAAAAAAAAGAAGAAGAAGATGAAGGTAGTAAACATACGCTCTTCTGTACCATCCTGACTTAAGAGAATAGTTTCTGTTCGTGGTAGATGAGACTCTCATGATGAAATAGGCTTACGTGACTTCCCTGAGGCCCGAGATGAAGAGCATGCATTTTCAGACCAGGCATTTAATTCCTAGTCAAAGATATTGAAGAAACATCTTAGAAGTCAGTTCTGTTGCCATGACCCTGAATACACTGACCTTTTCTTTTACCTGATTTGTTACTCAACCTCCCTTTAGGATTTTCCCATTTCCAAAATTAACATCAGAACATACTTACTATATATTTATGTTCATATCATATTTCAGATGTGGTTCACCCACTGAGGGATTATGTTTTGGGATCCATGTCAATGTGTTAGAAACCAGGTTTTCCTATTCATTTGCTCTGAGCAATTCGGTGACTGCCTTGTGCCATTTTCACAGCTACGTGGTGAACAATGACATTTGCCTCAGAGTGATAGTGTGTCTCCAGGGCCGGGGGAGTAGGACACATTCAATAACTGGCCGCTGTTACATTTATTTCCGCCCTTAAAACATGTGAATGCACACTGTGTGCAAATACCCAAAGATTAGTTAGAGTCGGACTGCTTACAGAATGGGACATGCACCGACATGAGGAGGGACCAGCCGTCACAAATACCACAGCTGGGACATCCGTCTCCTTTCCAATCTCCTGCATGCAGGGAAAAAGAGGAGCACTGTGACCCTCGTGGACTCCTTGCTCTGGAGTCCTGCATGCACTTCTATAACACTCATTTCAGGCTCCCCACCTCCTGCTTCCTTCCCCGACTTCCTTCTCTCTGTGTGTACAGGTTGACTATAGCTTAATCAGAATTCTTGGAAACAAGTGTTTTGGATTTTTTTCAGGTTTTAGAACACTTGGAATGTTTGCATATAGGTGATGAGCTATCGTGGGAATGGGATACAAGTCTACCCATGAAAGTCATTTATGTTTCCTATATACCTTATATATATAGCCCAGAGGTAATTTTACACAGTATTTTTAGATTCCACTGTGGTGCCATGTCTGTTGGTGCTAAAAGGATTTTATATTTTGGAGCTTTTCATGTTTCAGATTTCCAGACTAGCGATGCTCAACCTGCCATTCCTTTAGAAACATCAGCTCTAGGAGCCCAAGGACTCTTTCCTCCTTCCATGGCTACAACAGAAAGAAACTTGGGTACAGAAGGCGCTCATATTTTGACAGCTCTACATTTACTTCTTCTTCTCAATTTGCCCTGAGTTCTCTTTTGGAGAATGAACCAGATCCTTCTGTGATTTGGGAAGAAGAAGTAAATGTAGAGCTGTCAAATATGCCACCATGGGGACCTGAAGGTTAATGCTTCTCCTGCCCTAGGACTATGGGGACCCTGGGGCCCAGATCAGCAAATCTAACATTCCCTCCTGGAAGTCTGAATTTTAAACTGATGCATGCCCCAAATCTAAAATCAATATTAGAATATGTCTATCATTTGCAGTCGGGAGAGGGATGTGTTGCAGGAACATGGAGGAACAGAAGTCAGAGAAGAGAATAAAATGCAAAAGGGAGAAAATGATAACTTGACACAGATAAAATGCAATATTTTCATTCCCACTTTTGAAAAAATAAAATAAAAATGATTTTTAAAAATCAAAAAAGAGGCAAAAAAGATTAAAGAAGATGACAATTATTGAAGAGAGGCAAAAATAATTCAATCTATGAATAGCTGTGGTTCCTGAAGAAGAAAAGGAACACCATAGAATAATGTCAGCAAGAACACTAATCAATCTGTAACTCCAGAAAATCTTCCTGAAATAATAAAAATTTGGAGAGTACTTTGAAGTACATATTGAGTTCACTATTGAGCCAGGATGGAGTAGTTGTACCCGGACTAGTCTTCCTGGAAAAAAATTGGGAAAAAAATTGAAATAGCTATTTTCAGATATAAAACAGTAAACAATGAAGGAATATGATCCCCAGGTAAGGAAAATTGTGAAGCAAGCCTGAAGATCACCCCACTTCATTCCTGGAGGTACTTTGGGGGCTGTGGTGCAGGAGGGGAGTCTCAGCCAGAGAAGAGCAATTTTACTGGGATTTAAAGCCCAGTGAAGACTGAAGAGCATGTGATTGTTAGAGCAGAGTGCAAACCAAAAAGGGATGACTCAGAGAAAGAGTTCTGAACTCAGATGAAAGGGATTCACAAAAATAAAAGGCACAGCTAGTATCATCCTGTATTTCTTTTCTTTTTTTTTTTTTTTGGAACCAGGGATTGAACTCAGGGACACTCAGCCACTGAGCCACATCCCCAGCCCTATTTTGTATTTTATTTAGAGACAGGGTCTCACTGAGTTGCTTAGGGTCTCGCTAAGTTGCTGAGGCTGGCTTTGAACTCGCGATCCTCCTGACTCAGCCTCCCAAGTCGCTTGGATTATAGGTGTGTGCCACCGTGCCCGGCTAGCGTCATCCTTAATGAAGAAAAACCAAATGCTTTTGAGTAAGTAGAAAAAAATGAGAGTCTCCTGCCACCATTCCTATTCCGCTCCATGTTTGAAATCCTACTCAAGGCAGAAAGGCAATAAAAAGAAATGAAGGAGGACAGGTTGGAAAGGAAGGAGTAAAGATTCCCCCTCTCTCCACATTTAACTCAGAGATAAGGCACACCACCAGCCAAAGGATACCAACCAAGAGGACCAACAGGAGACCTTAGTCAATCACATTGGCTGGATTAAAGATAAAGCAAATTAACTTTGTGTTGAAGACTGAAGAAAAACACTTGGTATCTCATGGAAATTCACAAAATTATTCAAAATTGCTCATTTTTAACACATAACCATGAACAAATGCAAGGAGTGGTTAATTTTGAAGGGAGAGAAGAGAGATTGGCATGGACCATGATGGACTTGTGAGGAGGGCAGTGAAGTTCTATGTCTCTACATGGCTGATGGGAGCAAGAGTATTCATCTCACAATAATAGACTATACATTTATGTATTTTTGTGTCACTCATTTTCATTTTGCTACTCAGAATTAAAAATCGAAATCCAGTAGAAATATTTATTTACACTTTTATTGATGTGTATTCTTTACAATTTTCAGAAGCGTTAGTTCTGTCAGAGTCATTGAATATAGGATATTTCATTGAATCCGAAATATTTTATCTCTTCTCTAAACCATAATATACGCTGCTCCCGAGTACACATTCATTCAATGTAGGCCCTCATTTGACTATTTTTGAGTTTCAAATTTGAAAAAAGAATTCCAGATGGAAAGAGTCTGTCGAAAGAACTCATTATGCAGCAACTGCGGAAAATGGCCAAACAAGTAGCCCAGTCCACAGGGCAGTTCAGGGCTGACAGACTTACTCCATAGCCAGAAAAACCATATACAAGAATTTCATGAAATCAGGAAAAAAGGCAGATGACCCTCTGAAAATTATTATCTATAAGATTTACTACAAAGATTAATTTTTTAATGTCTGAAGAGCTCTTTCAAATCAATAAGGAAAGGGTCAGCAATGGCAGACAAATGACCATATAGACAACTTACACAGATGGCAACATAGATGGCGAATGAACACATCAACTGCAGTCGTCCCCGCTCACATTACCAACAGGCACACCTAGACACACAGCAGTGTTAGTACAACGGAGCCGCCAAATAGCAAGCACGTGCTTCAGGGCATCTCCAGAGGTTCCCATCCATGAAATGACATTTGATGGGGATGTTAAAAGATGAAGAAGTGCTCGCCGGGCAGACTGAGGAGGTACATTCTACACACAGAGAATAGGCTGAAAGGCATGGTATGTTTGGAAAAGGCACAGATGTAAGTATATTGGAGCACAGGGTGTATGGTCCCCGTGGTAGGAAGTGCAGCTGGGAAAATTAGCTAGAGAAAGGTCTGGGATATGGCTCAGTGGTAGAACGCTTGCCTAGCACCTGGGAGGTACTAGGTTCGATTCTCAGCACCACACAAAAAATAAATCAATAAAGTAAAGGTATTGTGTCCATCTACAACTAAGAAATTATTTTAAAAAAATTACTTGGAGGAAGAATGGAAAGACATGGTATGTTGTGTTTGGCTGTGTGGGAGTGCTCTTCACAGGAGACAGGGAACTTCCAAGGGATTTTAAGAGTGGCTTAAGTAGATGACCATACTGTAAAGCTAAGAGCAGTAAGAAAAATGGACTTCAAGGTTGCAAGGTTGCTTAGGAAATTCATATAATAATTCGGATGAGACATAATGGAGTTGTAAACTCAAACCATTGCAGGGAGAATTGAGAGGAAGACAGATCCGTGACTGAGGGCTTACTGCGGCATTACCTTGGATTGAGGGGGATGATGTCTATTTTAGTTAAAGCAAGATCAGTGAAATCTGAATTTTGAGTTTCCTTCATGATTGAATTTGGAAGATGTAATATATTTGAATGAAACCTTACACAGTTATGCCAGCACTTAATTTGGGACACTTAAAAAGCATGACAAAAAACATATACTCATCTTCTTTATTAAAGAATAGATGAAACTATATCATCTCTCAGGAAGTAAGTAAAAAAAAATGCTGGTTTGTTTAAGGTATGTTTTCATCTTAGGAACACAGGTACAGTAGAATTATCAAAATATTCTTTCGTTTATAACAGGAATTATTGATTTCAGTGGATTCCTACAGTAACCAAGCCCCAAAGACTTTAATGCCATAGGATCTGAAAACCCTGGTTATCCATGGGATAAATTCTGTCAGACACCCTGACCTCAGGGACAAGGGGTCCTTGGGACCTTTAAATTAAAGGACTTACAACACCAATTCACTGATCATTATTTAAATACTCTTAACTTTGTAAACTTTCTCCTGATGTTCCTCTATCAAGCTATTTAAATTTTCAGTTTCATTTCCCGAATCTGCAATTAACATCTGCCACAGTCAATCTTTTATTCCAGTTCTTGATATTCACAACCAAGTATCCTATAAAAAGGTGGATGCTATAAGCTAATAATTATAAAGCACCTAAGTGTATGAAGCCTTTATTTTGTGTCTAAAGCTATTTTTAGTCACATATGTGTATTAATGTATTTAATAGTCATAAGAAAAAGATCCTGATTATGGATGAAGAAATTGAGGTACAGGTATTGAAATACCCTGTCCAAAATCACACGGTTGTTGGAAGTGTAGTTCAGTGGTAGAGCTCATGCTTAGCACGGACAAAGTTCCTCTTCAACCCTGAGCACAACCAAAAAAAGAGATCACGTAGGGAATTAAAATTTACAATTTAAGCATAGTCTGAATCCACAGTCTACGCATTTAGCTGCCATTTTTTTGCTATCTTTCTTTCATTATTTATGATATTCTGCAACACTTAGGAGAATGTTAGATACCTAGGTTAAATGAACAGTTTAAATGAACAGATGGTTCATAACTGAGCCATCTGCAAATGCCGGAAATGGTGGAGTCCATTCTACTGACATTAGAAGACTGGCAGTAGGAACCTGGAGGAAAGACTATAGCAGCCTGGGGCCTCTCAATCTCTAGCTTTGGTCCCCTCTGGTTTCCTGATACTTGGAGCAGTAATATGCAGACTGAAGCGGCACATCTCACCTGTTTTGGGGGAAGCAGTGAAAACAGGAACAGGGGCTTGGGAAAGAAAGTTGGGAAAAGATATTGCTTTCTCTCACCTTGACCATCTAGCCCACATCACAAAAATGGAAAGTGTTCAGGATAGTAACTAAAAAGGAGAGCAGTGCAGGGCCCAGGAAGGCGAATCTATCTTGTAATACCTGTACCAGCAGAGCCACAATTAACAGGACATCTGGAAAGAGAAGATTTCCTTGGTTTTAATGTCTTCCTTCTTCCAGTTCAAACTCTGTGTGCACTGAACAGTTGTTCTGCAGCCAGACACCATGTGGATTAATTAACTCTGCCTTCCCTGAAGCTGAATTTGATTGTGGAAATACAGAACAGAACCTTGCAATTGGAGGTAACCAAGGGACTACCTGGTCCCGATTTTGGAAAAGAAATTCCACCCAGATGGGAAGCCCCAGGTCCTAGTAGTAAAGTCCCTTGAGGCTGGGCCTCTGCATTAAGTACACATTCCTGAGAGAAGGGGTTTTTCTAAACGCAAAGTCATGCCCCTACTACAAGTCACAGAAGCTGATACATTTAAAGGCTCTCCTTCTTTTATGTAGGAAAAAGAAAATGTTAATTTGGAAACTACTTGTGCTATTGATATTTCTGGAAAAATGCTTCAAGATTTTGTTACACAAAAAAGGTAAATTCCTTGCATTACTTGAAACCAATTGGTATTTTAATCGTTGTCTATCTCAATATTAAAAATTGTGTTAACTCACATTTTCTCCAACATAAGATCTTTCTCACCACCAAGTTTGTCTCTACCAATCACTCCCTCGATCCTATTCCTTCCTCCTCTGATTATTGAAATGCATTTTATCTCTCAAAGACCCATGAGATGGCTCTATTTTGTGGAAGGCTCTTCCTTCCTGAGCACCTTTCCTGGATTCTTTTTTAGCATCTTATATCTGTAAGACAGCACACCAAGCCTGTGCCTGCCTGTCAGTGCCCAAGACCACCAGTAATTTTTAACATTCTCTCATAGAGAGAATTTAGTTTATGGAGCATGGCAATTGCCTAATAAGTATTTGGGAATGACATTGAGCTGCCCATTGTTGCCAGAAGAGCATGTAATCTATGTCAAGAGCACAGGATCTGAAGTTGCAATGTCTGTGCTGAGATCCTACCTTTGTCCCACTAGCTATGTAACCTGCCGAAAATCACTCCACCTTGCTCAGCTTCAGACTTTCTGTGTGTAAAATCTGGATTAAAGTATTTAACTCCCAGATTTATGGTCCACATTAACTAAACTGATGCTTGCAAAAGTGTGCTTAAACTGTAAAGTTCTGCACAAATCATTGATGTGAAAAGCTCCCTGTAGATTTTTTGGGGGGCGGTGTTTGATCAAGAATGGTGGTTTCATAGGCAGATATGGAACTTTATGCTGTTACTTCAAACTAAACAAGGCGGCTGGCTTTGCCTCCTCACAAATAAACCTCCACACACCGCAGCACAGCTGGATAGAGCTTGCTTTCTGATTCAGTGCCTTTTTATAGCCACTTTTCTCACAAGCCAACAAAACAGAACACATTCTTCCTACTGCTAATCAATGCCACATGTAGTACAATGAGCAATTAAGCCCAGAAAAAGGAAGAGGACATTAATAATAGAACGCTTGATTACTGAGAGATTAGAACCTGAAATTGTGTTTGCAGTCTCTGTTGGAAGGTATAATTTAATTAGCCAACTTGGAAATGTTTTAGAAGTGACAGAAAACTAATCTTCCATTTCTGAAATTTTATTGCCCTCTTTTCTATGAAAAGAAAGAAATTGTTCCAGAAAGAAGTTTTTAAGTATGTGGAGCTGTTGGCCCCTCCCGTAATCCAGATTGGGGACCATGCATTATTCTAAGAGCTCTGGCTATACCTGGTTCTTAACCTGCTTCCTTACCACAGCAAAAGCCAACCAGAGTGTGTCAGGTCAGAAACCAACCTTCCACAAGGAACATATCTGAGAATGAATTTTCCCTAATTTCCATCACCTGTCTAGAACTCAATATCAGCCCAGATCTGCCCACTTCTTCCTGAGAGATCTGGTTGGTCACTATACAAATCAGTGAAGGAAACTAGGATAGCATAGAGCTGAATGTGCAGGGCGAAAAACCAGTTTTGGTAAGTTGAATTCTCCCAGAAATGAAAGGATTGTCTTAAGTAATTGTTTCCTCCCAACAAATTGGGGTTCTTGTTAGGAAGGGTCACAAGAATTTTCTCTTGAAGGAATAAAGACTTCAGAACCTACCAATTTGCTTGGAAGGTAAAAACATGAAATGGCCTATTGGCTGAAAAATTTCACATGTGGCAAGAAGCTGGTTTTGAGAAGGGTTTGTCCCAGAAAGGACAGGACCACGACATGGCCAGATGTCCACATCTTTAGGTCTACCAGTGGACAGCAGTCTGTGAAGAGAAGGGTGAGCAGGGCTTTAAACATTGCTAGCCCGGCAATAGGAAAAGAGACTGAATGTACTGAGACTCTGGTTAGGGTTAAATCTTATTTTATAGAATAAGGATCTGAGACAATTTTGCCCAAGGCATTTCATGCATTTTCTTGCCTAACAGTGAAGACATGGTGTCTCTCAGGAAACTTACTTGGGGAGGGAGAAAGGGAGCCTTTGGGAGCTCACAGCTTCCGATGAAAGCCTGGGAAGAAACCACTGAGAGTTCCATCTATCTGACCTTCCCCATCTTAGCCGATCAACGTCCCATCAGACTGCAGCAAATGTGCTCAGACTGCCTGACTCCAGGAACATGCATGAGGAGAACCAGGATCATGACCCAGGGTGGTAATGGTGGACTGAAGGGAGGCTGCCAGACCAAACGCAGGACTCTAAGCTATACTTGAGTTTCAGAGAAAAGGCACTTTGTAAGGATAAGTATATATCAAATACTGCATGGAATATACTTACTCTAAAAAGTATTTCTTGTTTAGCTAAAATGCAAATTTAATAAAAAAATTTTGTATTGCCATTTAAGAACTCGAACCACACTAGTTGGGGGAAATTCTCCTGTCTCAAAGGGTTGCAGACTCTTGGACTAAGTTCTCTAGTACCTGAGGGTGAGTTTATACATCTACTGTTAGCCAAAACCTCTGGATCAGACTACTGGTTTTGGAGTCCTGAACTCCCCAAGGTTAGCTTATAACCTTAACCTTGGGCAAGTTAGCTTCTCTGAGCTTCAGTTTATCCATTTACCTGTGGGGATCATAATAGCTGCATTTGTCTCACTCCATTGTGAAGATGAAATGAGCAGATGCAGGCAATGTTCTCTGAACAGTACTTGGAGCCTAATAAGCCCTCAATCCATATTGTTGAACACAACGGCTCCTTCTTCCTGCTTTAGTGGTTTAGCACTCTGAGGACCATGGGTTATCCTATTGGTAGCCTAGAGCAGAAAGGAAGAGAACCTGAAAGGGTCCTTCCTCGAGGCTGTGACTTCTGTACCCCAACTGCCTCAGTTGACAAAGGCAAGAACTTCGAGAACAAACTAAGACGTGGGCTAGGACACACATCCCGTGCTTAGAAGGAATCTGGTGTGGTGTAACAGCAGCCACGACTAGGGCAGAGGCAGCCTTGAGTCTGTACAAGATACAGGAGACTGGTGAATGGCTGGGGAGATGGCCTGGTGCTGGGCAGGGAGATCTGGGCACCTGTTTCAGGATCCCACTTGTTAGCCAGCCTGGAAAAGCATGAATACCCAAACACTCCTCCTGTCTTTTAATTTAATGTGGTGGATGACTCAGCGACCTCAGCTCAGGCAGCCCCAGCACCATTCTTGCTGTTCTTGCTCCCTGTCCTAGGCATGCTTTCCGTCTTCTGAGCTGCCCCCACTGCTTCCATTCCTGACGCCTGGCTGGACTCCGTCGCATCGTTCCAGTCTCCTGTCAACGCTGTCATCTGAAGATAAGCACATATGGTCTTTGTGGTTTAAAAGATTTTAAATTTATTCTCAAGAGGGGCTGAACAAGAGAACCATGTCACAGCACCACTGTGGGATAATTTGAGCACAGAACTGAGGGCTGTAATCTGGGTCTGTTGTCTGGATCTGTTTTCTGGATTCACCACACTGACCCATGATGTGCCATTGGGCCCACCATTTACCCACCCTGACCTCAGCTCCCACACCTGTGAAAAGAAGGATGATTATATTCCTGAATCACCTACCCCATAGAGTTGTTCTGAAAGTCTGATGTAATAATACATGTGAAAGAATCATGCAAACCATTAAAAACCCCAAGAAGTTGATATTTCTCAATTGTTATTAGTTCTCACAGACCGTGAGAGACTGAAAACTTGTGTGAGAGACGATACCATATGCTCACACACACTAGATTTGGGCATTATTCATTGCAAGAGGAGCAATGGAATTATAATTTTAAATTCAAGAGTGAAATGTTTTCTGTCTGAATCAAATATTTTTATTTCTATGATGTGAGTACAATCCATGTTCTTGCCCTTGAAAGAAGGCCACTTCCTCTGCTTGAGTTCTTCTGGCTTGTACAGTGAGGTTTGAGTGTCAAATGGAGGCTCTCTTTAATAAAACTATAGAATCTCTCTTGGTAAAATTTCCAATAGACCTACACGATGGTATTTAATTTCCTGTTGACAGGATAGCATCCCTGAATATCCTTTTTGGCAGCACCCTAAGGAATGCTAAAAATGGAAGTAGAGCTAAATAAAAAATGTTAATTGAAAGACAAAGTTTTACCTTGTTATTGTTTGGGTATTAGATGTTCTCCCCAAACTCCTATTAACCCAGTAATATTCAGAGGTGATGTGCTTTGACTATGAGAGCTGGAACCTAATTACTTCATCCTGGTTTGAATGGACTGGCAGGTAGTAACTGGAAGCAGGCTGCATATGGCTGGAGGAGCTGAGTCACGAGAACGTGCCCTGGAAGGGTGCCCCTTCCCTGTGGTTCCTGCCCATCCCCATCAGCTTCCTGCCTCTGGCAGGAGCTCAGAGCTTTCCACCACTGGGCCCTTCCACCATGATATGCTGCCTTTCCTTAGGCCCAAGGTAATGGAGTCAGCCATCTGTGGACTGAGGCTTCTGAAACCAAAAGCCCCAAATAAACCTTTCTTCCTCTGCAGAGTTCTTGTCAAGGATTTTGGTCACGGCCATTCAAAAGCTGACTAAAACAAATCTTAAATCAATCATTCGTTCACCAAGGCTGGAAAAAGTTCATTTTGTCCCCACAATGCTTGTTCACATGACTCCAGGAGATCTCACTTCATACACACCTCCCTGCCACTGCTATGTCCCCAGAACAGCACTGCTACCTCCACTCCTCCCTGTCACCTCTCTTCAACCAACAGCAACCATCACCTGTTTTCAGTCTTTTTGGTCTGTTTGCAAAAGCAAATAAATAATTTACAGAACTCCTTTCATTTTTGAGCAAAGTGAGGAGACCAGAGTTCTCCTTGGTCAAACTTCTTCTTTCTCCTTGGATCTTATGGTCTCTTTTGGAGCATGTCTTTCTCTTCTACCCCTGGGGTTTTCTCTCTGACATTTTATACAATATAGTTATAGAAAGAATGGAAGAGTGGAAGAAAGAGAGAATGAAGAGAAGAAAAGAGGATGGACAATGGCAGGAGGAGGAGGAAGAAGGAGAGATGGAAGAAAGGAAGAAAGAAAAAGAAAACCTTGCCTACAGGCAAATTTTGACATCCTCTGGGCCTGCATTTCTAACTTCCAGGTACAGGCACCTCGTTCATTTCCCTGGGCAAAATTCTTCTCTTTATTTTTTTATTTTATTTTTATTTTTTGGAACCAGGGATTGAACTCAGGGACACTCAACCACTGAGCCACATCCCCAGCCCTATTTTGTTTTTATTTAGAGACAGGGTCTCACTGAGTTGCTAAGGGCCTCACTAAGTTGCTGAGGCTGGCTTTGAACTCACGATCCTCCTGACTCAGCTTCCCAAGTCACTTGGATTACAGGCTTGCGCCACCACACCCAGCAATTCTTCTCTTTAATATGAATCATTTTTCCAGGCTCTCTGAAACACAGATGCTTTAAAAACAAGTAGCTGAAAATCACTCTATTTACATTACCATGCTTGAGATCTGCATGTTCCCTGTTGCTTTACCAAGGAGCCACTGGCCAAAACAGGCGACTCATTGAGCAGGTCTGACACTTCCCTCTGCTGATCCCCAAAGTACAAGGTGCAAATCAAATATCTGGGTATGAGGTGGGGTCTTTATACTCTGAGGCAGGAAGTTTATATGAAACTTTACTCTGGGTGTTTTTATGGTTTGAACCCTTTCTGGATAATCCTGGACAGGAATCTAGCATCGAAGGTCAGAGAACTCCATCTATTATTTGCATCCATTTCTGTAGTTGGTGATGCAATGTGATTTGCCACCCAATGGAGCTGGGAAAGGGGACATGGCACCATGGGAAGACCCCACCCTTTCTGAGGAATGAGTGAATTGGCTGAAGCAGGAGCTTTAGTAGACTTCCAAAGTGGGAACACTGGATCCTGAAGTGGGAACCAAGGCAGAGGAGGCTTGAGTCAAAGAAGGCTGTACTAGATTTCATGGGCAAAAATTCCTAAATAAACTTACAGATGTAAGAAGACCATAAACATCAAAGTCTCAAGTCATTCTATAGATAAAAAGGGACTAAAGAGTTCAGGGATTTTTTGAGCAAAAGACCTCGTTCTCCATTTTCTATTGACAATTGCTCTGCATTTTGAGTATTTAAGAAAATGATGGTTTTTCCCACAAGAAGCACATCATGCAAATGAAAACTGAGCACCTGTGCACACATACTCATGCAAACACAGTGGGGGGAAACAAGGAAACATCCTCAGTCTCCAGGGAAAGAGCTCCTCAGATGGGAACATGGACAAACAAAGTGAGATGAACCAGCCACACACACCTGAACGGATCTTCAGATGGTTTGTCTTTGGATCTTAGTCCTCTTCCAGCATCATACTCAGCTCTTCTTATTTCATCATTTGAGGCTTCAGGACTGAGTGAAATTCTCACCAAAGCATATTGTTTGCACATGTGTGTGTGGAGGGCTGGGGGTGTTGAGGATAAATGATGCAATTCCCAACAGAAAGAAAGAAAGAGATTCGCTCTCCAATGGTAAAATCTCATTTTGATTTCCACTGAGAAGGTTTCACTGGCTAATGGCAGAGAGCATCTTCCTGCCTCTCTACAAACGTCCACAATAAGGGCTTCGTATGCATCTTAATCTTTTCTGCTCAGCTTCCCTGGGCAAAGGACATATTGATCACCAGTTGCAGGCATTGAATTTTACAATTTATGACTCCAGCTATTTTTTTTAAACAAACAATCAAGTCTAATAACATCCAAGAACAGCTTAAATCTCTTAATCAAGCTAATAATACCTGTCTTAACTTATTATCTCTGTAATAATGAGATGTTTCCAGCCATTGAACTAGTGTTAAGGGAGGGGTGCATTATCGTGGTACATTTTCCACCTGGAATGCTCTATTTCCTTATGTTTAATTCATAACTCTTTTTCAGGGATCAGTGCAATTGTCACTTTTTAAAGTGAAACCTGATTTACTGAGGCTGCATGTGGGAAGCATAGTAAGGGCCAAGATATCAAGGTGACTGTCACAGCTACTAATAGGTTTCCCAAAGGTTGTCAAATATAGCTCAAGAGAAACACTCTCAGAGACCAAGGTTACAGAGGCAGGCTGATATCTCTACTGATAATATTTTTAGTCGACATGATCAAGAGAGTGGCTGAAATTGGGAGAGGGTTGTAACAGAAGGCAGAGGGATGAAGTTTGCACTTTGGGTTTATAAGCTTTGTTCAGGAAGATATTCTTCAGTGCATAGCCAAAGAATTGTAAGCTAATTCTGTGCCAGAATCATCAGAGTCTCATTTCTGTAGTAATTCACAGAGGACTCTAATGTGCAATGGCTACTTGCAAAGGTAGCCTTGTAAAGATAAGAATAGAGTCCTGCCTTTCTACTTATATCTTCCCACTGTACTAGAAGCTACACTTCCTCAAGGAGCTTCACAAAGACTGATCAGCAAAAGTGCTGCCTCCTAGGCAGGGCCACCTCCCTCACCATTCCCCATTCACCTTGAGGGAAGAGCTTGCAGGTGTTTTAGCAGGTGTTTTCAAACCTGGGAAGTTTTCTAAAGAAAAAATGACTCTTCTTGCTTTGTTCAAAGATACATAAAACATTCTTAAAAGTCATGAACAAGAAACAGGATTAGAGACACAGCGCCAGGCATTTTGGTTTAGCTTTTTAAGCATTAACTAGGTTTATTTCTCAGAAGCTGAATTCTAGATGGAGGGCTTTTATGAATGCACTTTTTGTTTTTATTTTTAATACTTTTTAGAGAGCTATTCAGGGATGCAGTAGGGGAGATGCTTTCCAAAGTCTGAAGCGACTGGTTCATGGGTTAGCAACGGAAAACAAGTTCTCAAACAGGCCAGCGAGACTTGTGCAGTAGGATCCCTCCTGCATGGAAGACCCTCTTCTCCCAGCTCTACCTTGTTCTCAAACGATATTCTGCAGTTGACTGTCTACCCTCTCCATGGCTCTCTCTGACTTCACAGTAAAAACTTCTCAAGAGTAAAAACTGATATGCTCTTTATGTTTAAAATCTGCTATGCAGTAGCCTACCTTGATGCACTTGAGGGTCTCATTGTTTTTCTGGATGGTTCTATATGCGCTTAAGATTTGGGCATGACTCATTCAATAGTTCAATACAGCCTAAACACTCTCAGGAAGCCCTCATCATGACTAGCAAATGAAGTTAAGCCCGGAAGCATGGCAATGTTGGAATTCTCTGCCACAGAGAAAATACTAAGTGGGACTTAGACTTTGGGAGGTGTGATCCATCTCTGGGATTTACACTGTGTGCCATCAGAAGCACAGCCTCCCTATTTCTCTAAACTGAAGATGCTGGATTTGATTGTCTATAAGGGCCATTTAGATTTATTATCAATCTTTTTGATTTTAAGTAAACCGAATAAAATTTACTGGAGCATTATAATTACACATTATAGTGGGATTTATGCCACATTTGTGTTAATATTGACTTCTAATTGTAAGATTCCTGGGTGAAATCTTTACTTAGTTTGTTTCTTTCTAATAGTAGAACCTGACAAGCAGGATGCTTTTGCAACAGTGGTCCACTTCAGCTTTTGAATATCTCTCTGAGGCTTATTTTTAAAAGGGACAAGTTTTCTTTCCTGACCCTCACCTGGGAGCAGGGAACAAGATTACCCTGAGCTATCTGTGCTCCACAGGAAGGCGATATCTGCCAGCAGATCTAGGAAGTGAGTATCTCCCAAATTAACAAGTGAATATTAACACACCTTCTGGGCACCCTGGGACCCCTGTCAGGGCACACCTGGAATGTAGCCTTTGAAGAGTGCCTTTAAAAGCCCCCTTTTCCTCCTGGTGGGGAGAATCACAGCCTTTGGGACAGGAGTCCCCTGTGTTTCTCCTTTGCTAGCAAAGCAATAAAACAACTTTTTCCTTTTTCCCAAAACCATGTCCTCCTTATTGAATTGGCATTGGGGACAAGGACCAAGCTTTTGGCAACACTTTCAAAAAATATTTCCCAAAATAATGAATAAATGGATGGCTAAACAGTGTTTAAGTGCTGATTGTCAGCATTAACTGCACCATCACCAGCAACCGACAGTCTCTTGGTTTAAAATATGATGATAGTTTAAAAAATTGTATTCCTTGCTCTTCACAAGTGTTTCCTAGGAAAAAAAACTTCATAGAGGAGCATAATGGTTAATTTTCTGTGTCAACTTAGCTAGGCTGTGGTGCCCAGTTGTTTGGTCAAACACCTGTCTAGATATTGCTGTAAGGTGCTTCCTAGAACATGACTATCTTTTACATCTATAGACTTTGAGTCAGGCAGATTATGGGATGAGTATGCCTCACTAATCAGTTAATAGTTAAGACTGGGTTCCCACAAGGAGGAAGCAACTCTTCCTCCAGATTACCTTCAGACTTGCGCTGCAAAATCAGCTCTTCCCAAGTCCACTGGGCTGCCCTGCAAGCTTCTGACTTGCCAGCCCAAAATCATGTGAGCAAATTCCTTAAAATTAATCTCTTTCTCTCCCTCCACTCCAACACACATCTCTATTGCATCTGTTTCTCTAAGACTCCTGATTAATCCAAGACCCATGCATGCTTCTATAAGAGGCCTAGTTGGTCTGTGTCCTCACCTGGATGCTCCAGGTATCATTGTAAGCACAAAAGGATAGGAGGC
Source organism: Glaucomys volans (assembly GCA_020662805.1). NCBI lineage: Eukaryota > Metazoa > Chordata > Mammalia > Rodentia > Sciuridae > Glaucomys > Glaucomys volans. The sequence continues at coordinate 27,763 of JAJEJO010002104.1, read as the reverse complement.
AGACCTCAATGAATTCAGAGGAACCTTTATTCCTTCACTTTGGGGCCTATCTTCCAGATGGGGAAAATGGCGGTCAGTTACAGAGGGAATTTTGGTTTTGTAGGGTACAATGATGTAATCATTGGGAGCTGTGTACATGCAGTCTTAACAGTCACAGGCTAACCAGGCTAAAACCTTAATTTAGGAAGGCAGTTGTAAAAAGGTTGAAACTCAGTATTGTCTGGGGAGATAAGAGACCAGATCCCAGGGATGAGTACTCACATCTTGCTCATTGGTATTTGCTGTGCTTCTGTTTAGGCCTAATTAACCATGGGGGAAACTCATGGTTTGGGGCCCAGCATTCAGTATACACCCCTTATTGGGGGTGTATTGTTCCTTGGTTAGTTTCCCCTCCCTCCTCCAGAGCCACACCTCTTTCCATTTTTCTTTGGGGGCTATGTTGCAGGGATATTATTTTCCACAACCCTTCAATCATCCTACCAGCTCTAGACTCACCCCCACTTCCTGTATCAGTGATTACCCTTGTATTGCAAATACTGTTTACCTCTCCTGCCCCATCATGAGGATATGTTTTCCTAGAAAATCGGATCCAATTTGCTTTTATAGGCTCAGAATCTAGCACAATCGGATTCATTTACCATATGGCAAGCTGGCCCACTGGATTCATGAGTTCATTATATGTTCTGATGGGTTTCTTTGGCCATCACCAGATTTGATGAATATGCATTCTAGCTGGAAATGGATGATAAATTAAAAAAGAGAATTCACAGACATATGATAATAACTCCTAGTTAAAATGTAAAAGAAAGGCATAAAGGACAGGCATGACAAGAGTAATAAACAAAGTTCACCAGTCAGTCATGCCAACCCATTCCCTTGGGATTACACCATCTAGGTGTTTGGATGACTATCCTGAGTGATAGCATTGTCCTGGATAAATTGTTTACAAGGAAAACCTATTTTGAAGGACATGCCTAGCTTCCCAGTAATAAACAGACACCCTGCTTCAAAAGAAAACATCTAACACAGTGCCAGTTGCTTTTTGCACGTTTACTTATTCCTCCCAACAAACCTATGCAGTATGTGAAATGCCCCTATGGAAATCTGAGATTTTGCAACATTAAGAAACTTACCTGTGATCACAGCTGATATGTGGGTAGAATCATACTGAACTGTTTTCTGACTTCAGTACTCAGCTTGGTCTATTTCTTAGAAAGCACCATGTTTCTTAGAAGCACCATGTTCTTTGGAAGTCAAAAACTTGCTTCTACATCTGTGAGCTGAGGGGATGAGGACTTGCAGGGAGACCCTCCTTTACATTTATTTACTTCAACTGCAACTGAGTTTTAACTTATCCAGGTGATCCAGAATTCCTGGGGTAGTTATTGGTTCTTTTGGTCTTCAAAAAACAAGTAGCTGGAATTCATATTTTAGCCTTTGGAAAACCTGCCAGCAGAGCAGTGAACTCACATGGGCTGGAAAGAGTGCTCAGATGAGGATAAATGCCAACAATATTCAGCCCTCTTCGTTTCAGTTCAGCCTGACCTTTGAAGAAGAGACCAGGCATTAGGCTCTGACAATGTGATGGTGTCAGGGGAGATGGGCTCTGTCCTAAACCAATGTCAAAGTCATAATGATCTGTTCTGGGCTTTCATATACATTTGTTCCCATAGATACCAGATGAAAAAGAGTAATTATACAGATCTGTTCCAAATGCATTCAAATTTCATCTCTGATTTGGTAAACCTCCTAACATCTTACTCAATTTCTCATTTCACTTTTAATAATGTAAAAATGATTTATGAAGCCTTTAATGGAGATTGAATGAACAGAAATTGGATGTTATATTATTATGGAGATATGCATTGATTTTTTTTTTTTTTGGATAGTGAGCAATTTTGAACCCAAGGTCTCAAACATTCCTCCTAATTCTAGCAATGTATGTATCCTAGACAACTAGTTGGTTTTAGTGACAAGCACATAAATACATATTTAGACAAAGTTAGACATCAACTTGTAGAGTTATATCATTGACCTTATTGTATAATAGGAAGTAACCAATTTCTTAAAAAGTAGTATGTGCTATCTTGATGAAATCTATGTACATTTAGTATTCCACTCTTAGGTTTTTATCTATTTTCACTTAACATTTTGGAGTATGACATTAAGTCTTATGCATACATCTCAACCTCACCCTCGTTGGCTAGCTCCCTGGGGCCAACTAATATTTTACCACTTCCAAAGTCTAAGCTCTCCTTTGAAGAATGAGCCCCACCATCGGCAGCCCTTGCGAGCAGCTGTTTGAGTATCTCAGAGTGGAGGTGGTTCAGCAGGATGAAGAGCACGTGAGAATCTGCTGAGCTCACTGCCCCAAGAGCTTTCTGCTCTATTATCTTCGTGCATCGCCATCATGCAGAACCACAGATCCCTAATACAAGGAGATTGTTTTCTTTCCAAAATGCACCTCCACATGTGATCTTACCTTGAAATTCTAAGGTATAGGAACTTGTTATTATCCAGCTCCTATGGAAAAAAAAAGTGTAAGATACTTTTACAATTCCAAAAAGAAACTTGCTGGACTTGCAGAGATATTTACATATGGAAAAATCTCCAATTTGAATCCATGTCTCTAGATTCCAGGTTCTGTGCTATGTTCACTAATTACCCATCATCTGTGCTTCACAAAGGACCAAGAGTGATAGGGTAACAACTGCTACTCCACAGCTTCTTACAATAAAGAACACATTCATATGTATCTCAAAGGTCCCAGAGTTTTAAGAATGTGAATGTACTATAAATGAACTACAGTCTATGTGTGTGAACACACACACACACACACACACACACACACACACAGAGGCACACACATACACAAACTCTGATTTTTCCTCTCCTTGATCTTTGTTTCCTTTTCTCACTTCATTTATTCATCTATTTTAGAGCTGCATTCTCTTTGAATCACTTTGAAATCTAGTGCATGATAGCTCAAAAGTGTCCTTTTGTGGGGTCATGATAAATACTTAAATTTCCATCACATCAGGCTTAGAATTTTGTTTATTTCACCAATATCGATGTTAACACGACACATTTCCTGGACATTTAAAGATGGAACATACACCAAAGCGACGGGTGAGGAGATTTTAACAATTGAAACATCAAACAACACTGAAATTATTTACCCAAGAGTAATTACGACTAGACATCCATAAAAGCGGCCTCTTGCCAATGTTCAAAATATAAAATCAGCTAATACATATTTTTTTTTGTCATAAAATGTAAGAAAAAAATAACAAGCCAAGAAGCCTCTCTTCACATAATTGCATTATCCAAGAGGAAATGGGAACAAATTCCTTGAGACAAAAATTGTCTCGTGAACCTCTACTTCTGGATAAATGCTATTCAGTTAAGGCCTTTGTAGGACTGAATGTTCTGGGTAGGAACGACCTTAATGATTATCCTGGTAGTCACAGCCTGGGAGACTTTCCCCAGTGCCCAGACTTTCCCTCACTTTTTTGGTTCTCAGTGTGTGAAACTGCACATGATGACAATAAGTGACATTCAACCACCTAAAAATGGTCAAGATTTGCTTTAGGCACAATAAATGACTTTTGTTCTTAATATTTTATTCTATATTAATGTTCAAAACACGCCCCCACACACTCCATCCCCACCCCAACCAGACATCTCTGATATGTTTTTTAATTTTACCCAGAACCATTTTTATTTCAGTCTTGGTTTAATAATTCCATTAAGGTGATGAGGGGACGGTATATATTTGCCAAGAATGGTAAAAGAGACACAAATCCAGTGTCAAAATGGCCTAGTAGAACTAACTGTTAATAATCAAGATGAATATATATATGTACATGAAGGTCCCTGGCTCTTGTTCAGCGGTGACATGTGATACAGATGTGTTACCTTCAGCTTCCCTCAGTTTCCCTCCAAGCAGGTTTGGAGAAGAACACACTCCACAAGCTGGTGGCCCTGATTTAGGAAGAGGGGAAGGGCAGTGTGAGGCTTAAGGCCACGGGCGGGCACTCCTGATGGCAGATCCACACCCAGCTTTATTGCTTGCTGCTGTGCCACTTTGCTTTTTAAACTTTTATTTGTCATTATTTTCATGGTACTAATTCTTTTTTTGTACTGGAAATTGAACCCAGGGGTGCTGTACTGCTGATCTACATCCCTGGCCCTTTTTGTATTTTAAGTTGGCAGGGTCTTGCTAAATTACCCAGGCTGGCCTTGAACTAAGATTTTCCTGTTTCAGTCTCCCAAGGAGCTGGGACTGTAGGGCTTCATTGTACTAATTTTCAGGGTACTTTGTGATAATTCAATACAGAGTTACTGTGTGCAATGACCAAACCAGGGTAGTTAACATTTCCATCTCCTTTTAAAATTTTCGATGAACACGTGATACCTGTACATACTTATGAGGTACAGTTGATATTTAGTACATGTATACAATCTGTGCTGATCAAATCAGAGTAATTTTCCATCTCCTTATTATTGCTTTGTGTTTGGAGTTTTGAGCTCCTCTATTCCAGTTATTCATAATAGGTTATTTTAAATTATAGTCACCCTGCTGTGTTGCAGAATGCTAGAGCTCAGTACTTTTTTCAAATTGTATTTTGGGACCTATTCTCCAGCCTCCTTCTATCCTCCCCTCCCCTTCCCAGCTATTAGCAATCACTATTCTACATTCAGATCAACTTTTTTTAATACCCACATATGAGAAAAAATACGAGGCATTTGTCTTTTTATGTCTGACATTTCATTTAATAGGATGTCCTCCAGTTTCATCCATTTTGTTGCAAATTATAGGATATCAATCTTTTTTATAGTTGAACAATATTCCATGTTAGATGTGTGTGTGTATATATATACATATTTTTTTTTTCTTCATCCACTCATCCATTGATGGAGCCTTAGGTAAATTCCACATCTTAATGTAAATGTACAGCAATAAACAAGGAAGGGCAGGTGTCTCCTTGGTATGCTGATACTATTTCCTTTGGATATATATTCAGAAATGGGATTCATGAATCTTATTATAGACTCTAAAAGCATAGGGGAAAAAAGTAGATAATGGGATTGTCTAGACTAAGAAGCTTCTGTACAGCAAAGGAAACAATCAACACAGTGAGGAGACAACTATAGAATGGGAGAGGATATTTGCCAACTCTTCATCTGATGAAGAATTCATATCCAGAGTATAAGGAACTTAAAGCACTCAAAAAGTGAATAATTCAATTTGAAAATGTACCCAAGGTACCAGTAGATACTTATCAAGTGAAGACATAGAAATTATGAAATAATACTCAGGGTCATTAGCTATCAGGGAAATGCAAATCAAAACCAGAATGAGATATCATCTCAGTTAGAATGGTTGTTATCAGAAAAATACAAAGTAGCAAATGCTGGTAAGGATGTGGAGAAAAGAGAGTGAAAATTATTAGTACAGCTGCTATGGAGAGCAGTAAGGAGGTTCCTCAAGGTTGTGGGACTGTAAGAGCATTAGTTTGAACTGTGTCTCAGTTTCCTCATCTATAAAATATGAATAACATTAATACGTACTCAAAGACTTCTTGTGTTACAGAGTAAGTTAAGACATGGAAAGGTTCATGGGTCTAAACCCTGGGCAGCTTGTGAAGGAAGTTAATGTTTATCCATGAGCTAAACAATCAGAGAACGACATGTGTGCTTCATCTCTTCTTTGAAAGGAAATAGTCAAATGTTAAGAGTAAACTCATGCTGGAATCACGTCATCAAGCATAGTTTCTGTGGGTGTTCTGGAACCTGTCCACACTCGGCACCATCTCTTGCCTCTTTTCTCCCTCACTGAAGCCATGAACAAGCTCCTCTTAGAAGAGAGATGCTGAGATTTTGCGTCTTGTCAGCTGCTTTATGAATCAAAATATAATTAACTTAGGTTCATTTGGGTATTCACAATACTTTCAGGTACTTTAGACAGAGCTCTGATTGTGGAGGATACCAGAATCTCCCCCACCCCTGCACACGTGCAAACACACATTGTATCAACCCACTCTACTTTGGAAGTCTTCTGTTCTTGGTACTTGGTACATAGGTGTCCCTACCTAAACACTGCTCTCAGATAATATCTGATATTGAATACCTGCTTTCTCTAAACAGTCAAGTTCTTCATACCAGGCAGTCATACACACACATACACACACTTTCAGGATTCTGCAAATTAACTTGTATTTAAACATTAAAAATTCACTCTGTCAAAGGACTATAGTGGTTTAGTTGTGGTGTCTCCCAAAAGCTCATGTGTGAGACAATGCAGGAGGTTTGGAGGAGAAATGATTGGGATATAGCCTTAAACTAATCAATGAATTAATCCCTAATGGGATTGACTGAGTGATAAGCGGAGGCAGGTGGGGTGTGGCTGGAGGAGGTGGTTCACTGCGGGTGTGGCTACGGGGTATATATTTTGTATCTGGGGAGTGGAGTCTCCCTCTGCTTCCTTTTTTTTTTTTTTTTTGGTGGAACCAGGGATTGAACTCAGGGACACTCGGCCACTGAGCCACATCCCCAGCCCTATTTTGTATTTTATTTAGAGACAAGGTCTCACTGAGTTGCTTAGGGCCTCGCTAAGTCGCTGAGGCTGGCTTTGAACTCGCGATCCTCCTGCCTCAGCCTCCCGAGTCGCTTGGATTACAGGCGTGCGCCACCATGCCCGGCTTCCCTCTGCTTCCTGATCATCATGTGAGCTGCTTCCTTCTGCCACACTCTTCCACTGTGGGGTCCTGCCTTACCTTGAGCCCTGAGGAATGGAGCCAGCCACTTATGGACTGAGACCTCTGAGACTATGAGCCCTTAAATAAACCTTTCCTCCTCTACAGTTGTTCTGGTAGGGCCTTTCAGCCACAGCAGTGAAAAGCTGACTGAAACAGTGGGTTTTATTCATCAATTCAATAAATTGATTGAGGAAATGCCGCTACTATTTTCAAAGCATGGACAGTCATTGGCCTACTTGTTGCTGACCTGCCAGTCTCACGTTGCAACTCCTTGCAGATGTCATTGATGCAAAATCCCCTTTCCATGACACTGAGCATCTACCTTTCCAGGGGGGAGAAGGGACTTTGAAGAACCAACAGGTAGCTTGTCAGTGGAACTGTGGAGGCAGGGTTAGATGGAAGAAGGAATATGAGTAAAGACAGTGATCTTTAAAAACACCATAGTATTCTTGCTCCCCAAAACCTGGTACCCTGTGCAGAATCTGACACGATATATAAATCTGGGTTGCTGAAGGAAGGGAGGAAGGGAAGAAAGAAATGAAAAAGGGAGGGTAGAACAACAGATTTGAAATGAAGAGCTGACTCCTATTTCTAAGAGTGAGCTGTGAAGCAGCAATAAGAAATATGTGGTAGGAACAAAGCGTCCTGGTTTTCTGCAACGGAAGATGAGATTGTTGAGATTCTGAAGTACAAAACAAGGTTCTATTAAGAAAGCACTCCTGACAGTCTACTCAATCTGAGGAAAGTGGGTGATAAGCAGTGGCTTGCAGGTTTTTGGTATAAATTGAGTGTTTTAGTCAGCTTTGTTGCTGCTGTGACTGAAAAACCTGACAGGAACAACTTCAGAGGGGGAAGAGTTCATGTCTGAGCTCACAGCTTCAGAGGTCTCAGTCTCTAGACAGCCAGCTCCATTCCTCAGGGCTCAAGGTGAGGCCAGACATCATGGAGGAAGAGTGTGGTGGAGGGAAGCAGCTCAGGACATCACAGCAGCAAGCAGAGAGAGAGAGAGAGAGACTGACTCCACTGGCTAGATACAAAATACATACCCCAAAGCAGGTCCCCAATGTCCACTCCTCCAGCCACACACTACCTGCCTTCAGTTAATCCTTATTGGGGGTGTGATTTGCTGATTGGGTTAAGGCTCTCATAACCCAATCATCTCACCTCTAAACACTGATGCACTGTGTCACATATGAGCTTTGGGGGACACCTCACATCCAAACCATAGCGCTGAGTTAATCATCTCTCATTTTGATCTCACATTTTAGAAAAGCAACAGTGGTTGCCTGGTCCTGTGGTTTGGTTTTTCTGGACTCGTGACATTACAACAGGACTCTCCCATCACCCAGGTGCCTCATTCTCAATGGTGGTTCAGTATTAGTTGGGAAGCTTCTTGCCAGGGCTCAAGCTCTGCTCAGTCCTTAGGGAGGCTTGAGAAATTCCTCAGCTAGAGTGCAGAGAGGGCTCCCCAGTTCAACTAGCCTTCCTCAGGCAACCCTTTTTCACTAGAGGGCGCAGTGAAGCTCAAGCACGCAGGAGTTGGAGAAAGGAGACTTCTGCCCAGAGGGACAGACTTGTCACCTGCTGCTTGACCAGCACAGGCTGAGCCTTTGAGCCTTGCTCCCTTGTCTATCACACCAGGTAATCATCAATATCGTGTGACCCACAGGTTGCTGGTTGCTGGATGGTTGACCAGTTAAGATTAGAGAGAATGTAACATAATTGTCATCTACAGCCCACCTCTGCGCAGCAAGAGGTTGCTAAGGATCCCTCCCTGTTCGTCGGGTGCTCAGACTGCTGCATATTCCAGTCTCATGAGAGGACAAGGAAAGGTCAAATACACTGCTTCCAGGAACGATCAAGAAGACACTAAAAAGCTGGTTGGAGCCTTCTCAAGTCTCCTGTCATCACCAGATGGGGAGCAGTGCTCACACTTGCCGATGTTGGGTATTTCAGGAAGCACACTGGGGACCGGTCATTCTTTGCCCAGCGCGGGGTCCTAGCTGGGAGGCCATCACCATGAGGTCTATTAATTTCAATGTTTTCTTCTCACTCCAGTAATTGCAGTGATATGTCTGAGAAACCTATGTCCCAGGACAGCTGCCTGTGAAGAGCACTGCAGCCCCTGCTGTGAGGACTCACACTGAGGCTTTCAGAAAGAGAGAGCTATTGCTGGGCTCAGGCTTGCCTGATGTTACAAAATAATACCCTCTTCCCTTAAGAGGAAGACATTCTAACAAGAGCTATGTGTCTGTCTTGTACATATTGTGGGCCTTCAATTGCCAAAGGTCCAGATCATTTCCTATTTATTTCTTGCATAAAACATTGACGAATGGAGAGGTTCTTGGTCATTGTTTGTGTTGTTGTTTAATAACAGGGATATGTGTAGGGATATGCCATTTGCTAAGAGCATCACGGATTCAGGGTCACGTTGTTGCAGATACAAATCCCAGCTCTGCAATTTACCTAAATTGTGACCTCAGGCAAATCCTGCTGTGTTTTTTTGCTCCAATCTCTAATATGTCCAGCTCTCTCATTCCTGGAAGTCAGGGCTCTCTGAAGATTACATGAAAAATTTTAAGACAAAGACATAGTTAGGACACCGTTCAAGGAATGTGTCTTTATCCTTATGAATTCAAGAGGCTCTATGGGGAGAGGAATCCCACTGCTCATGTTCAAGGCAGAGTACATTTGGCTGGTATTTATGTAGGTAACAGAAGCATTCCTTTTACTCACTTTAGAGGCATAATTGTTCTCATTTTTATAATCATGTATTATTTTATAGTATTAGTGGTGGCCTTGCACTTGAAAGCTTAAGCTACCCAAATTATATTTATAAGATGGATAACTCATTCTCCTCGGGTCACAAATCCCCCAGGACAGATCACCTTAGTCGATGGAAAGACTCCCACGTGAAAATATGCAGATGTTGAGTTGTTTAAATATTCTGTCTTGGGGTAATTGTCAGACTCCCAGGAAACAAGGGGAAAGAGGAAGTTTCTGAAGTGCTATAGCTCATGTTTTCTGTTGGCATAGGCATGATGAGAATTGTTTCCTGCTCAGGTTCATGCAGAGGGACGTCAATAAATAAAACCCTCTAGGCATCTCTCAAAACCTCACCCAGACCTTCTCACTGGACTCCATTGTCTGGCAAATTTGAAAGAAGGAACTACAGGAAAAACTAATGCCTTTCCAATCCTTTTGGCATTTGGTTATCTCTACTCCACTCTCCAGCAAAAGTTAAAGAACCTGCCCCCAAGGGAGAGCCCTGACATTTTCCAGAGCAGACTTTACTATGTGTGTAATTTTGTCTAATTTTAAGGCTCCATATCAGCAAATTATCATTACTAAATTTGCAAGCTACTTCCCCACCTCTATGAATTAGTTTTGGAGCTAGTATTTAACACCGCATTTGTCTCACTTCTTGGTCTATCTCCCAGTCAATACCTGGGAGGGTATAGCAGGAAATGAGGGTTGGGACACCAAGATCTGGAAAGCAGCACTTTATTAGTGGCTACAGCCCAGAGGGATAATTCCCAATGCATGAGCCCCAGATGCAGCAGGGCTTTTACTTTTAAACATAAGCAAGTTTTGGGTACATCAAGACAAGGGAGTTGGTGCAATTCTATTGGAGGGTACATTCTATATCCCTAATATGGGTACAAACTTAATAGTCCCGGGGCTTTCAGCTCATACAGCTAGGGACTTTACTGCACTGAGCCCAAGGGGAGGTTCTTCTGTCCCAGTTATTTTGTTTCCTGATTCTGCTACTGCGGTCATCTTGTACAGCTACCTGTTAGCCTCTGCAAGCTACTATGGTGAAATGTCAGTGAGCAGATTGCTGTGCATTAGTGTCAGTGTGCAAAACCACAGCCTGTCAGCTCTTAAGCTGCAAAAGTTTCCATTTTGTTCTACCACAAGAGGAACCCTGATGGAGAAAAGAAGAATTCTATTTTTTAACTCCCATAAAATCTGGAACACATTGTTTCATTCTAACTGCCTAGTCAAACATTATCAAGTATAGCAAGTGCTTGGTTATGGGGGCAGGGCAGGGAGGGATGGTCACTCCAGCATCATGCCAACTTGGAGGCAGAGCCCAGGGAAGGAAGTTGTAGAGTTCTAGGCAAGAGATTCTTCCAGAAATGGTTCAGAGAATGTGCAATAATTACAAACCAGGTCCCATCTCTTCTCAGGTGGCAAGAGGTGGTCTGATCTGAGAACATGAGAGCTTCAGTAGTGTTCTCAGAGGGTGTGAGGCAAGACGGTCGGCAAACCAAGGTTATATCCAAGAAGGCTGTGCAGATATGGAGAGGGAAACTTGGAGTGATGATAACTGCTGTCGATTGAGAAGATGTAGCAAGTACTTTACATATGCCATCTAATCCAATCTCCAACATTGGGATCTCTTGAAGCTTTACCATCTCCACAAGAAGGGCGAATCCAGGCTTGTAGGAGCTCCCAGATGAGCTGACCCTCCAGCTAACACCCAGGCTTCTGAGAGACAGTAATAAAGGGTTGACATGATAAGTGTTAGAGCTATGGTACACTGTCATCAGGTTTTTGCAGTAGTATCATAGAAGTCTGTTAATAATCAAAGTTAACTTGTGGAGGGCAATAGAGCCATCGAGTTGCAGAGCTAGGTTTCACACCTACCTGTTTTCATTTCAAAGCCACTTATTTTAACCACTGCACAAGACACTGAACTAACTAATCTGAAATGCAAGCTTTGTCCTTGAAGTTCAAGGGAATTTAGGATGATGGGCTCACATGTACTCCAGAGCACCCCCCCCCCAAAAAAAAAAACCCCAGACATTTGGTTTCCCTAATAATGCTACAGGCTAGATGAGGACAGAGCAGCCCTTTGTCTGTTGTCTTGACCTCAGCACTTTGCACTAAGGCTGCACAAAATAAGTGTCCAATAAACGTTGAAAAAATTAACCAATTAATGCCATGCTTCACTATATCATTTCAACTTGTCCTAGCCTTTCAGTGAAAATGGGAAAGTCTGTTAAATACAGGTATAACAAAATTCAACACAAATTACAAATGTTATCAAAGTATTAAGTGCTAAGAAATTTCTCAAGAACCCTCCAGAAAAAATTAAATGGTTTGTAAAGTCAGGTCATCAATTTTAGTGAAATCCTTAGAAATGAAACTGGCCCTTCTCACTGGACTTATCTGCAAATGCCAAGGTTGCTGCCTGAATTAATTCTATACTGCATGAAGATGTTGAAGGGCTTGTTATGTTGAACTTCTCTGGAACACATGGAAGGGTTGCTCCAAACAGAGCTTCCTTGTCCAACTTGTCTTCAAGACTTCTCTCGCTCTTTTATGCTGAGCTATTATTGGCATTGCATCTTTGATTTTGATTTTCATAACTACAAAAGAAAGAACTAAGCAAACGTTAAGTGAAATTGCGATTTATTTATTTATTTTTTAATTAATTTATTTATAATATGTTCTCTTTGTCCCCATTTCTTTGGCAAGTTCTGAGAATCAAACTAACTCGACTTTTCAATACTTTTTGCTGCTAAGTAGCTGTTTGATCTTAGGCTAGTCATTCAAATAGAGGGGCCTCAAGTTCCTAATTTCCTCATCTAGGTATTAAAAGTGTTGCACTGAATTAAATCCAAACTTCTTTTATTCTCTAAGAGATCTATCATTTTATGTATGAGGGCCCATCAGGCAGGGAGAGACACAGTACTGGGATCACCTCTGTATGGAGACTGAATGATCACTGATTTATCTTTAAATAATTGTCACGTGCTGAGACTGTGCTGGAAAGGACAATAAGAAGTGCATGCAGTCAAGATTCTTATGGACCTAGGGGCCACCCGAGGAAGGGCAAGGATTCTGAACACGGCCGATGCTCCCAAGTCAGAAAGCAACTCAGTGACATTTGTAGACTGTGATGTCCTAATAGGGACCAGAGAGGCAGGACTCAGGGGAACTTGTTCTGCTAGCTCTTTCAGGGTACTTAGAACAAAGGTAGGCTCAAGTTTTCTCAGTAAATGAAGATTCATTCTAATGGTTTAAGGATAGAGGGAAAAAGTTGTCATCAGCTGTCATTAGTTGTCATCAGTAGAGCATCATAGGTAATCAGAAAGTTGCAATATGCTAGCAATTCTGGAACAGTAGTCTCCAGGGAGTGTGCAAGCCTAGAGAGAGTACAGGAAGAGGGTAGATTACAGCACCCATTACATTCATTGTTTCAACATTCATTATTTTTAATTTTGAATGGCTTTCTAATAACGTATATCATAAATTAGGATGAATATCTAAGCGGTAAATACATAAATCTATAGCATTAGTTTTGTGTGGAAGAGATGATAATGCTTAGCAAATCTTGCTTCCTTATGTTTCTGAGTCCAGTGCAATTATAGGGATCCATGTGACTAGTCATAGGGGATAAAATTTAAGCAGACATGATGTGTCAGGCCTCCAGGTCAAGGCCATGTAAAGTGCAGGGATTACATACTTGTCTTTCTTGTCTCTGAACATGACTGGGAAGTGTGCATGTTCCATTTGCTGTACCTGCTAGACGGCAAAGCCATCCATCAGGCAGGGGCCCTAACTGCATGCAGCAGAGCTCTCCTTGGTGATGGATAAGAAGTGTGTGCAAAAGTAAAGCTTTGTTAGGCTAATCCACTGAGATATTGGAGTTGTTACTGCAGAGTACATAAACTCTCCTGACTATTAAGGGTGACTATTCTTTTATTTGAATACAGTGAGCAATTTTCATAATTTCTCTACTCACTCTTGTTTTATCTGATTAACCCTCTATTTCTGTTTTCCAAGACATATAATCTGATGAGCTCTCTGACACACAGACAGCTATTCATCGTTAGTCCATTTAAGTGTGGCCAGGGTATCAGGCTGACTAAATCAGAAAGGTGTATCCTGTGACTATTTCTGCCATAAGGGGGAGGATTTTTGGATGAAGGACCTGTGTCACTTGAGAAATTGTCAAGGCCTGCCTAGGACTTAGGCATATGAGTCAACAATTTTACACAGAGACACCAAATCAAGGAGGGAAACTAACAAATAATCTTGTGCTTAAGACCCTGATCTTAAGGGTCAATTCTGCATCCCAAATTCCCATGAATCTTAAACATTAGAAGATAGCTGGAAAGGGATTCCTGAATGAATCAAAAGGCTAGATGAAGAAACACATGCTGGAATTAGTGGCTTTTGCAAGAGAAAAGGTCAGAAAATTAAGTTCAGCAATACTGGCAGCGAGACAGTCCTTTGGGTATAGCATATTCTTAATGGAGAATCCTGAAAACATTTTCAATTCACACTTTCTTTCAACAAATTCCTATTGAGTGCCCTTTCTGTTCTCAGGTTCCTCTCCTGAAATAACTGTAAAGACAATGTTTTCCACTTCCTCTTCTTCATCTAGAAGAATCTATTTTAGAGGATGGGGTTATGGATTTGAGCACCACTCTTTGAACACAGTCACGAATCTGGGCGTTGGGTCCAGGCAGTGCCGGGAGGAGAATGGTAATGATTTTCACAGAGACTGCTGCAAAACGCCCACTCATTCTTTCACAAGCAACTAATCTTAGGTCTCACAATGCAATATCCCCGTGAGTAGAGGGTGAAGCGAACAGAAAACGGAAATGCTGCCAACAGAAAGAGTCAAAAAGAAGCTCACTCTTCAACAACTGCTCACGGTGTCAACTTGGGTCAGAATGTGATTTCCAGCAACCTGGTTATTGATGGCCACTGTTCTCTGACACTTCACCTGGGGAGGAAGGATGAGAACTGATGCTGACCTCTCAGTGTAACATCTGGGTAATTTACTTGTAAGTTGAAAAGGAAATTGGTGATACTCTGTAGTTGCTTTTAATAATAATGTGCAGAGAATTTTTTTTACTGGATTATGAAGGTTTAACCTCAGGAATTCATCAATCAAGCATTTCCAAGATACTGACTGTATTCTTGTTACTAAATAAATTCCAGAGGGGAATCAATATAAACCTATGCCTTCAAAGGGTGTGTAATTTTACTGTGGAGGCAAGAGTACTCCAAAGAAAATGATCAGTTAGTAAAACAAAGCTCAGAATTCAAAACAAAGTATTGAATAGCAAAATACCTTAGTGGTCAGTTAGGGAGGCTGGGTTCAAATCTCAGCTCTGCAACTTAATAGCTTAATCACTTTAGGCAGGATCCTTAACCACTGTGCAATTTCCCCATTTAACGTATCAGGACGAGAACATTTCCAAATGCACATGTGAAGTGCTTAGGACAGTGACTAGAATGTGGTAAAGAACGAACGTCAGCTGTTTTAAGGGCAAATGGGGTCTAGAGGCACATTTAGTTTAGCGGATCACTTCCTTTTATCAGATATTCTTGTTATTTCATTATCTTCATATTGGGATTTGCTTGACTAGAGGAACATGGATTGCGTGAGCATGATCTGTTTTGGGACTTCAGGATCCCTCATCTGGAATCTAGGCAGCTACCTCCCTCATCTCCCTGTGGTCACCACAATTCATATGAATGAAGCACTATCCCATCTTGAGATTCTCCTGGGATCACAAATGCTTCCTCTTTCTAAAAATTCCAACATCTTTATTACATTATACCTTCTATTCCCTTCAACCAAAATAACTTCCCTTCTCTTCATAGACCTTATTCCTACAGGACTCAGGATCCTGGACCCAGGGCAGTATGTATATGTAAGAGTCAGGTGGAAAGGAGGAAAGGATTATTGAGCTGTGAATTATGTCCAGTTAATCTCTTTGTGTCTCAAACATTCTGAGATTTTTAGCTGTAAGTAGGAATCTGTTCCATTTGATGGATGTGTCCAGAAAATACTCTCTGAAGATATTCAGTTGTCACCTGCTATATACTACCATTGGTCAAATCAGCCTACAAGAAAGAAATGCTAACCAAGGCTACCAACCTCCTTGACCTAGCCCTGGCTACAACCTACTACTCCCTTTGTCTTAAGATCACTCAACTTAACCCATGTGGCCAAACCTCATCCACCTGGTGCAGTTCACTCACATTGACAATAACCACCATCTGCATCCATTGCCACATTTGTTAGCACCATTGGTCAGATGCTAACATTCCATCCTTCATGGGAGCCTGTTGCAGTATGACGAGCCCTGTCTCATCTGGTGTGCTGAAAGACCGGTAGTCTTAATGCCCTGATGCAGCTGTGCTCATAACCGAGGACAACTGGAGAAAGCAAAACACAGATGAGACTCTAAGATGCAGGTCATCTCAGCCAGCCAGCATCTTCAGGGATTCCTTGTAGTTATTCTTTCTGTTCGTCTCTTCTTGTTGTTCCTACCCTTTCATATATTCTTGATCTTCCTCTGCTCCCGCTCTCTCCCTACCTCATTTCCTTCTACCTTTTACTGAACTTTTAAAGTCATGCCCTATGCTAAGTGTTGTAGTCTACATGCTTTGTCGCTGAGGGCTGAACTAAGAGATCCATTTAAGCCCCACTGCAGTCTGGGATATTGGTGGAGTCATTTTCTCTTTCTTAGATATTTGTAAGTTGAGGTTCTTTATATAGATGACCTATAATCACAATCCATTGCTACATTCTGTGGTTTTGAAGACTCATTATTTTTCCAAGGTTATGAAACTAGCACACATTTTAAACTTTCTCATCTGTTTCCAGGATCTTGTTTATGGCAGAGACTAATTACTTTCCAATATCAATTCTCTTATTTCTTGAACAATAGAACTTCCCATGTTTTAGCAGGGACACCAGATAGACTGGGACCAAGTTCTGGAAGCTGTGGCGCATGACACTTCTGGGTGAAAATGGTTCTGGTTCTGAAAATGGAAGCTATGTATCCTTTACCTCTTCTTGCCTCTTCCATTGACTGCCTAGGTCCTAAAGACAGAAGTCACACTGAGAGTGATAGTAGCATGGCCCCTCTTGATCTACACTACCCATTTTAGATTTCCATAAAATAGAGGTATGCACTCTGTTTCACTTAAGCAAATTCAGTTCTTTGAGTCTTTCTATTTTGAAATTTATCCTAAATAATAATAAACATAATAAAATTCCCTAAATAATAAATTATTCTCTGACCTTGACTAGGTTTATAATTTGCTCAATGAAGCAATTTGAACTGAGAATTTAATTAAAAGTGTCTTCAGATTAAACATTGCACGTTGGTGTTCTGGATTTCGGCAGGTATGAGGGGACGCTGTGTGACAGGTTATTTCACCCTGAGATTTACCAAAGAGTCTGACAGAAAGAATATAAACAGCATTGTGGTGAAAACATGAGAATTCCTGTTACCTAGGCATCCTGCCTGAGCCTCTCAATTCCCTGTTGCAAAGGTTAGCTGTCTAGACTCTAAATATGGAAGACCTGGAGAAAGGACACCTCTCTTTAGAGATTCGCATTTCCATGTGATGTCTGCCTGGCTCTAACCACCCACTGAACTCGGATCTGCACAGTGTGTAGACTCTGAATCCTGCAGTTTTAGATAAAGAAGATCCCATGGAGACATTTGTCTCCTTCATAGCTCCGGACACAGAGCTTCGTCATAGCCTCTATCCTTAGTTCTACAAAGTTGGCCTGTCCTCCCAGCTGCTTGTCTGACCAACTGTACCCCCACAATAAGGAAGAATTATACACCATGAAATTTGGAGCACAAGTGATAGAATAATAAATTTTATGTAAAATTTGATATATGCACATAAGATATAATAGGGGAACTTCTCTCGTTGAGCAGACAGTGGGGCCCTATGGCCTACATGCTATTCTTTCTCCTTTTATACCACAAGAGTCCCTGAAGTACCTCCCTGCTACCCTCTGCTTTTCTAAACTCTGATAGCAGATCATGTATATGTTTCAAGCTTCTCCAATTTACACATGGGAAAATTAAGACTTGGAAAGAGTTAAGGACGTGCCCAGGTCTTCTAAGACCAGACTCTGCACTGACCACACTGCCTCCTTCCCTTTCTTCATTATCAACTTTATTCTATCTTCAATGCATGAAAATTCAGGAAACTTTCTCAAGTAAGAGATACCTTGGAAACAAAGCAAGCCTCTTGGATGGGTATTTTCCTCCATGGGTCTTGCATGGTCATAAGAATCCAGGCTTTCAAATAAAGCCACAAAGCCATCAAAGTTCATCTTCTTGAACACTGATATTTGATATGACACATCTCTTCCATAGATTCAGGAGATGGTGCCTAAATTAAGGTTGATGACTTCTTCCCTGCACTGAGTCAGATGCAGCTCTAACTAAAGACTGGAAAACAGACGACAGGGTCACTAGAGTTGGTGCTGTTAGGACACTGGTGCTTTCTCCTTTGTTCATTCTGGGTTTGCCATCATCTGCTCCACCCTTCTAAGTCCACCATGACAAAGGACCCTGCTGGGATTATAAAAGCATCCCAGAGGCCTGCTGAGTCATTTGGGGAGATTCCACTTGTATCTTCTAGGCTAAATAGTTCACCTTTAAACACGGGAGTTGCAAGGCCAGATCAGTCTCTACACACAATATTCTTTTCTTCTCTTTTAATCACTTCAGGCATTCATGGGCTCCCCTCCCCTCTTTCCCACATGTAGTTCTTAGAATAACCACAGAATGAGCTGCACATGCACTTCTCTGCAATAAGGAGGAATTTCTGACCCTCTGAGGGAAGGCAACATCTTGGGTTAGGGAAGAACTGCCCAGGGCAACTTTGGTTTTGTTCCTTTCCACCCTGGAAGCAGTATTTCCTTCAAAGATGGATATCAAGGTATACAACCCTACAACCTCCATCCCAGGGCCACATGTAGTTAAGACTTCATCTACCCCGCAGCCTCCCTGAGCCTAGGTGGGGCAGTTCACAATAAATCTGATTTTTATTTTCCTTGCTGCCCATCTATTAAGTAATAAACCTATTTTATACTATTTGTATTATGAATGATCTATTTCACCAAAGAAATGCAATTGGCAAAACTATAGCCCAAAATGCCGTGTGGACACTCATCTGGACTCCTAAACATGGTGGTTGGCATAGTGGTCTTTCCTCTCCCTGAGGTGGATGTCCTCCCTTATGCTTGGTAATTAGCAAACATACCCCTAATGTTCTGTGAACACAAAAGATAGTCTCAGCTCCAGGGATGTACACAACCTACGATGGACCACTTCTGAAAAATCCTAATGTCCTACTTTATGTGTTCATCGTTCTCTCAATGTATCTCTCCTATCATGCTTTCCTATGAGCAGCAAGAAAACTGGCAACAGTTTGGTAATATCAGATACTGACAACCAGTAATCACTTGTAAACTCTGCTTTGCATGTAACTGTAGGAGAGAGTTCCACTAGCGTTACCTTTCCTCTAGTTTTCCGTGCCTGTTCTTCACCCCCTTGTTCTAAGTTCTCACCAGCAGCAGCCTCAAAGTTCATATTTCCACTAGCAATCTGTTCAAGGCAATTATGCTCTGTTATGCTCTTCAAAATTCCTCCAGTCTGCCCACTGTCTGATTCCAAAGTTGCTCCTATATTTGTAGATTTTCATTATAGCAGCACCCCACTTCCAAGTACCAAAACCTGTGTTAGTTATCTATTTCTGTATAATAAACCTGTCATTTAAATAATATCTGTGTGCTATCCCATAGTTTGTGTGGGTCAGTCATCCAGGCGTGGCTTAGCAGGGTTCAGTGCTCAAGGTATCTCAGGGAATCCGCCAGGGCTACTGTCTCTTCTGACATTCAGAGTCCACATCCAATCTCACTGGGTTGTTGGAAGAATTCATTTTTCTTGATTCTGTAGAACTCATAGTGTCTTGTTCCTTCAAGACCAGTGGGAGAATCTCCCTTTAGACCTCTCTGACTTTTATTTAACAACCTATATGATTAGGTTGTGCTCAGTGTGGAACATCCATCTTCTGATTAACTCAAAGTCAATTGATTAGACTTTGATTGCATCTGAAAAATCCTTAAGCCTTAGAAGGAAACCTAATCATTGCAGTTATATTACATCCCATCCATGTCCACACTCAAAGGTAAGGATTATACAGATGAATTCACCAGGGTGGGGTGGGGTGGGCATCTCAGGGACCATCTGAGAATTCTGCCTACAACAGTCTGAAAAAAATCTTTAATCAAGTGTGAAGGTCTAGTGCATCTCTCCATTTCATTCTCACATAATTTTTTTGGTTTAGTTTTTTCACTTCATCCACATGAAGTGATATGGGTGGGTATATGGACAAAATCAAGCCTCACACTCATGTTTTAACCACAACTTTAATGCAGAGTCCTGGTCTGGAACTCAGGGGGTTTGTTCTTTAATCACATCTTTGCAACAAACTGAGATGTTGAATATGCACAGGGCCTAGACTGTGTCTCACTGAGTTTCTGTTTCTTTTTAATGTCAAACGTATTAGCACCAGTTTCCCTTCCAGCAGAGGGTCTTTGGTTCAAAGGTTTGTATGTCTTGCAGTATAATTATTTGACTAGCATATCCTTAGTGAAAAACGGAGTTAGGGGGTGATGGTAACAAGAGCCAAAGGCCACCAAAAATCAGAAAAGAGAATAAAGGAAGAAGGAGACAGCAGCAACTACCCCTCATTGCCAGACGAGGCAGGCTCTGCTGGGGTTTGGATGTGCCATCTCTTCCCACAGAGATCGCGGTGACGCTCTCAGGGAAACCAGAGGAATGTGTGCACTTGCAGTTCACAACCTGCCATCCAAGCCTGAGGCAAAAACAATCTTTTCTCTGCCAGCATGTGAACTGAAAGTGTGAGGGTGAGGTCTGCTGTTTCCATGGATAAGCGGTTTTCTGATATAAAAAGTCAATCCAGAAAAATGAGGAGCTTAAAAGCATCTTCATAAATCGAATTTAAAACCAAAGAAGGAAACCCTAGCTCCCATAGGTACGAATCTCACTCTACTATTTTCAAAGGGTAGGACAATTTTTCCACCAGCCCACACACCTTTAAGTTGAAAAACTTCTCAGATATGGCAGCAAGATCTTTGGCCAAAGTGCTCTGTCAAAGCTGGATCTGTCTGATGGACATCCAATTTGTAGACCTTCCTTCCTTCATGTGTGGCCAAGCCTCAGTGGACATTAATGGCAGGGCTGGCCCCAGTGTGGGCGGTTTTGTTGTACAGGGGTAATCAAGAGTGACTCCAGGCTTGAGATGGAATTAACAGAACCCTTCACAGTCTGAAGGTGCAGAATGAGAGCATCAGCCAGGAGTCTGTTAAGCTCCTGAAGCTCAGTGGCAACTGATTCCTGTGTAAAGACAAAGGTCAAATGAAAATCCATAAGGAGAGCGAATAGTCTCTTTCATTATTAACAGATTTCTCCACAGTGAGTCATTTAGGTAATGAGTGTAATAAAAGGAAGTCATACAGATTTAGAAGTTCCGTGTTCATAATTGCATGACTTCCTGTGGAACGGGGGCCACACACACCTACATACATGTTTGTATTTATTAGGCAAGAAGGATCTGCAGGAAAACTACTATAATCTCCAATTTACAGATGAGACTACGGAGGCGTACAGGGTGAGATGACTTGTCTAGGACCACTCAGTCGTGTGTGTGTGTGTGTGCGTGTGTGTGTGTGTGTGTGTGTGTGTGTGTGTTACAGTGTGTGTGGGGGGATGGTAAACCAGTCAGAAGCAACATGTGTTGATATCTCTGGAAATGTTCTTTCCATCCATGAGCTGCTTTTGGCTCACAGTGTTACAACTGGGAAACACAGCCCAGCCCATTCTTCCTGCCAAGAAATAATTTAATAGGTGATTCGAGACCTGAACTATCATCCCCATGTTAAGAGCACTCTACTACATACAAGGTAGGTTACAGCTGGACCATCAAATATGTGCTGCAACCTCTGAGTTTTTGTAAGATACCCTAAAAACTAGACATCACTTTAACAGGACGTCTCTACTTTCGCTGTAATGACTTGACCCCTGACGTATTCTGGCAAAGCTAGGTGCACCTATATTGCAAGGTTTCTCAGCAGTGCCTCTATGGACATTTTTGACTGGATAATTCTTTGTTATGTTGGACTTTCTTGTGCTTTGAAAAATGTTTAGCAGTATCTCTGGCTTCTTTTGCTAGACTTCACTAGCACTCTTCTTTTCAGTTGTGAAAATCAGAAATGTTTCCCCAGGATTGAGGGGAGGGGTTGGAGGGGAATCATCCTCCCACCCACTTAATTACATAGCAATTTTTAAAGCAGAACTATAGTTCCCATTAGTTCACATGTTTTTCAATCAGGTATTTATTATTTGAAGGGTAGTAGAACTTGTGTGCATATGGATCTTGAGAAGCATTTTATGTAAGTGCATATACTTCACTACCAAGTATGAATTGAGTTTTTACAAATTTTGAATCTATATAAATCCATACTGGTTTTTTTGCATTCCAAATTTTTTTATTGGTTCTTTTTAATTATACATGACAGTAGAACCCAATTCGATATAATTATATAGCAGGGAATATATCTTTTTTTTCACAAAGTAGATTCACATGATTCATATAATCTTACATATACATAGGTTAATACTGTCTGTCTCAGTCTACTATCATTCCTTCCCCCATTCCCTCTTGTCCCATTTTCCTCTACACCATCCATACTTCCTCCATTCTTCTCTTGTCCCTCCCCCCGCCATTGCCCCCCACTACCCTCGTTATGTATCATCATCCACTTATCAGAGAAACATTCAACCTTTGGTTATTTGGGCTTGGTTTATTTCACTTAGCATGATATTCTCCAGCTCCACCCATTTACCAGCAAATGCCATAGTTTTATTCTTCTTTATGGCTGAGTAATATTCCATTGTGTATATATACCACAGTTTCTTTATCCATTTTTCAATTGAAGGGCATCTAGGTTGGTTCCACAATCTAGCTATTGTGAATTGAGCATTTGTGAACATAGATGTGGCTGCATCACTGTAGTTTGCTGATTTTAAATCCTTTGGGTATAAACCGAGGAGTGGGATAGCTGGGTCAAATGGTGGTTCCATTCCAAGCTTTTTGAGGAATCTCCATACTGCTTTCCAGAGTAGCTGCACCAATTTGCAGTTCCACCAGCAATGTATGAGTGTGTCTTTTTCCCCACATCCATGCCAACACTTATTATTGCTTGTGTTCCTGATAATAGCCATTCTAATTGGAGTTAGATGAAATCTTAGGGTGGTTTTAATTTGCATTTCTCTAATAACCATATTATATTTTGAATTTTTTAGCATTATTAGGAATATTTTATGTTTTTATGTGCTTTATGTTGCTGTTATTTTAAGACCCACCACATGATATTCTACTGGATAGCTATTAATTCTTGTTCTATTTGAAAATATCGATCATGGTTTCAATTATTTATTATGGTAATACATCTGTATTTCTTTGAAGATAGTTCCATGAGTCATTAGTGCATCAAAGTGTGAAAACATCTTATGATACATGATCCAGATTGCTCTGAACTTTCTGAAGAATATAAAAGTTCAGCCGGGTGCAGTGGCGCATGCCTGTAATCCCAGCACTTAGGAGGCTGAGGCAGGAGGATCGTGAGTTCAAAGCCAGCCTCAGCAACTTAGCGAGGCCCTAAGCAACTCAGTGAGACCCTGTCTCTAAATAAAATACAAAAAAGTGCTGGGGATGTGGCTCAGTGGTGGAGAGCCCTGGGTTCAATCCCCAGTACAATTAAAAAAAAAAAAAAGTTCAGAGCTTCTAACATCAGCATAGCATGAAACACTGATTTCCAACACCTTCTGAAGCAATGTTAATAACATATGCTGAATGCTTACTTGGTACAGAGCCCTGTTTAAGAACATAGGCATTTTTTTCTCTGTAGAATGTTTTCTACTATAGAGTGGATATGATGTGTCCTGTAAAGGATCATGTGTTGAACACTTGGTCTCCAGTGTGATGATGTTCAGAGCAGGGATTTGGGGGAAGTGATTGGATCACAATGACTATGACCTCATCAGTTGATTAATCCATTGGGGGTCATAATTTGAAAGGACTTTTGGGTGGTGGTGAAAGTGTAGGAGGTGGGAGCTAGTAGGAGGGAGTAGATCTTGGGAAGGGTATATATCTTGTCCCCTGCTGCTACTGCTTCTGCTTCTGCTTCTCCTCCTTCTGCTTCTCCTTCTCCTTCTCCTCTCCTTCTCTCTCTCCCTCTCAGTTTTCCTCTGCCTCACCTTCTGTCATGATGTTCTTCCTCACCTGTGACCCCAAACAATGGACCCAGCTAACCATGGACTGAAACCTCTGAAACCCTGAATCAAAATTAATCTTTCTCCTCTAAGTGGTTTCTCTTACATATTTGTCAAAGCAACAAAATACGAACACATTTCTAAAATTTCTAAATGAATTTGTCTTGATATTTTATAAAAAGATATTCACAACCTAAAATTTTTAGCTAGTTTCAAGTCTCACAGTTCATGCTTTCCTAAGTTAACCATGTAAAATTGGAACCAGTGTTTATTCACACATTTTTATTATATTCCCATAAACCTCTAAGGTTCATGAGAGTTAAAAGTTTCTCTTGTTATCTGTTCTTTCCTGGGTACTTTAAGCCATTCCTGGTACATAATAATCAATGAGCAAAGGATTTGAATGAATCATGAGTTCTTATCATGTGCCTGGTACTGGGGATAGATCAATAAGTAATGTTCCCTTTTAGCTCTCAAATATCTTACAGGTTAAATGAAACAGATATGCAAAAATAAGTACAAGATACTGTGAAATGTGATAGAGTTTAATAATGCACAGAGTTCCATTTAACACAAGAGGTGGGATGATGAACTAGAAAGATAAGGTTGGTCGATATTACAGAACATGCACCTGAGCACAAGATGAACAGATGAGTGCCCTCGGTCACCAAGGAAGTAAATGAAGGGCATGGCCCCCAAATGGAAAACAAGGAGTGAGTTCATGGAAGAACGAGTCAGAATAGTCTGTTCAGAGAATTATAAATAGTTCCCTCTGAGAACAAAATAAATCGTAAAAGGTAGATGAGCGTGTTATACAGGTTAAAACATGAACTTGTCAAGTGAAGAGCACCAGGAAGAAAGCATGCTGTGTAATTTCATAAGTCAGAGGACAATATATTTCATTTATTCATCTGCAAAGAATTTCTATGTGAGGCATAGGACCTTAGTCACATTGGATGTTATGGTTTGGATGTGAGGTGTCCCCCCAGAGCTCATGAATGAGAGAATACAAAAACATTCAGAGGAGAAATGATTGGGTTATGAGAGCCTTAACCCAATCAGTGGATGAATCCTCTGATGGGATTAACTGAGTGATGACTGAAGGCGGATAGAGTGTGGCTGGAGGAGGAGAGTCATTGGGGGTGTGCCATAGGGGAATATATTTTGCATCTGGAAAATGGAACTTCTCTCTCTCTCTCTCTCTCTCTCTCTCTCTCTCTCCACTTCCAGAACATCATGTGAGCTGCATCTCTCCACCAAATTCTTCTGCCCTGATGTTCAACCTCACCTTGAGCCCTGTGGAATGGAGCCAGGTGTCTATAGACTGAGACCTCTGAAACCATGAGCCCCCAAATAAATTTTTCCTCCTCTACCATTGTTCTTGTCAGGTCTTTTAGTTACAGCAGTGAAAATCTGACTAACACATTGGAAAATGGGACAAGCAACATCTTAGTCTGCATGGTGTGTTCTCCCAAAAGACTGAGGCAGACAAGACAAGGAACAGGTGAACAAGTAACAGAAGTAAAGCAGATGATTTCAGAGTTGAACATTTTATGAAGAAAATGAAGCAAGGATGTGTGAGATGATTGGAAAATCTTTAAGTTGAGTTATCTCAGACTCTCTGGGGAAGATAGCATTTGTACTAGCACCTAGGTGACTTGAAAAAACAGGCACACAAAAACCCCAGGGCACATTATTCCAGGCAGAGGAAACAAGAAGAGCAAAGCCATAAGGTAAGATTGAGCTTGCCAGGTTCTAGAATAACTAACTAACTAAATAAATAAATAAATAAATAAATAGGGAGAAAGTAAATGAGTCAGGAAGACAGTGTGTGGATTTGGAATGCTTTCCTAAGCATCATTTAAAGTCATTGGAAGATTTTACATACAAGATTGTACACATAGACTAGATCCTATAGGGTAAAACCAAGAGCAGAGAAACCCATTAGGAAGTTATTTCCAGTTGTCCAGAAGAGGGATGAGGGTAGGTTGGATGGAAGGACATTAGTGGATGGATTTGGGGCATGTTGATGAATGGTGGTACTTTTCATGGGGTTGAGCAATACAACTTCTGCTTCTGGGCCAGTGATTACTTGCAGTGTTGTCTTCGGCAATTAGTAGAAGGCAGATTCTTTACAGGTCAGGTTACTCATTGTCATAACCTCTCCTCCGCGCTGAAATATGAGGTAATTATGTTCTCTGAGAGAACTGTCTTTGTTTTCTGTTTATGCCTCAGGAAGAGAAGCTGAGTCTTGCAATATTATGAAACAATTACGTGCCCAGAGAATCTGGTTTTTTCATCTCTACAGGGCATGGTTGGTTTGTGTAGCACAGGGCATTGCAAAACCCAGGATCCTGGTGGAGAGCTTGGCATACAAATTAGGGGCATTACAGAGTGACTCACCCTCTCCCAGAGCTTTTTCAGGCCTTTTGAATACCTGCTGACTTTTGTTTGGAAAAGCTCAGTGATTAGCCCCCAGTGTCCTTCAGGTAGAACTTTGCTCACTGAGCTCAAAAGGTTAGTTATGCAATATCAGATCCCTCTCCGCTGTCCCAAAAGGTGACAGCAAGTGCAGACAAGCTGTGCTTGGAGCCCTTCATTTGGCCACATCTCCACTCTGTCCCACAGGATTCTCCCCAATATTCACGATTCCCAAGAATTCAAAACCTCACCATATCCTTGGAAACCCTCCTATGGTGCCACACAGAGCTCATTATTTGTTGGAGAATTTGAAAACATTGATTAGTCTACCTTGAACACCTTTTCATTATAAGATAAAATACATACACACAAAGTACCAGAAGGTCTTACTGAGATATTGCTAGGCAAACACCTGACAACCAGGACCCAGATCAGGAAAGAACTTTGGTGGCCAACTCAGACTCCTCTGGATACTCTTTCCTACCCATAACCCAATTCTTCTCCCTAGAAGTTCCCAATAATTCCATTTTTATAATCATCATTTTAATTATTTTATCACCAAGTATGCAGCCTTGTAACTCTATAGTCTAAAATTTCAGTTTAAAAATATACTATGTCTTTAAGTCTTTTCAATCTGTAGGTTTTCCCACCATCTCTTCCTTTTCCCTATAAGTTGAACAAGCTGGATCATTTGATATGGAGAGCTTCCCAGCCTAGATTTTGTTGATTCCCTTCTCTTGATGCAGTTCCATATCTTCTTCTGTTCTCAGGATTTCTTGAAATTACCAATTAAACCCAGAAGCTCAGTAAGACTCATACTTGATCCCTTTCCCAGGATAGATTTACTGAGATAGTCTTCCATTACCCACCACATAATGTTTGGTTGTTGCTCTTTGTGATGTCACCAAAAGTTGATGCTCAATGCCTGGATCCGTTAATTCACTGCAGGTTGCAAATGTTGGCATTGCAATCCTTCTAATTCTTCTTCACTTACTCATTGCAATGTTTTACAAAAACACACTTTCCGTCATATGTTTTGTGTATCCTTAGGGGCACATTTCACATAAAGCAGGTAGAATTCATTCTGGATTCTTTACTCCATGCTTAGAAGGAGGCAAGGTTCCTGATATCACTTCATACAGCTGCCTTCTCTCTTGTTTTCATGTTAGTGTTCAAAGACATGGTGGCCTTTGTTATGGGAATCAGGCAGGAAGGAGTAAAGGGCACTCAAAGAGTGGGAGAAACCAGAGGAGATCAGCACTCCAGATTCTGAGCGCCCCTTACCAGTTGTTCACAATATTTATAGGCTATCCAGTGTCAAAAATTTTCTAGTTTAAAATGATACATGGTTGTGCACAAGGTTTTAAAAAATGATATGTGATTGTGTGTCAGAGTTTCAAGCATGAAGCAGTTTACAGAAGCCGAGTGCAG
>JAJEJO010002103.1:113450-167329 GCA_020662805.1 Glaucomys volans | reverse complement strand
AAACTGTGGTATATATACACAATGGAATATTATTCAGCCATAAAGAATAATAAAATTATGACATTTGCAGGTAAATGGATGGAATTGGAGAATATCGTGTTAAGTGAAATAAACCAATCCCCAAAACCAAAGGTTGAATGATTTCTCTTATAAGTGGTTGATGACATATAATGGGGGTGGGAAGGAGGTACAGGAAGAATGGAGAAGGGATGGATTGTATAGAGGAAAATGAGGGGTGGGGAGGGGATGGGAAAGGAAAGATAATAGAATGAGACAAACTTCTTTAGGCTATGTATGTGTCTGAATAGGCAAGTTGTATGATTCTACTTTGTGTACAACCAGAAAAATGATAGTTGTACTCCATTTGTGTACAATGAACTAAAAAAAAAAAAAAAAAAGATAGTGTACCTCGAGCAAGTTGGGTTCATCCCAGAGATGCAGGATTGGTTCAACATATGGAAATCTACAGATGTAATTCATCATATCAATAAACTTAAGAAGAACTATCATATGATCATCTCAATAGATGGAGAAAAAGCATTTGACAAAGTATAGCACCCCTTCATGTTCAAAACACTGGAAAAGCTAGGGATAGAAGGAACATCACATCATACAAGCCACATATGCTGAACCCAATGCCAACATTATTCAAAATGGAGAAAAATTGAAAGCATTCCCTTTAAAAACTCTTACCCCAATTAGAATGTCTTTTATTAAGAATACAGGCAACAATAGGTGTTGGCGAGGATGTGGGGAAAAGGGTACACTCATACATTGCTGGTGGGATTGCAAGTTGGTGCAGCCACTCTGGAAAGCAGTGTGGAGATTTCTAAGTAAACTTGGAAAGGATCCACCATTTGACCCAGCTATCCCACTCCTCGGCCTCTGCCCAAAGGACTTAAAATCAGATTACTACAGTGATGCAGCCACATCAATGTTCCTAGCTGCTCAATTCACAATAGCTAGATTGTGGAACCAACCTAGATGCCCTTCAATAGATGAATGGATAAAGAAACTGTGGTATTTACACACAATGGAATATTACTCAGCCATAAAGAAGAATAAAATTATGGCATTTGTAGGTAAATGGATGATGTTGGAGACTGTCATGCTAAGTGAGATTAGCCAATCCTCAAAATCCAGAGGCCGAATGATCTCTCTGATAAGTGAATGATGATGCAGAATGCGGGGTTGGAATGGAGGCAAGAATGGAGGAAGGATAGATTGCAGAGGGATGGGAGGGGTGAGATCGGGGTCGGGGGGTAATAATAATAACAGAATGAGACAGACACCATTGCCCTGTGTGTATGTATGAATGCACAGATGGTGTGATTGTATTTTGTGTACAACCAGAGAAACAACAGCTGTACTCCATTTGTGTATAATGAATCAAAATAAATAAATAAATAAAAATAAAAACTGGAACAAGACAAGGATGTCCTCTTTCATTACTTTTATTCAGCATTGCCTTTGAACCTAACCAGAGACAGAAGAAAGAAATTAAAGTTACACAAATAGGTGAAGAAGAACTCAAACTATCACTATTTGCTGATGATATGATTCTATATTTAGAAAATTCAAGAAATTCCACCCAAAATCCTCTAGAACTAATAAATGAATTCACCAAAGTAGCAGGATATAGTATCAGTACCCAGAAATCAAACAAATTTCTATACATCAATAACGAATCCACTGAAAGAGAAAGAACACTACCCCATTCACAATTGCCTCAAGAAACAATAAAATACATGGAAATCAATCTAACAAAAGAGATGAAAGACCTCTACAATGAAAACTACAGAACATTAAAAAAGAAGTTGAAGAAGACCTTAGAAGGTGGAAAGACCTCCCATTTTCCTGGATAGGCAGAATTAATATTGTCAAAATGACCACACTACCAAAAGCGTTTTACAAATATAATGCATTTCCTATTAAAATCCCAGTTACATTCTTCATAGAACTAGAAAAAGCAATCATGAAATTCATTTGGAAAAATAAGAGACCCAGAATAGCCAAAGCAATCCTTAGCAAGAAGAGTGAAGCAGGAGGCATCACAATACAGACCTCAACTATACTGCAGAGCTATAGTAATGAAAGCAGCATGGTATCGGCACCAAAGCAGACAGGTAGACTAATGGTATGGAATAGAAGACACAGAGAAACCCACTTATAAATACAGGGATCTCATACTTGACAAAGGTGCCAAAAACATTCACTGGAGAAAAGACAGCTTATTCAATAAATGTTGCTGAGAAAACTGGAAAGCCACATGTAACAGAATGAAGTTAAACCCTTTTCTCTCATCCTGCACAAAACTCAACTCACTGTCCATCAAAGACTTAGGCACTAGAACGGAGACCCTACGACTACTTTTAGAAAAAGTAGGCACAAATCTTCACCATGGCGGCCTAGGACCTGACTTCCTTAACAAGACCCCTAAAGCACAAGAAGTTAAATCAAGAGTCAATAAATTGAATGAACTCAACCTAAAAAACTTCTTTTCAGCAAAAGTAATAATCAGTAATGTGAAGAGAGAGTCTACAGATTGGGAGAAAATCTTTACCACATGCACCTCAGATAAAGCATTCATCTGTAGGATATATAAGGAACTTAAAAAACTTAACACTAAAAAACCAAATAATCCAATCATTAAATGGGCTAAGGAACTGAACAGACACTTCACAGAAGAAGATATACAATTGATCAACGAATATATGAAAAAATGTTCAATGTCTCTATTAGAGAAAGGCAAATCAAAACTAAGATTTCATCTCATTCCAATCAGAATGGCAGTTATCAAGAATACAAGCAACAACAAATGGTGAGGATGTGGGGAAAAAAGTACACTCGTACATTGCTGGTGGGAATGCAAATTGGTGCAACCATTATGGAAAGCAGTATGGAGATTCCTCAGAAAACTTGGAATGGAACCACCATTTGACCCAGTTATGTCACTCCTCGGTTTATACCCAAAGGACTTAAAATCAGCATGCTACAGTGATGTAGCCACATCAATGTTTATAGCAGCTCAATTCACAATAGCCAAACTATGGAACCAACCTAGATGCTCTTCAATAGATGAATGGATAAATAAAATGTGGTATATATACACAGTGGTATATCACTCAGCTTTAAAGAAGAAAAATTCTGGCATTTGCTGGTAAATGGATGGAGTTAGAGAATATCATGCTAAGTGAAATAAGCCAATCCCAAAAAACCAAAGCCCAAATGTTTTCTTTGATATGCAGAAGCTAATTCACAACAAGGTGGGGTGGATAGGAAAGAATAGAGTTACTTTATATTAGGTAGAGGAGAGTGAAGGGAGGGGAAGGGGCATGGGGGTCAGAATGATAGTGGAGTGAAACAGACATTATTACCTCATGTCCATGTATGCCTGCACGACTGAGGTGATCCTGCAATATGTATAATCAGAAAAATGAGAGGGTACACTCTACTTCTGTATGATCTATCAAAATGTATAAATGTATTCTACTGTCATATACAACTAATTAGAACAAATAAAATAAAAAAAATTTTTTAAAAAAGCAAATACAATACCAATTATAAAAAGGTTAAGATTTCTCTTTTTTGTGTTTTAAAATGGAGGCTCTTCCTTATAGAGCTTGAATCTTAGATTCCACCAGCTTTGGTGAATAGGTTCCTGTCTCTCTTCCCTCTCCCTGCTGGGTGAGCTGTGCTGGGCCTTCAGCTCTGGCAGTCCCAGTGGTGATGGGGACCTGGAGCCTATGTCCTTAGACCTTGTGTGCAGGCCCATGAGTGATTAGCCATGGGGGTGTGTGACAGTGGTTACATTCAACATCTGTTGTCATACTCAGTGGTGGAGATGGCAACTGGAGGCTAGAGCACTCATGCTCAGTTATAGCAGTGGTGTGACAAGCTCACCTCTTCTTCTCTATATTAATGGAAGTCCTACAGCTAGAGATTGAATTTTTCTCAGGAAGCAATTATGACCTGCTTTAACACATGCACAGATGGGCAATATAGACTCAAAGTTCTGTGCCATACATGGCATGGATGAAGTTCAGGTTCTCTGTGCCATCACTGACCTGTTCATCTTATATGAAGTTTGTGTTCATTGGAGACTCATTGTTTGTGTAGTTTTAAGCAATGCAATTTTTTGGTAAACTACCCAAGATCAGCTCTTTGTAAAATCTACTCTTAGGTAAGTAATTGTGTTAATCTACTGGGCATTGTAGTTAGGTATAAACCTGTTCATTATTAGAAAATGCTTATTAAGGGTGTTGAATTTTAGCCAGGTATGGTGGTGCCTATCTGCAATCCCAGCCCTTCAGGAAAAGCTGAGGCAGGAGGACTGCAAGTTCAAGGCTTGTCTGGACAATCCAGTCAAACTCCATATTAAAAAACAACAACAACAACAAAAAAACCTCTTTGATTTTAGTGTTAGTTGATGTTAATCTTTTCTTTCTGTGAGTGTTTAGATAGCAATGAAGCAATGAGGTTATTCCTATTTGTGCCCAGAAAACTGCGTCATTACTTAATACGCTGAACTTACTTTCTCTTCCTTATAGGCAGGGGAGGGGTGATCTACTATCAAATGATTAATGTACAAGTAAGAAGACAAAGGGCAAAACATACGCCCCTGGCTTGAGACTTTCTGAGGTCTCACAGACTTGATTTTTCTCATTATTCTCAGAATGGTATTGAGGTGAAAGCACTATGGGTATCAGGAGCTGGGAATTCTAGTGAACTTATTGAATTTAATCTGAAAGTGTTTTAGTCATTCTGCAGAAACCCACAATATGATAAAAATGTATCAGTGATCAATAATATAGTAGCCTTTCCTAAATCACATTTGATCATACTGTAGGATATCAGTTTGAAAGACTGAGGCCAATATTCTTTAATGATAACTTATCAGGAAATGGTCTAGTCTTTATTTTAATAGATGGAGAAATGAGTGGGTCTTTAACATGTGATGATGAGGTTGTTGATCACTTCTGTTTTTTGGTATGTGTTTTCTGTGAAGTGGCCTTAACCTTGAAGGAGCTTACATTCTAGCAGGGAGAGACAGATGGTGAACAAATACAAAAGTCTCTCATCTCATAATAAGTGCAGTGGGGAAACATGCAGTGTTAGGGAGACGGGGGTCCTGGAGATGAGGTCATGTGGTTTGCTGTTACATAGGGTGGTCAGCTGTTGTTGCTTTTAGCTGCATTTGGAATCCCCTTCATTTCCTCAGACACCTATGTCTGATTCTTCAAGATGATTTAGGAAAAAGCTGAAAATAAAGTTGAATGAGTAACCTTGATTTTTGTATCCCAAATTAATTGAATAATTTTGTGCTAGCTTTATTTTTGTCTTACAGAGTACAAGTACAGAGCTTTGTAGTAACTCTTTTTCATGTGATTCAAAGCCCTTTTTATTTATATTTGTTTTTGAAATCTATAATTTCTGGAAAACAGACTGTTTGATGGGTACCTGGGTATTGCATTTGTTTTCCTTCTCTTTTATTTTGCTTTTCTATATGCTATTCATTTTCCTCTTTTATTTTAAAGCTGATAGAAACTCTATTTTTTTGCATTAAACCTTATAAGGTTTAGCAGTTTTCATTTGGCTTACTTGGCTGTAAGGCAATTATTCCTAAACTGCACATTAGGAATTCTTCCAACTTTTCTGAAGCTCAGGCCCCATCCCAGACTGATTAAATCAAAATCTCTTGCAGGGTGGGAGGGTGGGCCACTGACTTCAACAATTTTTGATATTCTCATTAATGATACTGATGTGCAGACAAATTTGGAACTATTGGCATAGGGTTTACCTTGTGCCATGGAATAGAGAAAGAGTCATTGTTATTGTCGTCATTTAACACCACTCTAAGTAGTCAGAAACAGTATTTGTGTAAGACAGACATCACATGGTGATCTTCACATTTATGTAGAAATATTGTTTGAAGACATTTGTTGCCATCCTCTGTTGTAGTTTTGGAATAGAGCTCATGACTATTTGGCTTTTATTCTGATTTTATAATTTGATTATTTGGTCAAATGAGTTTAGTTTAATGGTCAAATTAGATGATTCTTTAGGTTTGGACTGACAGTACTTTTCAGAGATGTCATCTTAATGATCTTTCTTTTGCATCTTTGGTGTGGGTCTT
This sequence comes from Glaucomys volans, assembly GCA_020662805.1. Taxonomy (NCBI): domain Eukaryota; kingdom Metazoa; phylum Chordata; class Mammalia; order Rodentia; family Sciuridae; genus Glaucomys; species Glaucomys volans. Next base: position 161,193 of record JAJEJO010002103.1, on the reverse strand, counting down.
TAACCTATTACAGGGCTTTTATGAATTGAAACTGGGGCACAAATTTATTAACTGACACATGGTGGCTATGTGCTGGGTGGCAACATGGAAACAGAGTGGATTTAAATGCAAGAAGTTCACAATTGTAGTCTTGATTCAACAACTTACTAGTGTTGTGCAGCTTGGACAAATGAATCACTTTTTCTGTTTTTTGATATTTTATCTGTAGAGAGGAGATACAAATATCATGTCTACATTATCAAGTAGTTATGAGAATGAAATTTTTTATGGAAAGAATGCTTTGTAAGATACAAAGCAGTATACAAATTTATGGTGTCGACATTTGTCATCACCATAACCACTACCCAGTGCTAGGGAGAAAAAGAGGTAAGAGTGTTAGGCTTGTTTACATTGAGCAGTGTTTCTATTCTGGTGCTGCCTTCAGATAAACCACATATGTGTGTTCATACACATAAGTCTATAGTCTGTAGGAGGAACTATCTAGGTCAAGAACAATGTCCAAATCATTTGCTGTCATCCATCATGTTTCTTTTTTTCAGCCTGACATACGGGACTTACTGAAACAGGTTTTCAATTGGTCAGTCTGTGGCCAGATGGGAACCAGATATTTGTGTAAATTGCAGCATTGACAACTCTCGTTGATAGGAGACTTCTGGTTCAACTTGATGTTGGTTTGGGAATGCTAATCAGTAGCTTTTGCTTAACTTGATAGGATAGGAGAAGCTTGTTATAGGAGTCTATTTTCTCTGAGATTCATCCCAATACTAATTACTTGTGGTTGCCTCACTCTTAAAATGAAAGAAGTCATATTCCTGTCGCATTCCTTTGTGGGCGTTCAGGAGTTCATGTTAGTAAAGGGCTGGGTAAGTGCTGAGTATTTCTAAAGGCTTTGGGGCTCTTACAGAATGTGAGTAAAATTGTGTTGATTTATGTGTAACCTCGAAGTGATTCTCAGATACCTTCTTTGCCAACTGTTAAGAAGAGAGTTGTTCTGTAACTTTTTCGTATCCCAAAATAACAAATAAGATGATGGGTTAAGTGACTTTGGGATACTTGTTAAAAGACAATGTCCTTCCTTGTAGTTTCTTACATTTTGGCAGAGAAACCTTGGTTTTAATGCTCTCTGTACAGAGCACTGATGAAAACTGGGAATTGCAGGGTCCTTGACATTTGGAATAAGGAAGAATTTTTTTTCCTAGAAGCTTTTCTGTGAGCAATTTACAATTCTTGTCTTATAAGGTGTTAGGTACAGTTAATTTCATCAGGAACATAATTTTGAACAGATCTGTTCTCAGGCCTTTTTGAATAAATAAGCTTCTTAATGTGGCATTATGCCTCCCTAAATGTGAGTGTAACTTTGGACTTGGAATTCTACTTGGAGACTTTTACGTTGAGGAGTAAAATTAAGACTTTAATTATTTTGTTTATATATATATATGTATATATATATGTATATATACACACACACATACACACACATATACACACACATATATATACACACACACACACTAGGATATTTATGAAAGATTTTTGAAAGTTAAAAAAATCAGTGACTTAAGTCTAGGGAATTTTAAATCATTTGTGATATAGTCCACAAAGACTAAAAATCATATGCTTCTAGGGATGAGCTAATGTTCCCAATGTATTGCCAAATGATAAAAAGCATGTTTAAAATTAGTCATTTTTGTAAAACTTGGATGGCAAAATGGTCGGAAGGAATCAGATTAAAAAATATCTTATTACATATGACAAGTAAGATTATGGATGCTCTTGTCCTTTGTGAGTTTCTGTGTCTTTCAAGTTGGTTGATGTAAAGAGCAGACTCTTACTCCATGATGAATTGAACAGTAGTTTTTAGGCAGTGCCTAACAGTGAAATAGGATTGCCATGCATTCCTCCATTTTAGTACAAGTGCCAAGGTAGAATGATGCTATACCTTGTTTGTACAAATAAACAACTACCATCTGCCCAGCACTACCATAAGGCACAAATTGATGTATAACCTATTTGTGCCAACTTATCAAACTCAATCAGGAGCACCTGGACATGTGGGCATCCCAGATCATATCAGAAACACCAGATGCAGGGATGTATCTCCCTACCAAATGTAACCCACTCACCTAAAACTCATAAAAGGAGGAGCCCCCCAAGATGGGACACACTGGCACTGGTCTCTTGTCATGAACCTTGCTGAGGAAAATCACGACAGCAATAAGCCTCCAGTTCTCTATCCCTGGGCTTCAACTTGGCATCGTTTCCTCTGCCTGTGATGACAATGCAAGGCCCACTCCAAGCTGACACCTCAAACTGACACTTTAAGTTGACATTCTGAAAGTGCCTCCTTCTGAACCCTGCCGTGACAACTCTGTGGAACTTGTTCTTTAAAACCTTATCTGACCACCTCCAGGGACTCTTTGCATTCCTATTGCTCTCTGCCTTTGCAGAACATCCTGTCACTTTGTGGCCACCTTAACCCTTCCTTAGTCCTTTTTAACCTCTGAATATAAATGTGTATATATCACACGTGACTTGAGTAGTATAGATATTAGGAATTAAGATTGGAGTGAAGTAAAAGAACTTGTGATTGCTGAACCTACAATGAAAGTGGAATAGCTTATGGATTTATCGTTATTCACTAAATTCTGATATTGTGGAAAGCTACAAATATGTTCAGTCTATATTAATGCAAGGTTTGCTCACTGCAATTGAGCATATATTAGCTTTGAAATTTGGAAGAAAAAGTTTAAGGAAAACTGCTATTCTGGGCCTCATTTAAAAATTTTAATTTTTAAATTAGTTCTAATTAGTTTTTTAAAATTTTTAATCCATAAAATTGGGTGGAAGCCCAGTTTCATCAACCTTTAAACTCTCATACAATAGAAAGTTCCAGCCAGGCACAATGGTACATGCCTGTATTCCAAACTACTTGGGAGGCTGAGACATGAGGATTGCAAGTTTGGTGCCAGCCAGGAGTATTTAGGGAAACCCTGTCTCAGAATAAAATTTAAAAAGGCTGGGGATATAGCTCACTGTGGACACCCCTGGGTTCAATCTCTAGTAGCTTAAATGTTAAACAAAACAAAATAAAACACAATCAAACAACAAAAAACCTTACCTTTTGTTATCATCCATGGTGTTGGGTTTGTCTCTGTTCATCAAAGAATTAAAGAACAGGATACATAGTAAGCAAGCAGCAGGGTCATTGCAAAAGCCACAAACAGACCTCTCTGAAGAGAAGGGGCCCTAAAGCTGGGAGTCCAGTGGGGGAGTTTTGGCTTGTTCTTTTTATGGTCTCTGGAATTTCCTCCTTTCCTTATCTCTTCTCCTGTCCATGCTTTCCTCACTATTATTGATTGTTGCCCCCTGTGTCCATGTGTTTTTTTTTGATTTTCTGTTGGAGCTTCTCCTTAGGAGCTTGAGTACAGGTGTGTCTGTCTGATTGGGTTGCCCACTTGTGTCCAGGAGAACTTTGGTCAAGCAGGATTTTGACCTCATTAGAAGATCCTCTCCGTGCTCCTTTGTTCTGGCCCTGCCGACTTCCTCACTTGCCATCTTGCCCTGAATGCTTAAGCCCTTCTATATCTCCCTCAATTTCATATCTAGATACTGTCATTCTATGAAGCCTGGCTGATGGGACATCACAGAAGACCCATATGCCCCTATTTCAGTAACAAAAATGAAAAGAAGATACTTTCACTTTAATAAAATATAGGAATAATTTGTGGTAGAATACCCAGTGTTCTATAGAAGAATTTAAAAAGGAGGAATCCAAGGCAACCTTAAAAATACCTTAATAAAATGGAATGCTTTTAAAACAAGTCGGTTTTGATGGCAGTAATGGGGTGAGACCTTTCATGAAACTAGAAGACCCATTTAATTTCTTTTGAGTTTTGTTTTCTAAGATAGATTTGATGGTACTTTAATGAAGAAATCCACAGGTAAAAGATCTTTTCTTTGACAACACTTTATTTTACAGGCCCCCCTCCCTTCATTCACTTATCAATAACTTCATCTCATTTGCTTTATCCTGTAAATTCCATTATCTCCCAGGCAGTCCATTGCATTAAGCCGTTAGTACCTAATATTGCCTCATTTACATTGACACATGCTTGACCTCAGCCCTTCTCCTCTCTTTGTTAATGCACCAACAAGCACTGATATCTCTCTGGAGCATTATCATTTGGCTGTTAGCTGAACTAATAACAACCCTTCATTTGAGCTGATGAAGGTTTATTAAATAAAAACATGCAATAACCCTTGCAGTAATGAAGGGAGAATGGAGGTAGACTGCATCCTGCTTTTAATGGTGAGAGCACTGCTGAGTCCGCATTATAGGAATTGGTTTCCTGATGGAGATGGGGCAACTGAATGGGCCTGATCAATATTGTGTTATCAGACTGATTTAAGAATGGGCATTTTTGATTGCCTGATTTGATCACTGTTGATTAGCATTTGGGTTGAAGAGTTAGGGGAAAAGGTGTTCTTGCTTCAGGCACTTGTCCTTGCTCTGTGATGCAGCTATCTTGGGAAGTCTGTCTTCAGTACCAGATTGTCAATAGCTGGAGGCCTTCAGACAGTGGCAAAGCTGAGCAATAGGGAGCCAAAAACATCTTTAGTGAAGCTGGGATCAAACTTCGTTTTTCCTTTGAGTTCTCCAACATTCCCCCAAATCTTTACCACAGCCATGACCCTTGAATGGATTCTCTTAATTCTCCTCTGCAGGTTCCATACTCCCCACTGCTCCCCTACCACCAACATTTTTGTTTGAAGATCAGTCCATTCCCTGTGTTAGCTGGTGTTATACTATGAACAGAGGTAGAGTTTATATTTCACAGTTGGGATTTTTGTGAACATAGGTTCATTGCTTGCACTGTTACGTCATGTACATATAATATGGTATTATGTTCTATTAGTGAAATTGTTCTTAATTTATCTGAATCAGTTACATACACTGGGTTTCATGAAGGTCAAAATTTTCTACAAGGGTGCTATAAAATTCCAGTGATACCAAAGCTTTTAGATTTGCTTCTAAAACAGGTTTGTCAAGCTAAAACAACAGCAGAGTGTAGCAGTCCAAAGCAATGAATTTAATTGGGAATGAATGGGATTAGAATCCAGGATACACATGCTATACTGAATCATAGGCACATCTAAGCATGGAAAGGAAGGAAAAGGTTTTTAAAGTAAAATGAGGAAGGTTACATAAGTTGTTTTGTAGAAAGGGACTTTAGTCCAAGTTTAGACAAACAGGGCTGGGCATGTGTCCTGGCGGAAGCATTTTTAGTTTAAAGTAGTCTATGTGCGAGGTTGTGGTATCATAGAGTCATGTGCTAGTTTTAATTTTAGGGATGTGCATGTAACGACCCCTCCTTTTTTCTTTCTTTCTTTTTTTTTTTTCTTTTTTTTGCGGTGCTGGGTATTGAACCCAGGGCCTTGTGCTTATGAGGCAAGCACTCTACCAACTGAGCTATATCCCCAGCCCTAGGGCCCCTTCTTTATGGCCTCCTGATTCCATTTTCTTAGGGTTTGGTGACTTCATTTTGATTTTGACAACTTTCACAGGTTGAACCATATGAAATAACCAATATTTGGTCATTTTTGACCTGTAAGAACACATTTTTGTATTGTTCAAATTAATACAGGAAAGATCACATCACATTTGTTTTTTGTTTTTTCAAACTGCATTCAGTATGTTTTACCAGTTCCTATCTGACAAAAATCAAAATTTCTGCAAATAAGTTGTAGCAAAGTAGTAGTGTTTGGTAAGAAGGATTGGGGGGATTCTTGTTTCATGCGTGGGAAAGGTCTTGCCTGCTTGCTTAGAAGTGGGTCTGAATCACAGGGAGTCTTGAAGGTTTCTTGTACCTCTCTGAAAGTCCCTGAGCCTAAAGGTGAACACTTGGAGGTCAGGACTACTGGGGGAGCCATGCCTGAAGCCCCTGAGAGTTACCGTCTAGTAAGTCAAGGGTACAGTGCCAAGAGCAATTTTATGTGGGCACCAAGTCAATCTGGCTTTCCACAGCAGTTTTCTGTTTTTCATAGCCAAAGATTTTTTTTTTTTTTAGTATTCTTATTTAGTCGAGATCATTCAAAGGTTTGTTTAACTTGTGTCATCTTATATACATGTAGGAGGGGACTAGGTGTCAATTCTCTGTAGTAGCCTATTTTCATATATCTTTTTATTGCATCTGTAAGTTGGGTGGTGATAACATTTCAGAGTAGTTACATTGTCTTACTAGAAAAATGCCTCCCTCAGGGAGACTTGCTATTGAAAAGTGACCTACTGAAAAGTGTCAAGCCATTTTTTAACTGTATAATTACCAAAGTCCTTTGAGAAATATTTATTTTGGACTCAACAATAGCAGTGCATTATTGGGTTACAAAATTGTCAAAATAAGCATGTTCTCTGGCTAGCATATTGTTTAGTTATCAGATTAGTTTTTGTTTACTTATAATTTCTAATTTTTTAGATTGAATTTAGTTATTTTTAAGAATAGTTACTATTACCATTTATCTTTGTGTATCTCACCTTTCCCAAATTAAAATATGAAAAGATCAGTTGTTTATTTTATAGGATTTATTCAGTGAAGGAGCTGCTGAGGATGGCAAAACTTCATTCTTCCTCTAAAATGTACAAACTACAAAATTAAATATTTTTAACCAGAAGTCTGAGTCAGATTAGCTGAAGACAAGCACTTAACTATGAAATAGTAATTTCCTATACTTTGTACTAAAATGAAAATGAAAAATCAAATTTGGGACAGAATTTATGGGTACAGTAGTCTTTAATCAAGAATATTTTCCTTTGTGGTAGACCTGTATCTCAATTCAGGGCAAAAAACTGTTTTTGAATTCTTGATTATGTACATTTTAACTGTGTGCTTGACCCATTTTTTGTGTTACAGAAACATTTTTTGAAATTTGTTTTCTTCCTTGGATAGGTTTCTAGTAGCAAAACATGCTGTCCTCTTCAATATTGTGTGTTAAAATATTTTGGAATGTTTGTTTATCTTCATAATCCTAAAAGAAATATTTGTTTTCAACTCTAAACCAGATTTCTGTTACCTTTATGAACAGTTTCCAACTGTGTTGACTAAAACACTGATATTCTCTTAGACTGCAGTTAAATGTTCTGTAAAAAAAAAAAAAATCCCTGCTAATAGTATCTTTTTTCCTACAAAGTTTATTTTTAAAAATATGTGTAAGAAAAATTCCAGACATATTTAGTTGACTCTTTTCATGATATACAAGTCTAACTTGAAGAAATGGTGTGGCATACTGGAGAACTCTAAGAGTTCATATTAGAGATCATTTAGGGCATGAATGTATGTTATTTATTCTATGAATAAACACATAAACGGCATTTATTGATTTATTGTACTGTTTTGTCTATTTTTATTTCATCTGCCCTGTCAGGTCCTATAATTTCAGTATTTATATTTGACATCGTTCAAATTACTTGTCACACTTATGCATTGATTTAGGTCCCCCCCCCCCCCCCCCCCCCCCCATTGGGAATTGAATCTAGGGCCTAATGCATGCTAGGCAAGAGCTCTACCAGTGAGCTACATCTCTGGCCCAGATTTTGATAATTTCTTATAGCCACTACTCTGTTGAGTTCATTTTGTTGCTGTCCGATTGAATCTGACTGCATCTGTTAAATTTCTATTGATGTTTCATCAGTATCATTTTGAAAGTGCTCTGTGGAAACCCCAATGTTGTGGTTTAGATCTTGAATGTTTCCCAAAAGCCTGTATGCTGAAGACTTAGTCATAAGCCCTAGTTGTGCTTTTTGGGAGTTGGTAGAACCTTTAAAGGGTGGACCTCATGGAAGGAAATTAGGTCATTAGGGACACACCCTTGAATGGGATATTGAGACCCTGACCCTTTCCTCTTTTTCACTTTCCAGCCTCCATGGGGTGAACAGAGCTCCTCTGCTACACGTTCCTGCCATGATATGTTGGGTCACCCCAGGCTCAAAGCAATAGAGCAAACACCATGGACTGAAACCTCTAAAACTATGATTCAAAAGAAAATGTTCCTCTTTATTGATAAGTTGTGTTTTTCAGGAATTTTATTTCAGTGATGAAAACCTGACTAACCCGGTGAAATAATTTATTTTTCATATATTTAAAAAATGCAACCTTAGTTATGTATATTTCTAAAAATAGAAGATCACTTCATTATCTTTCTTTTAGTAAATCCTTTAATAGGCGAAGTTCAGAGAATAAAACACTGTATTTTCTAATAGAAATGAGACTATTCTTAATTCTTTTTGTGTTAAGGTTTTCAAACTCTGAAGTTCTAAGATTCCCCATGATTACATATGTTAATTGCATTTTGGGTCAAGGAAACATTCAGAAAGTTTTTCCTATAAACAATTATAGTGGTTCAATGAAGGAAAGAACACTTGCTGAAAATGCTGTTGAAACATCAGGTAAATCCTCCCTGAGATTCTCTACCAACAGAATAAATAGGTATTGTTCAAAATAATTTCTTTGAACACAGTGTGTGACAGGCACTGCATTAAATGTTATACCTGAGTTAAAAAAAAATGATTAGATTGTTTTGAAAGTTGATATTGTCATATATATAGTTTTGTATTTGGAACACAAGCTGTTTGGGTTAAAAAATCTTCATGCAAATTTCTACAAACAAATCAAGTGTGGATGTGCAGTGGGTGGTTTTTAAGCTTAAACATCTCAGCTGGATTTAATTACCTTAAGGGATAAGGCTACAAGATGGGCCAGTGGTTTACCAAATTATTTTTCATTTTCTGGATCTCGATGTCACTGAAGGTTAATACATCCTTTTTTCTTCATTGGAGACCCAAGTTAAAATCCATTTTAGGGCATAAGTGTAAATGAATTTGTTGTTTTTCCTCCTTGGGGACACTTTGGTCATTTTGTGAGGCTGCCTTTCCATTTGGAGTTGCTGGCAGCTTGCATACAGCCAGGGGCTCTTGTAGCAGGGGCACTTGCAAGTCAGCGTGAAAATGAACTGGCAGGGCTTCAGAGGGCAGAGCTGGCCCAGGGCTTGTCACTCTTCCATTCCTTGATTCTTTCTTGCTTAACTTAAGGAAACTTATTTACTACTGACATTTGATTATAGCACATCACAAAACAAGTGATGTGTTTGAGGCTAAGCCATGGAATTTTTTTTTTTTTTTATTAACCATTTCAAACTGGCTTATATTTGACAGCTTCGAGTTTTCTGTATTCGCTGTCTACAAACTCCTAGATGACTCCTTATACTACTGTAGATCTTTGATCAACCTTTGTAATCACCAGTGTTTTTTGGCTTTCATTGTTTATTGCTTTTGTGTTAATACTTGATTTTGGGGGCATGTTTGTATTCATAATTACATTGAGTCTTTCCACCCTGAAGTGGGTAATGGGTAGTTGGTCATTATTTCCTTTACCTATTAGAATGTGTAGAAGTTGAATAGTCACAGATCTTAGTCCCTTAGGGAGCTGGTGTGCTCCTCCCCCTCCAAGCTCACTTGTCATTTCTTCTCAATTCTTCTTCTCTTTAACATTTTTTTTGTCATCTTCATCATCCTTTTTTTGTCTTATAGTGTCTAAAGTATACTTTTCACTTTATTTTTCTTCTTTTAAAAATATAACATCTTTATATATACTTGGATACACGTCATTTATATACATGAATAAGTGGGATCTTATCACATGCATTTTTTTCCTCCTTTCAGTTACTGTTTTGAGTTTCAGAATCAGTTCTTTACATTCCCAGAGTCCTTCACCTTCTCCATTTATTTAGGCATTTCTACACCAACTTGATTAACCCCATCATTTTTGTCTTTAAAAATCTTCCAAACTACTTTACACCAGAAAGATTTCCCTCTTTGTAGTTTACCTTCTATTACTATCTAAATTCCATTCATTCTTTCAAGCTAGATCAGGCTAGGAAGAGCCAATGATTTACTATTTCCCACTTGTGGCATTCATATAAAAAAAAGCGCTTCCCTCTCTGTGTGTGTATGGGGAGTGAGGCTGATCTATGTTGATATACATGTAATCATGTATAGGTTGGCTCTGACTCACGAATATTATAAGAGTAAGCTGTAAACCCTTTATATAGTATGCTATTATTTGGTCTTCGTCTTAAAAGGCTAACTTTGATTAAAAGCTGATTGAAATGATTAGCATGTGGTGTTCTTGTGAGAGTATGAATGATATAATCGTTTAATTGGGGAAGTCACTTTCTCTGTGTCTTCCATAAGTGTTCTGAGTGGAAATAAATAGTATACATAACTGTGGGGCTTTACATGCCTTCATATTTATTTCTGTCAAGATTTTTCTTATTTACCTTAGATGATTAGTCCCTCAAGGGCAGGATTAGACATATCTACACGATACTCAACCACGTGTGATGTGTGCTGATAAGGCTTTCATAATATGCCTTTTCATAGTACCTTAAATATAGTCTTCCGTAATTATGATGTTGCTGGGTTATTTTGTTGTCCCTTATTGGCTTTCCTGTTTGACTTTTTCAGGTATCAGCAGTAGAGTCTTTGGAGGGTCCCCTCCTCCAGGTGGAAGGACTGAGTGATCTCAGGCTGGAGCTTCACAGCAAGAAGATGAACCTGCACTTGGTTCTCATAGACGAACTACACCGGCACCTGTACATCAAGTCCACTAGCCGAGTTGTGCAGCGTAACAAGGAGAAAGGGAAAATGAGGTTGGTTACAGTACCTCTTTGTCACAGTGTCTTGTGGCAATTATTGGAAGAAATATTCTGTTTTCAGAATATTCTAGTTTGTTTTATTTTTCCTGTAATGTACTGTCTCTGAAACTTGAAGATGGTTTTATAATAGCTATTCCATGTTCTGAGAGATGGACATAAAAGTTTGCTGATTCATTCAATGTACACTTTTCATTGTGGATCTCTTCCATAAGGATAAGTGAGAAAAATTTCCTGTGGGCTTCTTGTATACTGGACTACAGATACTCTTGTATATTTCAGAATGGAGTGAAAAACTTTTTTTTAATTGGGCAGTAAAGTCAACTAAATTAAGAAGTACAGATATATGCACTAAAGTTACAAGATTCTTTGGTGCTTAGGGTTATGTTCAGCTTTAGGCATTCTTCCTCGTGGAATTGTTCAGAAGAGATTCAGAAGGAACACTTTTCTTTTACTCCTTGGCTGGTTGTAGTGTAGCCCTGTATTTAAGGGGGTGGGTGGGATTAATGAATTCATTGCATTAGTGTAGACCAGGGAGGGAGTAAGCCTAGATCTTAGGAGGGGAGAACGTTGGGGTTATAACTTATGATGGCTGTGCAAGTACGTTCTTTTAAATAGCCATAGACTCTCTTCAGAGAGGATTTTAGTATATCTACTGAAATAGACATGTTTTTGCTTTTTCATCCACTTGTGTACCAGAAGAACACTGAAAGTAGTGATGTGATACTGAAGTCTTTCAGGTCCTGTCCTGTTTGAATAAAAAGTACTTAACTTTGTATGTGAAGCTTGAGTTTAGTCAGAGACCCTGACAGAGAAAGAGAAATCTGTTCCTCCTCAGCAGATGGACATAATGATAACTTTTGCCAGGGACATTCCATTCCAGGTAGGAATGTGTACCCGAGACTTCACTTCGAGACACGATCTGAATAGGGCTAACTCTGAGTTACCCATTCAGCAGACAGCAGTGCATGTGTGGGAGTGGGAGTGCTAAGGAGACTTCCCAGTGTCTGGTGGTGAATAGCAGTCTGAGTGGATTTCTTCCCATTCAAGGAAAAATAATAAAACAAAATCACTATGAGTCTTGTCAGTTTATATGCCATAAGGGAAAATGAGTATTATGTTCAGGTCTCAGAGGAAGAACATTTATTTAAAAACGAATTTTATAAAGCACACAAGAAAAATTTGGGAAACTTAAACTCAAAGTTTCTTAAAAGAAACTTAATGTAGTTGATTAGATGATTGTTTGAAATAACCTCTCCTTCCTTCTCCACTTCAGGGGGAGAAGTACATTTGTTCCCCTTAGTTTTGGGCTTTTACTTTTGTGAGTCATTAGGACATGTAACACAAACAGAGGCTTCAAATACTTTTGCACTGGTAAATGGTGAGTGTGCCCTTAATACCTCTGCCATTGCCATGCTGGCTTTGTTCTCAGGAGGAGGAAGAGAGACACACAGAACCAACCCGAGATCGGCAGACCTGCCCCGCATCAATCAGCTTGCCACCAGAAGATATGCTTGTTGTTGAACATCATGGAGCTTTTGAGGTTGTAGGCAGCATGCCTATAGCTTCTGTGAAACAGCAACAGGGAGCTACAAGAATGGGACAGGCAGAGATGCTAAGAGAACTAAGTGTGAATTAAATGTGAGCAAATGAAAAATGAAGTAAAGAAATCCAAGTCTTTATTTAACTTGTTAGAAGAACTGAATCAGTGATATGGAAGAAAATCTTTCCTTCTCATGAGGAAGAAAATGACAAGATGATGAAAGAAAGTTGATGAAATAAAAGATGGAAAACAGATGAAATAAAAGATGGAAAAATAAAAGATGGAAATAAAAGATGGAAAAAGTGATCAATCCAATGAATTTAGGTGAGGATTACACCAAAATGATAGTCCTGTGGAATATATTGTGAACCACACCCCCTAAATAGGTTCATATATTGAAATCCTAATCCTTGGAACCTCAAACTATATTTGGAGATAGAAGTTTTCAAGAGGTAATTATGTTAAAAAGAGGTTATTATAGGAGCTCCTGACTCAGTAGATTGTTGTGCTTGTAAAAAGAGGAAATTCAGAGATACAGAGGGAGGACCATGTGAAGGTAGGGGAGAAGACACACATCTACAAGCAAAGGAGTAAAAGGAAATCAACCCTGTTCACAACGTGACCTCAGATTCTTGCTTTCAGAACCATGAAAAAATAAATTCCTATTGTTGCAACTCATTCTGTGGTACTTTGTTATGGCAACCTGAGCAAACCACTACAGACACATTCAGAAGAAATAACTGGAATATAAATTAAAAGGTCTGATTTAGCGGGAAATAATAAAGAGACCTTGGTCTGCAAATCAAAAGGATTCAAGGTAAAGTTAAAACAAAACAAAACAAAAAAACCCTTAGATGTGATTTAGAAATTTTTATTAAAAACAAATTCTATAAGCACTAGGAAGAATAGCTATGTTCACTGCTGTGACAGAGGTAGAGATAGTTACCTGCCTAACCAGTATCCATTATCCCCTTCACTTTTAATGGCAATACTGTTTGTTCCTGGTGCCCAGAGACCCAGCTCAAAGGCTTCATTTTCTGTTTTTCTATAGCTAGAGCTGATTAGTGGGTCTTCTACTTGCAAACTGTTGAATGAGAATTTGCAGGAAAAATTTTCAAAGGTGCAACTAAATTGGTGCACTCACTCTTTTACCCTTCATGAGCCTTTCTCTCCTTCGTATCTGGGGCATGCACTGGTGCTAAGAAGTTATTTTAGACAAGAGATATCCTCAAGAATAGAAGCCATATCCTCGTGGATGTGGGGAAAAAGGTACACTTGTACATTGCTGGTGGGGTTGCAAATTGGTGCAGCGACTCTGGAAAGCAATATGGAGATTCCTCAAAAAACTTGGAATGGATCCACCATTTGACCCAGCTATCCCCCTCCTTGGTTTATACCCAGAGGTCCTAAAATCAGCATATTACAGTGATGCAGCCACATAAATGTTCATAGCTGCTTAATTCACAGTAGCTACATTATGGAACCAACCTCGATGCCCTTCAATTGATGAATGAATAAAGAAACTGTGTTATATATATACAATGGAATATTACTCAGCCATAAAGAAGAATAAAATTATGGCATTGGCAGGTAAATGGATGGAACTGGAATCTATCATGCTAAGTGAAATAAGCCAAGCCAAAAAAACCAAAGGCCAAATGTTTTCTCTGATAAGTGGATGATGATACATAATGGGGGTGGGGGCGTAGCAGGGGGGCAAGAGAAGAATGGAGGAACTTTGGATGGTATAGAGGAAAATGGGGCAGGAGGGGGTGGGGGAAGGAAAGATAGTAGACTAAGACAGACAGTATTACCCTATGTGTATGTATGATTACATGAATGGTGTGAATCTACATTGCGTACAATCATAGAAACGAAAAGTTGTACCCCATTTGTGTACAATGAATCAAAATGCAATCTGTAAAGAAAAAAAAAAAAGAATAGAAGCTATGTCCTAAAGACTCTCTGATGATGTCCAGCCTCTCTTAGAGCCCTGGATATGTTGCCTCTTGTATGAGAGGAGGGAATCCTTTGGTTTACGAAGTTCACTATTATCTTGGGTCTTCAGTTTTTTTCTTTTTCTTTCCCTCCTTCCCTCCTTCCCTTCTTTCCCTTCCTTCCCTTCCTTCCCTTCCTTCCCTTCCCTTCCTTCTTCCTTCCTCCGCCCCTCCCTCCCTCCCTTCCTCCCTTCCCTCCCTCCCTCCCTCTGTCAGTCATTCTTTCTGTACTGGGAATTGATTGAGTCCAGGAGTGCTCTACAACTGAGCTGCCTTCCCAGCGCTTTTTATTTTCTGAGACAAATTCTTGCCACATAGTTGTGGTTGGCCTCGAACTTGTGATTTTCCTGCCTCAAGTCTCACCAAAGCTGGGATTACCTGCATATGCCACTGTGCCCAGCTGGGTCTTCTGTTTTATATTGTAATCTCTAGTTTTGATACACAAAAATGAGTAAAAGTCATGCTCACCAGAATTTGCTGACCAGTGGATGCCAGAAGACAGTGGAGTCAAGTCTATAGTGTAGTATGAATGGAGAAGTATTAGGACCAAAGATTTCTGAACCGAGCCAAGTGGTTATAGGTATGCATAAGCAGAAGAGAGTTCTCATATATGAATTTGTAGACAAGAATTAAATTACTAGTGTTTTTTTCCCGCTAGAAAAATACTACAAGATAAACTCTAAGACATGAATCAAAATCACAGCTTGAGAACAATACAGTTGTAGGTAGCTTGAAACAACTTGTAAAGACCATACACCACTAAATATGTAAATCTGTGTATGAATAAATAACTAACAAATCTGTTTTTACAAAGTCAGAGAATAAGCAGAGAACTACTGTTGAAAAAGAAGGTCTAGGGGCTGGAATTGTGGCTCAGGCTAGAACACTTGCCTAGCATGTGCGAGGCACCGGGTTCAATCCTCAGCACCACATAAAGTAAATAAATGAAATAAAGGTGTTGTGTCCATCTACAAGTAAAAAAATAAATATTTTAAAAAAGAAAAAGAAAAAGAAGGTCTATGTAGTCTGTATTATTTCCCTAATAATAAACAGGATTTATATCCCCACATTGAGTTAGTAGAGACTGGGAAATTTGAATAGGCAGAGAATAAAAAGGAAAATTGAATTTTTGCTTAAGATGAGCCAGAGTTGGCTTGTTTTGGACTTTAACAATTAGAGAAAATATATTTAATTTTGTTTTTATGACTTTAGATATGTATATTGAGAGATTTCTGTATTAAGGATTATCAGGGAAGACAGACTCAAATAAAACATACTTGGTATTTCTAAGGATGATGTATTAGCTAAGATTCTTTATTGTAAATAGCAGAAATCTGTCCTGATAACTAAAACAGCAATGGAGTTTATTGGAAAGTTATCTGGCATTTCACAGAATTTATGAGAGTTCCATATGATCGTGTTCTCAAACTCAGTAGGAAGGAACCAAAGCAGAGGAAGCAGTTGAGCACACAATCTTTTAGACAAACAAAATGAAAGGCCCATAGGGTTGCCAGCACTGCTGGTACTAGGTTTACAGTGGCTGGATTTTAAACTCCCCTGTCAGTGATCTTTAAGTGTCCTGTTTTTCTCCTCCAACCTCAGAGTCTTGGGTAGAAACATCCAGTTTGCTGAGCATCCAGGGCCCTGTCTGACTTCCTTCAGTTTCCATAGTAGGAAGTAGGTCCCTCTCTTTGCTTTCACTCAGTGGGAATTCTGTCCAAATAACAAAGGCTGTTTACATGGTTATTTTCCTAAAACAAATAATGATCCAACAACAAATTTCTACAGCAGGAGAAAACAAAGGAAAGCACATGAAGGCATCTACATATAAAGAACAGATTTTTGAGTAGAAAATAGAGAAGCAGAACTGATAAAAGAAAGGCACATGCCTACATGAAACACATAGTAAACATCATCGCTGGAGGAAATTAACCAATTGTGAGACTGTCCTTGTTCTTAGCTCATAAAGATGCCAGTTGCAGTTAAATCCCAGGTGAGGTTTTTGAAACTGTCACATCAAATCTGAAGTTCACAAGGAAGAATAAATATATAAGACTTGCTTTAAAAAAGTTGAGAAGGGAAGCTGTGAGGGGGGCTTTTTTAAGTGATATTAAAACACTTTGTAAAGCTGTTTTCGTCAAAGTAGAACAGACATGCAAATAGGAAATCAGATCACTGGGATAAGATGGCATTCAGAAACCAATCCCAGGATTCATGACGCTTTAGTATTTGTGTGTGTTGGGGAGGTAGTGGTAGTGAAGGCTGTTTAGTGAATAATTGAGCCAATTGGCCAGTGATTTGAAGAAAATAAATTTAGATACCTATATTTTTTACATACAAAAAGTTCTAGCTAGATTTAATAATCACATGATAAAACTTCATTAGCATTAAAATACAGGAGAGGGCTGGGGCCATAGCTCAGTGGCAGATCACTTGTTTAGCATGTGTGACGCACTGGGTTTTATCTTCAGCACCACATAAAAATAAATAAAATAAAGGTAATCTACAACAAAAAATATTTAAAAAATACAAGAGACTGTGTAGAGGATGCTTTCCTAAGCATGTCAGAAATCATAAAGAATAATATGAAATAATATAAATAAAAACCAAAAAGGTGTCTATAGCAAGATGGAGCCAAAAGATAAGTCACAGACTCTGAAAAAAATATTATGTAAAGCTTTAATATCTAAAGTATGAAAATGATTTTCAGAATAATCGTAAAAGGAGTAAGAGGTAATTTATAGATTTAAATGCAAATGGATAATAAACATAGGAAGATTGTTCAGTATCATGAGAAATACAGGTTTGAGAAATCATGCAGTTTTTTGACCATCAGATAATCAAAATTAAAGACATCCACAACATATTTTGTTGACAGGGATGGGAGGAAATAGTTTTTTCTTGACCAAGATGCCGTTTTAGGAATGAAAATTTGCATATTCTTTGAGCACGGGATTCCATTTGTAGGAATGGAAGTATGAAAGTAGTACTATTTCACAAAAATATTACGAAGAGGGAAATGAGAGGGGGAGGGAGGTATGAAAAATGGTGGAATGAGACAGACGTCATTACCCTATGTACATGTATGATTACATGAATGGTATGAATGTACATCATACACAACCACAGAAATGAAAAGTTGACCCCATTTGTGTACAATGAATCAAAACGATGTCTGTAAAAATTTAAAAAATAAATAAAAAAATAGAAAAAATATCTATGATAGGGCATTTATTGCAACATTATAGGTAAGGACAACAAGAACAACAAATCCTCACACCACTTTAAAGCTAATGAATCAGAGTAGGGTTAAATCAATTGTACATCCATTCCATGTAATTCTGGACCTTGAAATGGGAAAGATCTCCATGTGCTGATACAGTAAGATTTATGAAATGCAGTATGAGAGTGTATTACTTACATGATAACACAATTATCGATGATGATTTTGGAGATTTTTTAATGAAAAAGGAAAATGTTTAGATTTTACTGTTGAAAGGAAAAATCTAGGATTTAAAACTCTCCTCAGGATGATCCAAAAAATACTGAAAATATCAAATGTGCCTTTTCTGGGGTGTGTGTGTATGGACAGACTTTTCTTTTTTTAAAGTTTTTAAAGTGTTTTAAAAAATTTATTTGTTCCTTTTAGATATACATGAGAGTAGAGTATATGTAGAGTATATTTGGACATATTTATACAAACATGGAACATAATCTTATTTTACTTGGGACCCCAGTCTTGCAGTGGACAGACTTTTTTTTTTTTTGAAAACATTTGAAATGTATTACCTCAAAATGATGTTAATGTTTCAAAAGGAATACCTTTATAGCCACATAAATCAATATAAAGTTAATTCTTTTATTTATTGCAAGCCTCCTGGGTTAGTCCTTGACTTGATCTTGCTTCTTTAGACATCCCCTAGCCTATGGAGGAGAACATTTCAAACTCATGGGTTTGATGTCCATGTTTGTGTCTGAAGTGTGTAAAGATTGTTGTGGACCCCATTGCATTATTTGCTCCCTCTTTCATCTTTTTCTGTTTACATATGTAATTTTTCTTTTTCCTTTTGTTGTTTTCCCTCTTTGCTTTTATATTTATTTATTTATTAGGTACTGGGGGCTTAACTCAGGGTTCCTTTACCATTGAGCTATATTCCCAGCCCTTTTCATTTTTTATTTTGAGACCAGGGTTTCACTAAGTTGCCAAGGCTGGCTTAGAACTTGCGATTCTCCTGCCTCAGCTTTCTGAATTGCTGGGATTACAGGTGTACACCACTGCACCTGGCTGCTTTGCTTTTAAACGTTACCACTTCACTTTACTTTATCCTTGGTTTGTCATTTGAAACTGTGACTCTTTTTTACTTTTATATCTTCTAAATTACTCATTTTTCTTTCTGTATGTTCAGCCAGTTCATAGAACTATATGGTCCCACTATGCCAGCCATTCCTGTTTCATTGTTCAGTTAAACATTTACTAAATGCATAGTATCTATGGCAGATATTTCTCATCTCAGTGTGATTTAACAAACTTTTATCTGCATTTGCTCTTTAACAGGTGCTGTGCTGTCTGGTCATAGAGGTGAATATATTAGTTATTAGAGTTATAGCTTACAGTTCAGCTTACTTCTGTCACTCTGGTTTGACAGTAAGATCAGTCAGATGAGCTGCAACTGTAAATTTTGGACATAGTTGAACCCATTTATTACTAAGCGAAGGAGCAGAAATATGCTCTAATTAAAAAGCAAATATTTAATAAGCCATCAGTATTTCTCACCTTTCTTTAAAAAACAAACAAGAACAGTTTTCATGGATTTAAATTCTGAGATCAAACATGTTTAGAAACAGATCCTAACTAGATGGGGATGGTTGATTAATGACCAGAAAATTCTTGGGGTTATGGGGCAGTAGTTGCTTATTTTTGGTGTGGCTTAGTTTGCTTTATAGTTTTCCTGTCCTCCACCATGTTGTTATTGAATTGCAAAACACATGCAATCACAGTATACAATTGGTGATTTTAGCAAGACTGTCTTATGCTAGGAGGGATTTAGTGTATATCAGCTCTTTTTCTCAACTCAGCCATGAATGACTCTGCCTGGATTTAAAATAAAAATTGTTGTTATATGTATTTAAAAAGAAAAATAACATATCAATATTTCTCTCAAAATAAAGCAGTTCATATTAATTATAAACTTCAAAAGAATAGTCTATTTTTTATTTTACTTTTTGTTTTCTAAAATACATTGAGAGATTTCAAAACCCTTTGAAATAATTAACACTTTTTCACCTTTATCTCTGATATATGGTGAGAAGAGGCCTTCTTTTCCTTTCTGAAAGGAAGAATAAGGTCCATAGAAATTAAATGTGATATTCCATGATAGCACCTACCTCTGTCAAACTTCATATCTGTAGTTACTAAATGATTGGGTATATCCTTTTTCTCTGGAATTTTTGAAACTAAGTCCTTCCCAAAAAAAAAAAAAAAAAAAAAACCCAAAAAATCATTTCCAGAGTTACTTGCCTTTGGGTTAGTGTTCACAAAGGAGAAAATTGAGGCCTAAGGGAAATTTTTAGAGAGAGAAAGAGATGAGTCTATGAAAATAGTTCTGCAGTAAATTGACTTTCTACAAGTTTATTGATGGAGTTTGAGAGCCCCTCTGGCTCTGATTATAAAGTTGGGAGGTTATGTTTTTCAGAGTTGAAATGCAAGCCATTTATCACCCTATATTTAACTGAAATATATTTTTAGGTTATAACTGAGGAAATAATGTAGGTTTTAATTTAAGATGAATCATGTGCTCTGTGTTCTTAGAAGTGCATATTGTTATAGATTCTCGTGTGTACATGTCAGTGTGCACACACACATGTACTAACTGTACTTATTTATTATTAGGTTTGTCAGGTAGTATTATAGCTGTACATAAACCTGGATTTTCCTGCTAATTGATACCTTTATCCTGCTTTAAAAATCACTTTACTTTGTTATTTAAATATTTATGAAATATATAATTTTCCTGTCATTGTAAAGTTGAAATTAACTTTTTCTTAATTAGTCAGTAGCAGTACTACCTACCTCAGCAGACTATGTATCCATGGGCTAGGGAGCTAGGCAAATGTGGAGAGCTGGTTTTCTAGTTGTAAGGAAAAGGCAGATAAAGAGTGATAAGAAAGCTGAAAATAAAATAATGAGAAGATAAAAGTAATCATAGAAGATGGAAGAAAGATAAAGGTCTGATCTGATTTTATAAATACATAAACTTTCATGATAAAATATTGGTTTTGTTGAAGACTTGGAGTTTTTAAAGATAGTTAAGGCAATTAGGAGCTTAAGGTTTTGGTGGAAAAGTCATCAGAGCTAACTATGCTGGTTCAATTACTCCTAATACAACTTTTATATTTTATACTTAACTTGAGCTTCACATTAGCCTGTGAGTGATTCTAAGTATTAGAGTTTTGCAGTTTGGTGTAGCTCATACCCTAGGTCATATTTACATCTTCGGCACAGAGCACAGTGCTAAGCACTAACAAACAGGTGCTCAGCAATCATTTGGGTAATGATTCCCCTTCTTTCCTGGGCAAATGAAAAAGGAGAAGCTGACTGTCATAGTCTTTCTCAAGGCTTAGGACTATGACTTATACATTATTAGGACTCAATAAAAACAGTGATACCTTAACTGATTGTTTTACTCTTTAACACAGTTTATTTTTTAAGTTTTTCTGAAGGAACTGGGTCTTTTAAAGTTAGCTTAAAACATGCACATTCCTGGGTGTAGCATGTAGCACAGTGTAGTGCTTGCCTAGCGTAGGTTCCATCCGCAGCAGCACAAAATAAACACACACAAAATAAATAAATAAATAAAGTATTCAGACAACTAGCACCTTGGTTCCAAAAGGAGTGTGGGTGGGAGATGGGGCATATCACCATGGAGTGGGTTGCTTATGTTGGTCACAATTGCTCACATTTCTCCTACGAGGAAACCATTCCAGTCAGGATGGTCTCTTCCCTTCTCCCCCTGTGCCTATCGTCCTTTTATGACCCACTTTGAAAATCAGTTCCAAGGGTAGCCATTGCTACTGATGATGCTTTTTGGAATGGAAAAGAAGTGAGAAATATGACTTTAACTTGTGTACCCTTGGAACTGATCTCTGTGGTACCTATGGTGTGACTACATGATTTCGTTTCCTGAGGGCAGGGCCCAGGTGTCATTTGCTTTGGCATTGCCTGCTTTTTTGTACTTAACAGGTGCTTGTAAATTTTAACAAGTTTGCTTGAAATTGAATTATTCTTTATAATCTTTGTATCATTTAAGATCAATGTGGTTTTTTAAAAGACACTTTAAAGTTTATCATTAACATGAGGGACTAGGCTTTAACAATTTTTTTAAGCTAATCAAATATAAATCAGCCTGTTTGAGATTCCTTATATTTATTTTTATTTTAGTGATTCTCAACTTGTTGAAATTTATGACCTCTTTTAAGGAAAACTAAGAGTAGTTAACTCCTGAAAATATGTCAAAAAGTAACTTGAAGAATACAAATTTAAGTGAAGTTTATGTGCTGGAAAACCTTCATTAAGTTATCATGACATGGTGTCATTTGAGCTTTTCTTGCTTAAGTATTCTTTAATATAAAGGGGAATAATGCAACAGCTTGGCACAATTTCATTATAAGGTGATCATCCAGATGATCCAGAATATCCTTACATTATTTTGTTAAACATGGCATCAAAATAAAAAGAGAAAATAATTTAAATACTTTGACCCCTTAGACTGCATCTTTATGTCCCTGACTGTGACAGTCACCTCTTTATTGGAAATATACTTTTGGACATGTTTGAAGTCACAGTGTAAAGAGAGCTTATAACAAAAAGGACAGTGATAAGGGGCCATGCACCTACTAAGACTTAAGTTGATTTTAGAGAAAATGATAAGTACTGTTCATTTTTCCCAAAGCTCCCATGTGAAAGATGCCTCTCCTGGTCCTCTGATTGATGTTACAAACCTCCCTACTCCACGCAAATTCCTTGATGCTGCTCAGTATTCTACTCCTGGAAGCTCAAGTGGTAAGTTTTTCATTCTTCAGTCACTAAATGTTTTAGTATGTCTTTTGAGCACCTGTGGGGGCCTGAGGTAAGTGGCTTGGTACCTCTGATGAGCCCTTTGTGACCCTCAGAGGAAATAAGATATAAAACTATCACTTATTAATTTCCCTATGTTGAACCAACCTTGCATCCCTGGGATGAGACCCACTTGATCATGGTGCACTCTCTTTTTAATGTGTTTTTGTATGAGATTTGCCAGTATTTTACTAAGAATTTTTGTATCTATGTTTATCAATGATATTGGTCTGAAGTTTTCTTTCCTTGATGTGTTTTTTTCTGGTTTTGGTATCAGGGTGATACTAACTTCACAGAATGAATTTGGAAGGGTTCCCCACTTTTCTGTTTCATGGAATAATTTGAGGAAGATTGGTGTTAGTTCTTCTTTGAAGGTCTGGTAGAACTCTGTGAGAATCCATCTGGCCCTGGACTTTTCTTTGTTGGTAGACTTTTGATGGCATCTTTAATTTCATTACTTAAAATTAATCTGTGTAAATTTTCTTTATCCTCCTGGTTCAATTTGAGGAGGTCATGTGTCTAGGAATTTGATGTCTTCTGGATTTTCTACTTATTGGAGTATAAATTTTCAAAATAGTTTGATTATCCTCTGTATTTCAGTAGTATCTGTGGTGATATTTTCTTTTTCTTCATGTATATTAAGAATTTGAGTTGTTTTCCCTCTTTCTTTTGGTTAGCTTAGCTAAGGGTTTATCAACACTTTTTAAAAGAAGAAGTCAAGAAATGGTCAAGAAGTATATGAAAAAATGTTCAACATCTCTAGCTATTAAAAATATGTAAATTAAAAGTATACTGAGATTTTTCTCGCTCCACTCAGAATGGCAATTATCAAGAGTACAAGTAACAATAAGTGTCGGTGAGGATGTAGAGAAAAGGGTATGCTCATACATTGTTAGTCGAACTACAAATTGGTGCAACCACTCTGGAAAGCAGCATGGAGATTCCTCAAAAAACTAGGAATAGAACCACTATTTGACCCAGTTATTCCACTCCTCAGTATATATCCACTTAAAATCCGCATACTACAGTGACCCAGCAACATCAGTGTTTATAGTAGCACATTTCATAATAGCTAAGCTATGGAGCCTACCTAGGATCCCTTCAACAAATGATGGATAAAGAAAATGTGTATGTACATGATGGGCTTCATGAGTTTTGCTGATAAATAGATGGATCTGGAGACTGTCATGCTAAGTGAAATAAGCCAGTCCCAACAAACCAAAGGTTGAATGTTTTCTCTGATATGTGGAAGCTAACCCACAATAAGGGGGGTGGGGTGGGGAAGAATAGAAGTTCAGAGGATTAGACAAAGGGGAATGATGGGAAGGGAGGGAGGAAATAGGAAATAGAAATAGGAAAGGCAGTGGAAAGAATCTCACATAACTTTCCTGTGTATGTGTATGAATACATCAGCATGTACATCCACACGACTGGGGTTCTAATTAGAAGAAGATGTATTTCATGCATGTACAGTTTTATCAAAATGGACTGTACTGTCATGTGTAACAAAACAACAACAAAAAAGACATAAAACCATCAGTTGAGGCCACTGCATTTTCACAGTTGAAAATGGGCAGCTAACTCTGGCCTGCCTGGAGTTTGCATTTGTGGATGTTTCATTTGACCAGCACTGTTCGGTTTTCTAAAGCTGAAATCTTGGTAAACGTGCTCTTTTGTTTTTGCTATAACTTCTGTTGCTCCTGTTTCACTTATTATGTTTCATCTCTGGTCTTTGGGATCTTTTGAGTATGTGACTCCTCTCCTATGACATGGTTGCTTGTGCATCTTCCAATGACCTCATTACTTCCAAATGTACCTGCCTACTTGTGCACATACAACACGTTTGGAGGCATTATCCACAAACTAATGGTGTCTTCTTTGGGGTGACCTAGCATCCTGCTGAATAAGACAGTGGAAAGCCATTTTATCTGTGTTGAAGTTTGGGGTTGGAGGTCTTTCTTTGATTCTGGATATAAAGATTTAGGTGGATTTTCAGTAGTGACTCAGACTTTATCCTTCAGCAAAGGGCTCAGCTAAGATGGGCTCTGCAAAGGGTTTCTCTGCTGTTGCAGTTTTGGGTTGCGGAAGAGAGTTTGGCCATGTTGGGTGATGCCTTGCAAGTGCCTTCCTTTGGCAGCCATAGTCCACTATGTCTTTTTAAAAGTAGTAATGTCCGTTACTGTCCTTTCAGATAAAAATTAGTTGTAATAGTTCTTAATAGATCCATAGTTCTGTAGAGCTTGAAATAATGTAAAAGTAGAAAAGAGAAAAAATAATTTGGAATAAACCAATACATTTTGTGTAACTAATTGAAAGTATTTCTTTTGAGAGCTTAACAATATTTTATTCCTGGGGCATATTTCATTGTCCTTTAAAATGCCATTTAATTACATCATTTTAGGATTATTGAGGTTTGGAATCTTGAAGTTTATTACTTTTACTGTAGAAAAGGAATTGTTTTATAATAGATTTTTCTTCTGTCAGTTTTCTTACCGATTTTTAAAAAATCCCAAACACTGATTTTTATTATAATAATTTAAAAGAGTACACAGGTCTTTTCGTGGAGTTAGAAAATTTTTATTTTTTTCCTCTTTTTTGATGTGTTATTTTTCACTGAGTTTTTGATTCTCTTAGGAGCCGTTACTGAGTATAGAATTATGAAATAAAGATAAGGTAGAAATTACCAATTGTTACATCTTGGCATTTTTGTAATGTGAATCTCACTGTCTAGTCTGATTTCATTACCATATGCAAATATTGCCCTGTAAACGACCAAGTGAAATAAAATTTTTAATTGTTTATGAACAAATGAAAAT
The DNA here is from genome assembly GCA_020662805.1 of Glaucomys volans. NCBI lineage: Eukaryota > Metazoa > Chordata > Mammalia > Rodentia > Sciuridae > Glaucomys > Glaucomys volans. The sequence continues at coordinate 136,020 of JAJEJO010002103.1, read as the reverse complement.
ATAGACTTTGCAAATGAAAGTGCTTTAGAAATATCAAATAAGCTGAATAATGACGTTCATGGCAAATTCATGTAGAAACTAATTTTGCCACATCTATTATTTTTAATAATACAGCTTTACTTTTTGATGGGCACTTTGTCACTTAGTGGAGTTCATGGTGACACTTGGACTTTGGCATTATTAGGAACAACTCTTGAAGAACTTCGTGGTAGTTTAGTGGAGTTGGGGCCATTACGGAGACTGCTTTTAGAGCTATGTACAAATTTTTCTGTGAAAAGGGTTTATTTATTATTTTGACTCCTTTGGAGACTGTTGATCTCATGATTTTTCTGTGGGTGAACAAAAAGTTAGTTAAAATATTATTGACTAAAATTTAATAGCAGATTAAGATGTCTTTAGTGTCTACTAAAAATGAAATGATATTTTAAGTGCTTTACATAAAATCATTTAGTCCTTCAACAATCTTCTGGGATGGTTATTATTAGGAGCCTCATTTTATAACTGAGAGAACTGAGGCCTAGGAAGGTTTATAATTAGCTTAAATATACATAGCTGACAAGTAGCAGAGCTGTAATTTCAACTCAGGAGCTGGGTTCCAGAGTACGCTTTTCTAAGTAGTTTGTTCTACCAAAAAGAAACCATAATAAACTTAAAACATAAAATTTCTATAGGTCAGAAATCTAACATGAGTCCCATTGTGTTCAAATCAAGTTGTTGGCAGGGCTGTGTTCCTTTCTGCAGGCTCTAGGGGCAGTTTGTTTCCTTGCCTTTTCCAGCTCCTGTAGGCTGCCACTTAGCTTGGCTCCTGGCCCCCTTCCTCCACGTTCAAAATCAGCAATGGTGGCTTACATTCTTGCCAAGTTCCATCTCTCTGACCTACTTTTCTCCCTCCTTCCTCTTGTAAGGATTTCTGGGCTTAGGTTGAGCACATGTGGATAGTTTAGGCTAATTTCTCTAATTTAAGGTCTTTAACCCTCATCACACCTGCAAAGTATCCTTTGCTGTATTAGTTGATCTGATCAAAGGCTCTGGGGTTTAGGACATGAATGTCCTTGAGGAACCATTATTCAACTTAATCACATTGTGTGCTGCTGATTTTCTGACTCACGTTATTTTTAGGAGCAAATGTGTGAAAACCTTTGACTTTCTTGAAATTCTGTAGTAAAATCTTTTTAAGTAACTGTATTTCTGGTCTTTAGAACTAAATTCATTTGTATCACATAATTAAAGAGGATTGTATAAATGAGGAATATGTAAATTTTGTAGAGATTGCATACAGTGTTTCCAAGGACATAAAGTGTGAGTGTGATAAATAAAGGGAAGAAATTTTGTCTTATTCTTAATAATGAACAGAAAGTCCTAAGAGTCTCTTTGTGGAGTGTTCTGCAAGTCAGCCTAGAAAGTAGCAGCCATTTTTCAGCAGGGAGTTTCAACATAGGCTCTTAAAGCTCCCCTCTCATCTTGTGAAACAGTAGGATTGAGCATGTAATCCATTAGAATTGACACTTTTATAGAGGAAGTTTCAATAGGGAATCCCTGGGTAAAACGGATTTCCCATTGGGGTGCCATAAATTAAGGTTGGAGGTGATTCCTGAGAACTTTCAGGTTATTATTAATTAAATGAGAGTTTTGATTGCTTATGAATGAGTCGTCTTTCTGATGTCTTTTTTAAAGACAGAGTTGTGTGTGACTTTTCTGTGAGATATCTTCTGTTATAGGTTAAAAGTGATTGATAGTTTGCAAAGTACATTTTGTCATCTATGTAACAATTCTATGAGGAAATCAGGGCAGGTACTGTTGTCATTACCATTATGATTATTACATGTACCTATTAATTTCAAGTATATGATCATATATTTAAGGTATCATAAAATTGTATAGAATTTTGTGTGGGTAGCATCATCTAATTAAAAATTAAAACATTTATTTAGAAAATGCAAAGTCAAGGCACAGATTGACTGAAGCAAACAACACATTAGCAAAAATGATTAACATCCATTTTGTTTACCAAATACGTATTAGTGAAGAAAAGAAATGGTGTAATAAAGACCTGGGCAGGTAGTGGGCAATTGACAGAAAAGTTGATGCTCATGGAAAGGTTGGCATTGATTTAATGGAGATTAAATGTCCAGAATATATAAAGAACATCTATAAATCAATAAAAAAACTAATAGAATAATAGATAAAATTATGAACATGCCGTTTGCTTTGGGTGAAACCCATACTAATTAACATAAGAAAAATTGTATATACTCTATTAAGATATTATTTTAAAAATAATTTTATAGATATGGAAACTGATTCCAGGGAGGTTTGATTGACTGATCTGGGTTTAACCAAGATGGTTGTTGTTCGAGCCTGGCCTCATGCTGTTTCCACTCTAAATATGTAAGGGATGCATTTTGTGAGACTTTCTCTTGTTATTCTTATCAGTCAGAGTATTTTGTAATTAGAGGGAAACTATTGTCTAATTTTTATGTAGTTATCCAGCCATCAGTAGAAGGATGGGAAAAATGTGGAGAAAAGCCAATAATTGTAGTAAAAATGTTGGTTTAAGCTTTTGGAGTCCCAGTATGTCCTTTCATTTGGCAAACTGCCTTTGGAACATTTTGACTGAGCAATTACTCCCAGGGTACACAGGCATTTCATTTGTGGCTTCTTTATTCATTTGATTCATGCTCCTGCTGGGATTGCTGTGATTATGACTGTAATGAAACTGGACTTCTTACTTCTTTTCTTTTTGGTACCAGCATAGGTTAAGCAATAAAACCTATAGAGAACTCAAATTAAATGTTTTCTTTTGCTGCTGTTTTCTTGATGTGCATTTTACTCATAACGTCTTGTCTGAGATTTAATGCTTAAGATTTTGTGGTCTCTTATTTGAAGAATTCTCTCTACATGGAGTGGGAGCTATGTGTCTGAAAATAAGAGAAGATTAATTCTCTTAGAACTCATATGTATAAAATAGTGAAAATCTTGATTCTACAAAATAATATGATGCCTTTTAGATTACTTGTGTCCTTACTTCAAGGCCTCCCTTGGCATTTAAAATCAACTGGTCCTACAGTGTTCTTACACTGATTAATTTTAACCGCTATGTAGTATTTCATTACATAATAGATCACAATTTATCATTCCCCTATGCATAGATAAGGTGCAAGTTGTTTCCAGTTTTTATTTATGAACCTTACAGCAATGATTATTCGTGTGCATTTTGTGTAGGACAGTTTCCCAACCATGGATTTCTTGGAACTGGGATGTGTCATAGTCAGAATCCCTAGGCAAGTGATCTCTAGCCATATGCAGCCACTTCCATTCACTTACTTTATTTTGCATATGTTTCATATTCCCAAAAGGTAGGGATGCCCTACTGTTAGGGTGCACATGTGTGTATGTACATTGTACGTTTTCAACTCTACTTGCCAAGTTGTTCTTTTGACAAACAGTGTTTTCAACTATACATATTCATGGAATACTGTGTGATATATACATACGTGTATACATTGTGTAGTGTTTAATTCAGGTTACATATATCTGTTACCTCAAACATTTGTCATTCTTTGTGGTAAAAACATTCCAAATCCTTTCTTCTAACCACATTGCTTTTTGAAGTGATTGTACCAATGCAGATGCCTCTGAGCAGTGCATGAGCTTTTATTTCTCTGCTTGTCCTTTCTATGGGTTTTGTTAGACTTTAATTTTTGAAAATCCATAAGAAAAGCTTTGTGTTGCTTTTTAAATTTTAGCTTTGTTTATTTTAGTTTGCATTTCTCTGGTTTCCAGTGGTGTTAAGCATCTTTCCATGTCTTTGGACCATTTTGGTGTCTTAAAAGACACCAAATTGTCTGATGTTTGCCCAGTTTGTTATTTTGCAGTTTTGTTTCTCTATTAATATATGAGGGAATTAAGTGGATGCTAATCATTTTTCTGTAAATGGATTGTTTGCAAATATCTTCTAGTATAGTTGGTCTTATTTAATATTTTCATTGTCCAAATATTTTGACTTTAATGTAGTTAGTTTTGTCAGTATTTCCTTTGTAATTTATATTTCTTCTGACTTAAGAAATCCTTTCCTACTTTGATATCATAAAACATGTTTGTGTTTTCTTAATGTTTTACAGATTTGCCTTTTAAACTTGACTTTCTTAAGCTATTTGGAGTTTTTTTATTTACTTTATCAGAAACTGAATTTTGTTTTCTTATATGTAGCCAGTTAATCCAGCATTTAGTGATAGCTCATCCTTTCCCCCTTTAATTAAAAAAATTGTTTTTCTTCAATGGACTTTATTTTAGAATAGTTTTATAAACTGTCAGAAAGTTGCAAATGGAGTAAGTGCAACAAGCCCCATTGATTTTTAATGCCACTTCTATAAACTTTCCACATAGTGTGGGTTTTTAAATCTTTTGTTCCACTGGACTTTTGTCCATCTCCCAATACCATGCTGTTTTAATATCTTTGACTTCCTTGTTTATTTTGATGCCTGGCAAGGGAAGTGTTCCTATCTTGCTTGTTTTTAGAATCATCTAGGCTATTTGTGGCTCTTTACTCTCCCATGTACAGTTTAGAATCAGAATGTCAGGTTTTATTAAGAACCTTCTTGGAATTTTCATCAGCATTTTATTTAACTACAGAATCAGGGAAAAATTGTGTCTTTTATTGAGTATTCCCATTCATGAATTTAAAACAACCTCATTGAATTACCATCAAATTGAATTACCACCAACTATTTACTTTGTCATAAAAGATGAGTGTTTTACTCATGTTTTATTAGATGTGTTACTGAGTTTTTTTTAAATAGTTTTCTGGTTACTATGAGTGATTTTTTTTTTTACATTTTCTCTTGTTATACTTATTGGAAGTTTATTTTTTATTTTTTATTTTTTTTGGAAGTTTATTTTTTCATGTAGACTTTGTACCTAGAAATTTTGCTGAATTATTAAAAAATTCTGATAGTTTATTTGAAAAATATATTTGTATATTTTTCTGGATTTGTATGTAAATAATTGTAGTGTCTTCTGTTAAGAATAGTTTTATCTCTTTTTCTTAAAACTGTTATTTGCCCCCTTTCCCTTTTTATATTTGCTTATTAATTTTTTGAATAGCTGAGAATATACAGTATAACTTTGCTATAGGCAGTAGTGGGTCTTGTTTTTAATGGCTATGCTTCTAAAATGTCACCATTAAATATGGTATTTGCTTTTAGTGTTTGAAGAATTATCTACCTTTGTGCTGAATGGAAAAGTATAGATTCTATTTTTGTTCTTTTAGATTTTAACCTTGATGTTTTAGCACCTACTGTTCTACAGAGATACTTTAAAGTTATCAGCCATCTATTTCTGTTATTTCAAATGCAGTGCATATTCTAAGCTACTGCTTGCCTGTAGCAATAACAAGGCATTTGCCAAATTGCGATTTTCTTTCCTATCTTTTCTTTCACGATAGAAAAATGTACTAATTAGAATTCTGTCATGAGGAAGAAATGTCTCCTCTACATTCATCATTCATTATTTAAATCAGCAAGAATTCATGGATACTTATTTTGTGGTATGAGTTCTAATTGATTGCCATCAATTATTTACATTTTCACTGAAATTGTCCCAAATCTGACTGCTGGTAGATAGCTACTTCAGGTTGGCTCCCAGGTCCTTCCAACATTCCATTCATCATTTTTGGATCACTTCCTTACATTCCAGTACCATAAGGCATTTTAGACTCACCTTGCACATTCAGTGTGCTAGCCTTAGAATCAAGTCTCTCTAAGGAACTCTCATTCCTTCTACTGTAGAATGATATTTTGAAACCAAGATCTGTGTTTGAGCTGTACACATTTCTCCTGCTATGCTGTTGCTGTAGTGCCTCTGACAGAGCTCTGGGGGAATATTTAAATACACACACACACACACATACACACTTACACCTAAGTATGTGCATCTGTGTATAACACACACAGAGAAACAAATACATAAATGCAGATATGTAGCTGTATATATATGAATGAAAGCCTGAGTTCAGTTCCAATTCCTAATTAACCCACTGCAATTTTAGCCATTTTCCTTAACTTAATTCTAGTTCTTTTCTCCAATAGTGAGAATCCTGGTTTTTATTTTCTTTTTATTTCACTAATCCTAGTATGCATATAAAATAAGAATTGCTAACCAAGGAAAAATAATAACAGTGAAAAACAACTTTATTAACTTGATTATAATATTTGCATACAATTCTATTTGCATAAGGCTTTGAGTAAATTGTCAAATTGGTCAAAAACTATCTAAGTTAAGTCTTTCTTCCCTAACTTGTAATGTGTTTACATATTTTTTACTTCATTTGGGTTCCACTAGTACTTGACTGATTTTAATATTTTAAATACATAGAAAGTATTCAGACAAATGTCACTTCTCCAGCCTTAGCTTTTATCCATATCTAGTCTATTTTCTGTTCTGTTTCTAGCCATCCTCTGCAGATAACCAATCTTATTGGTTTCTGCTTCATCATTCCTGTATCATTTCATAAACAATCAGATAAATGTATCTCTTCTTATGTCCTTTCTTTCTTCTTTGAAAGCTGGTTTATTCTCTTATACTTTGCTGTTTTTCACTTGACGATACATCCTGGAAATCACTCCACATCAGTTCATAGAGATTTTGCTCTTTATTTTTTTAAAATACCTGCATAGTATTCTGTTGAGTTGATTTACCATAATTCAACCACTGTCTTTATGGGTATTTAGATCGTTGTACATATTTTGTATTACAAGCAATGATGCAAGTGATGTGTGTTTTCATATGGGTGGAAGTGTATCATTAAGCTTAAGTTTCATATTGTTAGAAGTGTGCTATTAGACTTAAGCCCATATGTAGGTGTTTCTTAAGTTTTAAAAACAGTTTTATTGTGGTAAAAAAGTCATTACATAAAATTTACCATCATGATCATTTATTTTTTTCTTCCTTTTTTGGTGGTACTGGGGATGGAACTCTGGGGTGCTCTGCCACTGAGCTACATCCCCAGCACTTTTTATTTTGAGATTGATTCTCACTCTATAACTGAGACTGGCCTTGAACTTGTGATCCTTTTGCCTCAGCCTCCCAAGTAGCTGGGATCATAAGTGTGCTCCTCTGAACCCTGCACCATCATAACCATTTCAAGAGCACAGTTCTGTAGTGTTAAGTGTATTCACAGCCACTCTCCAGAACTTCTTCATCTTGCAAAGTTGAAAACCTATTCCCATTAAAAAACTCCTCCTTTCCTTCTACCCTGAACTCCTGACAACTAACATTGTACCTTTTGTTTCCATTATTTCAACTACCCTCAATTACTAAAGTAGAATCATATATTATTTATCTTTTGTGACTAATTTCACTTAGTTTATTGTTTTTAAGACATATCCATGTTGTAGCCTGTGCCAGAATTTCCTTTTCAAGGCTGAATTTTATTCCATTGCATGTATACTACTTTCTGTTTGTCCATTCATCTTTTGATGGACACTTGGATTGGTTCTACTTGGGTGTGCAAATATATCCTTGAAATTCTGCTTTCAGTTCTTTTGAATATGTACTTAGAATTTCTGGATCATATGGTAATTTTATTTTCAAGTTTTGAGGAACCACCATAACGTTTTCATTGTAACTATACCATTTTTACATTGTCACAAACAGTGTACAAGGGTTTCATTTTCTCCACACTTCTCATTTTCTGTTTTGTTGTTGTTTTGATAGTCACCATCCTAATGAGATTATCTTTGATGTGTTTTTGATTTGTGTTTCCCTAATGACTAGTGATGGCAAACATCTTTTCATGTGCTAGATAGCCATTCGTAGACATGGAGAAATGTCTACTCATCCCCTTGGCCAGTTTTTTTTTTTTTTTTTGGAACCAGGGATTGAACTCAGGGATACTCAGCCACTGAGCCACATCCTCAGCCCTATTTTGTATTTTATTAAGAGACAGGGTCTCACTGAGTTGCTAAGGGCCTTGCTAAGTTGCTGAGGCTGGCTTTGAACTCCCGACCCTCCTGACTCAGCCTCCCAAGTCCAGCGCCAGTTTTTTAATTGGGTTATTTGTTTTCTCATTGTTCGGTTGTAGAAGTTCATTATTCTGAGCATTGCCTCCTGTTTAGATTGACTTTCAAATATTTTCTCCATTTCATAGGTTGCCTTTTCACTCTTGATTATATCCATTGATGCACAGAAGTTTAATTTTGATATAGCTCAGTTTTTTTTTTCTGTTGTATTTTGATGTCATATCCAGGAAATCTTTTGATGTCAAATCCAGTATTTTGAGGTTTTTCATATTTCTAAAAGAGTTTTATAGCTGGGCGTGGTGGCGCACGCCTGTAGGGAGGCTGAGGCAGGAGGATCGCGAGTTCAAAGGCCGAGTGTCCCTGAGTTCAATCTCTGGTTCCAAAAAAAAAAGAGTTTTATAGTTGAGGTCTTGTGCTTAGGTATACATTTAGGTATGTGATATAAGGTAAGGGCCTCCACCCAATGGTGGTTTTATTAGGTGTCACCAAATTCTTCTCCAGAATAGTGCCAGTTTGCATTCTTATTTCTAATGTGTGGCAGTGCTTGTTTCCCCACAGTCTTCCCATACTTTGATGGTGCTTTAGTCAGCTTTTTCAATGCTGTGACTGAAAGATCTGACCAGCATAACTATAGAGGTGGAAGGGTTTATTTAAGGACTCCTGGTTTCAGAGGTTTTAGTCCATGGAAGGCCAGCTCTACTCCTAGGGCTGGAGGTAGGGCTGAACATCATAGCGGGAGAGGATGGCAGAGGGAACCAGCTTACATAGTGATCTGGAAGGAGAAAGAGAGTCTATGCCAGATACAAATATATGTCTAAAGCCACACCCCAGTTCCCACCTCCCCCAGCCACACCCTACCACTTCAGTTACCACTCAGTTAATCCCTATTAGGGGATTAATTCACTGATTAGGTTAATACTCTTAGAATCCAATCATTTCTCCTCTGAACCTTCTTGCATTGTCTCACATGTTAGCTCTTGAGGGACATCCCACATCTCAACCATAACAGATAGTGTTGCCAGACTTTTAAACTTTCTCCTTATCTGATGGGTGCAATGATATCAAATTGTTGTTTAATTTGCTTTTCTATAATTATGAATGGGTTTAAACAATTTCTCAATGTTTAAGGCATGTTTATATGTATATACATATATATATGTGTGTGTGTGTGTGTTTGTGAATTAACATTATGTCCATTCTTTATCTTTAAATCATTAATCTGCAATATTACTGGATTTCCAAATAGTGAACCAATTTGAATTTTTGGAATAAATCTCTCTTGGTTATGGTATGTTATTTTCTCATTGTGGTATTGAATTCTGTTTGCTTTTTTTTTGGTTGCTAATTTTAAATTTTATTTTTTCAGTGACCCCCATGTGTGACATTACCTACCAAACCAAAAGCAAACCATAGGATTTAGTCTCTTGTCACAACCCCTGGGGATGGAAAGTAGGTCTGGTCAAAAATGAAGAACATTATTTTGTTCTTTCTTTGTCTTTTGGGCTGTGATTCAAAAGGAGGATCTGTTGGCTCTTCAAATCATCCCTTGGTCTTTAGATCTGTTCCCAGTATTTGTCATTGTACTGATATGGTAGCTGTGGTCACTCTCTCCTATTCAGCCTGTATTAGATTAGTGTTGTGATATGATGAGGGTGCTGGCAGTATTTTTAATCTATGATGCAGTCTAATAAATCAGTAACTCAATAGTAAATGTTTACAAATAGTTTATTCAGGATTTTTGCATTGATGTTCAGGTGTGGTATCAAGTGAGTGATGTTTTATGATTTAAACCTTAGTAGATATTTTCATATGAGTGAAACTGTAGTTTAACCTTACTAGATTTTTATATAATACCATAATTAGATTCATAGAAGGAATTTGGAAGATTAAATTGTTTTTGAAACAATTATGGAGCTTTGAAACTCTGTGGTATTTGAAGGTTTGGAAATTTTCCTGTGAAACTGTGTACCAATTACATTTTTTTTCCCTTTATAATTTTGTCTGTTTCTTCATTATAAATTGTTTTTTAAAAAGTATTTTATCTGTAGTGCAATCTTATTTACAAACCAGTTTCCTATGAAACTGTTCATCTCATCTACTTTAAACATTTTATTTATATGTCTACAAAATATTTCCTTCTGGTTTTAAAATTAATTACCTTTTTGTCATTTCTTATATTTTGTTTGTGTTATTTTACCTTTTTTCTTCTTCATCGAAGTAGCTCTCAGTCTATCAGTTTTTGTCAAGAAACAAACCAATTTATTGATTAATTTTACTGTTTTTCTATTTCCTATCTCATTAATTTCTACTCTTTTTTATTTTCTTCTTTGTGATTTCTTTTTTTAAAGTTTTTTTTAGATGTTGATGACCTTTATTTTATTCATTCATTTATATGTGGTGCTGGAAATCAAACCTAGTGCCTTGCACATGCTGGCAAGTGCTCTGCCAGTGGGCCACAACCCCAGTCCCTTTGTGATGTCTTTTGGCTTATTTTGTGATACATTTTTTTCACTTTTTTTGAGCTAGAAATTTAATTCAGGTATTTAATTCTTTCATTTTTGCTGATAAGTGTTTAGTGATACAAACTTTTCTCTGACCACTGGTTTAAATATGGTCCATAGACACAAATATATAGGATTTTTATTGTCTTTAAAAAAAATCATCTTATTTCAATTTGTATTTCCCCTTTTCTACAAATGTTTGTGATACAGAAAGTTTAAACTTCGAAATGAATCAGCCTTAGTGTCTGTCAACAGTAAATGTATAAAGAAAAGGTTTTATTCAGCCATCAACAAGAACAAAATCATATCATTTTCAGGAGAACACATGGAACTGGAGACCAGGATTTTGAGCAAAATAAGTCAGACTCAGAAAAAAAAAATCCTATGTTTTCTTCCTATGTGGAAGTAAGAAGAAAACAACAAGGGACTCTATGAGATTAAAAGGGAGCTCAGTGGGGTAGAGGAAAGGGATAGCGAGGGAGGGAGGAAGGTAGGTTGGGAAGATATCTGGGAGTGAAATTGATCAAACTGTGTTTTCACTCATGCACAAATATACCACATTGAAGCCCACCATTCTGCATAATTAATATTATGCACAAATTAAACAAAAAAATGAAGCAGACAGAACAACAAAAAATGAATTGTATTTTGTATTTGTTTGCTTTGTTTTTCTTAATACTTTCTAGTTTAACTTGCGTGTAATCAGATAATCAGAGAATATTGTTTGTTTCTTTCTACTTTGTGGAATTTGTTAGAGCTTTGTGACAGTGTAGGATCCGTTTTTTTTCTTTTTTCTTTTTTAATCTTACACGGATACTTGAGAAGAAGGTAGATTTTCTGTTCTCAGATGTAGAGTTTGATATGTATTCTTCAGATCTACCACATTTAATTATGTCACCCAGGTCTTCTATCTCCTTTCCTAATTTTTGTGATGGACTAAAGTTTTCTATGACTAGTGAGTTTTTTCTCCATATCTCTTATGTCTCCTGTAGTTTTTGCTTTTTAAAGGTGATCTGGTATGTAGTTGGAAGTGTAGCTTCATTGTGAATTGATGCTTTTATATTAAACTACTTCTTAGTCATGTTTAATACTTTTGACTGGCATACCTTTGTTAATTCTATAATCTAGTCTTTCCTTTGTTTTGGGTATATGTATAGCAGATAGTTTTACTTTGCATTGCAAGCCAAAAATAAAAATCCTTTTCCTTTAAACTGGGCAGACACTTCACAGAAGATGATATACAGGTGATCAACAAATATATGAAGAAGTGCTCATCATCTCTAGTAATTAGAGAAATGCAAATTAAAACCACCCTAAGATTTCATCTAACTCCAATTAGTATGGCTATTATCAGGAATACAAGCAATAATAAGTGTTGGCATGGATGTGGGGAAAAAGGCACACTCATACATTGCTGGTAGAATTGCAAATTGGTGCAGCCACTCTGGAAAGCAGTATGGAGATTCCTCAAAAAACTTGGAATGGAACCACCATTTGATCCAGCTATCCCACTCCTTGGTTTATACCCAAAGGTCTTAAAATCAGCAAAGTATAGGGATGCAGCCACATCTATGTTCATAGCTGCTCAATTCACAATAGCTAGATTGTGGAACCAACCTAGATGCCCTTCAATTGAAGAATGGATAAAGAAACTGTGGTATATATACACAACAGAATATTAGCCATAAAGAAGAATAAAACCATGGCATTTACTGGTAAATGGGTGGAGTTGGAGAATATCATGCTAAGTGAAATAAGCCAAGCCCAAAAAACCAAAGGCCGAATGTTTTCTCTGATAAGTGGATGATGATACATAATGGGGGCCCGGGGGGGGGGGGGGGGTGGGGGGGGGGGTTAAGAAAAGAATGGAGGAAGTATGGATGGTGTAGAGAAAAATGGGATGGGTGGGGGTGGTGGAAGGAAAGATAGTAGATTGAGACAGACAGTGTTACCCTATGTATATGTAAGATTATTTGAATTCTGTGACTCTACATTGTGAAAAAAAAGATATATTCCCTGCTGTATAATTATATCAAAATGGGTTCTACTGCCCTGTATAATTAAAAAGAACCAATTAAAAAAAAAAGAGAGATGGAAAAAGAAAAACCTGTAACCATGGGCATCCTGTGGTGGCTGCAGACAACAGAGGCCTCTCTGCCTGTGGGAGGGAACTCCTTAATCCAACCAGTGAAAAACCTCTAGGAATTGCCAGTCTGTCTTAGAGTACACAGGTGTGACCACTAGCAGCCTGAGCTTCTTCAAATATAAAGGAGAGTCTCATGCAACCCCATCTCACAGGAGCGTAGGCAGTAGGTTAGTGCACATGATTATGCAATTCACATAGCTGTGAACTTTACTGTGTAGGGGAGACTGAAAAAAAAATAGTATTCAGCAAAAAAAAAAAATCCTTTTCCTTTAAATATTGAATTGAATCCCTTGATATATAGGAATATGATGATATATTTTGTCTCAACTACTGCCATCCTCTTTTATAAATATATGTATTATATTACACTTGTTGTTTCTTTTTCTCTGAGTTTGTATTTTTTGCTTTTTAACTTTACACATTTTTTTGGTGTCACAGGGTCAAAAAAAAATAGCTTTTCCACATCTATCTCTAGGTTCACGAATGAGGCTTCTATAATAAAAGAGATTAAGAAGAGAAAAGCATAACAAACTTATTTAGTGTAAGTTTTATGTACCACAGGTGCTTTCAGGAATGAAGACCCAAAGAAATGGAGAAGTCTCTGTTATGGCAGACAGCTATGCTAAACATGTTTGGAGGACACAACAGCAGGCATGATCTCAGATGAGAGTGCAGGGGGAGCTGAGCAAGGCTTATTAGTTCATATTCTTCCTGGTGTTCCTGTCTCCCTGACCTGTTGCATGAGGTCAATCAGGGGAGGACTGAGGGAGGCCAGAGAGTGACCTTCCTGGGTTTTATGGCCTGCTTCAGGGATGAAAGACAATGGGGAAGTGAGAGTGACCTTCCTGCATGTTTCTCAAAAGACAGGATATCCTGTTTTGGGGTACCATATCCTGATCCACATCAGGTTTCAGGATGCTTTTGTATTAGGGATTGTCCTGAAATTTAACCTTCTAAAAATGTTCTTAATACCTTCTTTTTCCTATTTAACTTAATTTTTAAAAAACGTGTTTTGTAGTTGTAGATGGACAGAATGCCTTTATTTTATTTGTTTATTTTTATGTGGTGCTGAGGATCAAACCCAGTGCCACACACATGGTAGGCAAGTGCTCTCCCACTGAGCTACAGCCCCAGCCCCCTATTTAACTTAATTTTTGATTTATCCATTTTTATTGGTATCCTTTAATTCCCATCTATTTGCCGAGATCAGCAGTAACCTTATTTTACCTGCCTCTTTCTCTGTTTTCTGATTTTTTAGTTGTATTATTTTTAGTTTTTCACAATGTATTACTTTTATGTAGTTGTCTTTTAGCCTCATCTTCATTTTTGTGTTTGTCTTAAATCTGTATTGAAATATTTAAAATGCACATCACAAGCGCTCTTGTTGAAGTTTTCCCAGTCGTCTCTTGGTTGGATGAAGCTCATCATCTAAGAAGGGCTCTTGGTTTCAGTTGAAATCTGTTATTTTTCAGTCTTGTTAGTTAAAGGACATCTTCCATGGGTATTCATTCCTTGGTTTATACTTTCATTCATTGAATTTTTTTTGAAGAAATGCTTTTTCATTGTTATCTTTCTTTGTATGTCCTTTTGAGAATTCTGATGCTTCTTTTTTCCCCTTACTGTGATCTTTTTGCCTATAGACTTAGAAGTTTTGTCATCGTTGTTGTTTTTGTATTTTTATTACTTTTTTGTGTTTTAAAACCAGGGTTTCACTATGTTGCCCAGGCTGGTGGACTCAAAAATCTTGTGCTCAATCCCTTCTTCTGCGTCAGCCTCCTGAGTAGCTGAGTAGCTGGGACTACAGGAACATGCCGCTATGCCTGGCTTAAGTTTTTTTTTTTTTTAATCTTAGAAATATAATAGCTTTATCTAACATGTTTCAGTGTTGATTATTTTGGATTAATTTTCCCAGCTGTTCAATGGACTTTTTCATTTTGTAGATGTACATTTTTTTCTGGCAGATTTTCTTGATTTATAATTTTATGTATTCTGGCTCATTGTTTTTCTACTTTCTCTAATAATGTAATTTTTCCTCATTTTCCACATCTACTACTTTCTCTTTGATCTTTTTCATCTCTATATATCTACCTTATTCTTTGTATCTTGCATTTCCTCAATACTTCTTAGGAAGTATTAAATATATAAATTCATATATATGTAAAAATGCACATATATATGAAACAATAGATATGAGGAAATATGTATGAAATATATACATAAAATGTATATTTTATATATGTTAGTCTCTTCTCTCTTGTGTATTTTATAACTTTTTCTTCATGTGTGGGATAACTTTGTCCTTTGCTTCTGTTTATTTCCTGAATTTAGTCACTTTTCACATTTTATTTTTTGTCCAGGTCTGTTCTTAGCTTTTGGATTTCTGACTTAAGTGGCTTTCTTATATCACCAAATTCTTGTTTGAATATATCAATTGCATTTGAAATGTTGCCTTCCTGTGTTTCTCTGCCTCATGGTTCATTTTTGGAGGGAATTTGCCTTAATTGGTATGTATTGGGTTTTCTGACTTTTTCACAATACCTCGGTATGAATCTGTTCATCATTTTTTTTCTGTTCATTTTTATAGTATTGGGTGTTTTACAGGATTTTTGGCTCATTGGCTCCCTCTTCTGTCAGTATCGCAAAGTCCTGATACTTCTGTGGTTCTTTTGGTGTTGGGGAAGGTTGCATGTACTCTGATTATTGGCTCTTTTGTATAGATTCCTGGTTTTTTCCATTTTACTTCTCTCTCTCTCTCAATTGTCGGGTAGCCGGAGGGTGTTTCTCTCTTCCTTTGTGTCTTATTTCTCTCCCAGAAGAGGGCCTGCTCCTTCATACCGTGCCTTCTTTTAAGTCCTTTCTCTATGGTCAGTGCTCTGATCTGGTTAGATACTTTTATAGTATTTTGAAACTCAGGGTGGACTTTGTCTTTTATGATGATGTTTTTATGGTGATTTTAGATCAACCTTAACATCACTGATCCTCTTGATCACAGTTTTTCAAGTTCCACTTTTGCCTTCTCCAGAGCCTTGTGGCAGAGAAAGGGGTGGTGTCAGAGTATGAGAGATCTTTTGTTGGGTTTAGGTGTTTTGTTTTATTTTTATATATAGTAATTTTGAATTTTGGGCAATTTCTGTTTTCAAGTTACCTTGGAGACATGGTTTTTATGTAGTTTTGTTGATTCTTCTGTTTTATATTGTTTTTGGAGGAAATATTGCAAGATGGGGACCTTAACATCTCAGGGAATCCCCAGTCTGGGAGCTCCCAAAGCTGTAATTTGTAAGAATATAGTTTTTTGGAGCATTTTTCTTGTCTTTGAGTTTTGATGTCACATTATCTCATTTAATATGCACTGCTTTGTGAGGCAGATCATATTATCCCCCCTTTACAGATGAAGAAATTGAGATCTGCAAGATTAAATGACTTAAGTGAGCTCAATCTACCAGGAAGTGGTAGAGATGCTAATCACATCTAAAACTGAAGGATACAGCTCTGGTTCTTTTCATGACATTATGCTGTTTCCCTGCATTATTAAACTTAAAAAAATTAACAAAGGACTATGGCTTAATAATTTTCATGATTATCAATATAAACTATCAGTTTATTATCTGTCCTTGTTCTTCCTGTTCCTGTGTCCCTTTTCCATTGTAGTCACCTCTTCTCAAGCAGACCTCTACTTAACCTTCTCGTTCCTTGCTCTAAGTGAGTCAATGCAAGTTAAGTGTCCTTCCATGGGACTGATTCAGGAGATGTTAGCTTGCTTTGTTTGTTTGGGATCTAACAGCACTTACTTTCACTTATGGAAGAATGGGTGTACACTCTAAGTACTTTCAAAATTCGCTGCAGGGTGGGGTTTCTCTCTACCCCTACCTAACCTGAAACTATCCTTTTTCTGTCTGCCACTGCATGGTCTTAGCCTGAGACCCTGTTAACTCCTCCATTGAAGGAAACCATAGCCCCAAGTAGCAGGTGACAACAACTTTTGGCAGCCTCTTTTCTAGAGTGGGGTGTTATATTGTCTGTAGTTTTCTTTAAAGTAATTTAATCTGCACCTTAGGAGTGCTTAGTTAACATTTTTGAAGTACCTTAATCAGGAATCTACACTCCAGGGGTAGTTACTTAACATTTGAAAGACCCTAATCAAGATTCTATACTCCCGAGCCAACCAGTGCATCAGATGTTGCTCTCAATCTGCACCAGTGGGTGCATTAATTAGAATGAAAGATGTAAGAAGGAATTTTTCACTGGTGAAGGGAATAGGATTTAAGATATGTAGTTGACCAAGAATTTCCCTGAGATGAGAATGGAGGATAAGGATTCGGTGAGGTCAGTAGAGTTGCAGTCCAAGTAGGAGCTTGATTTGATCCTGGGCTTGCAGCCATTGAAGGTGCTTTTGTTGGCTCACCTGGCCAGTGGAGCAGGTAGTCTCCTGTGGGCCAAACCCAGCTCGCCTCTGCCTGATTCTGTGCCCAGAGCTCCTTTGGACCCACACTGCTCAGCACCTCGCATTGTTTGTATTTCTTGTCCTTAGAAATGTTACTCTCTTAATTTTGAGCCAGTCTATTTCTTTTTGATTTCCTTAATTACATTTTTTTGTGTAAGTATATTCTAACCAGATTAGATATCTCAAGAGCGTGAATTTATAGTGCCATTTTCATCAGAAGCACACAAATTATTTTTATGGGGTAACCTTATTATTTTCTCTTTGAGAATATTGTCAGTATTCTGAGGCCAAGTTCCCATTTGTGGGGTAACTTTTTTTTTCTTTTTTTAAAACTGGTTCTTTTCAATTATACAGGACAGTAAAACCCATTTTGATATAATTATGCAGCAGGGAATATATCTTTTTTTTCACAAGGTAGATTCACATGATTCATATAATCTTACATGTACGTAGGGTAATACTATCCATCTCAGTCTGTTATCTTTGTTCCCCCACCCGCTCCCATCCCATTTTCCTTTATACCATCCAAAGTTCCTCCTTTCTTCTCTTGTGGTCAGACAACCTCCCCCCCCCCCCCCTATGTATCATCATCCATTTATCAGAGAAAACATTTGGCCTTTGGTTTTTGGGGCTTGGCTTATTTCACTTAGCATGATTCTCCAACTCCACCCATTTACCAGTAAATGCCATAATTTTATTCTTCTTTATGACTGAGTAATATTCCATTGTGTGTATATACCACAGTTTCTTTATACATTCATCAATTGGTGGGCATCTAGGTTGGTTCCACAATCTAGCTATTGTGAATTGAGCAGCTATGAACAATGATGTGGCTGCATCACTGTAGTATGCTGCTTTTAAGTCCTTTGGATATAAACTAAGGACTGGGATAGCTGGGTCAAATGGTCATTCTATTCCAAATTTTTTGAGGAATCTCCATACTGCTTTCCAGAGTGGCTGCACCAATTTGCAACTCCACCAGTAATGTATGAGTGTGCCTTTTTCCTGTGGGGTAACTTTTGAGGATAAGTAATTTGACACTTTAGTGGTCCAGTTAGGCTGGATAATTTTTTTGAATTCTCCTTTGAATTCTGTTCAATACCAGCAGACAGTTATCATGTTAATAGGAATAGTATTTTTGAATATAATATATAATTTAGTTTATATAGATTGAAGCATATATGAATACAAGAACTTTGCATAATTTGTATACCACATGTAATATAAGAAATGACATCTGTTAAGAGTCTCTACTGTTGTCTCATACCTTAGTTTATATACAAATGATAAATGACATATATAGCACATTCAATAAAAAGTTCAAGTGTGTTACTGGGGCCCTTATATTCTGCAGTTGCGTGAATAAGGCATGGCACATGTTACTACTGAAAGAAAGCAACCACCATGACCTGGTGGTGTAGATTTTTTTCTGTACTCAGTGGTAGGCAAGGTAGTTTTTTAAATAAAATATTTGACCACATGAATGGATTATTCCTTTCATTTTTTTTAAATGTGCTATCTGTAATATAGGTACACTGGTAAGTTGCCATAGATCATGTAAACAAATTTAAGCTATAGTTAATGGAATTGTGGTGTTTTAGTGCTTGGTGTCATCCAGTTAATCCTCTCATGAGTCCCAGAGAGTACTAGTTAAGCCCCTTTTCTATGATCCCATGCTTGGCCCTAACATGGTTTACATCCACTTCGGTGTCTGTGCCTGTTTATCTTATCTATATATAATAAAGTGGTGTGGGTAATAAGAAACCCTAGGGCCAATAAGATGTTTTAGAAATAATTGATTAAAGGGCCTCAAAATATTTTTTTTTTTTTTTTTTTTTTAAAGATTTAGCACTGTCTTTTTGGTAAGTCTTCAGAACTGAATTTGAGAAATTTTCACTTGGTAAAAATCATTAGAGAAAAAAGAGAATTGGAAAAGGTAGTGAAGTAATTCTACTTTTAAAATGTTTCAAATTGCAACAATATAGATACTAAGGGATGATCGGGGATTCAGTAATTTGGAAATCTGTACATTTTATTCTAATTATTGTGTGAGGGTTTGCTGAATTTCATTTAACTTATTTTTGTACAAAGCTTTTTTTTTTTTTTTCTTTTTAAGCTCCAATAATTCTATCTGACCTCACAGGGTTTTTGTGAATATTAGACTAGTCATGGCTGATTATATTATCCTTTTAAATTGCCATTTAATTTTCAGCTGATGTAAGTGAAATAGATAATATAAATTAATTAATATTGGATCTTTTCAGTGTTTATGCTCTAGGAGATTTCAGGAGACAAATAGAAAGATAAAGTTCTAAACAAATGTACCATTTGGGGCTGTGAAATTTTATTATTCATACCTTGTTTATTTGTTGCTTTTTAATGGGCTATCTATCATATTAGTGTGCATATAAGTAGCTGTATGCCATGTAATCTCAGTCCTTATTGATTTAAACCACATTTACCTCATCACCAATCACCTTTGTGGCAGGTAGCTGATATTTAGGTGGCTCTTTGTATGTGTCCTGTTTGTGACTCGAATGTGCTCTGTTGTGAGGAACATTTTATCTCAGCTCAATTTCTATTCCTTCTCTTTCTGCCTGAAGCTCTGCTTGCTTCATTCCCCCACCCCTGAATGTAGTTGGTTCCTTGGCTAAGTACTTTCCCCTCCTTGCTGTGCAGCTGGTTTTGCTGGATAGAGTATTTCTGTGACCTGAGTTATCTAGCTTCTTCATGTTTAAAACAAAACTAAATGTCTCTTCTTGAAATGTCACAGTTGGAAATAATGATATTTTTTTAAAAAATTGCCTTCAGAATTATAACCCTTAGTTTGAGGCTTCTTGGTACCACTGCCAATTTCACCAATATTAGACAAGTAAACTTAATTAAGTAGCATATCATCAAATGCTCTCTTCCTTGCAAAGAAAGTCACGTGAATCTGGTTTTTCTTTATATCCTTGTCTTTCTTTGTGGTTTTTGGGCATCTAGTGAATCTAATAAAACATCATGGATAAATATGTAGAGGATTTGTTCACATAAGAATGAACTTGTGCCAGTAGTTATATGTTGTGTGTAATTCTTCGGTTCACATATAAGTGTATATTTTCGTTATGGTAAAATACTCATAATGTAAAGCTAACCATTGCAACTGTTTTTTAAGTGTATACTTTAGTGGTATTAAATACATTCATAGTGAATGAAACCATTGCCACTATCCATCTGCATAAGTTTTTCATTTTGTAGAACTGGAACTTTGTACCCATTAAACAATAACATCCTCCTTCCCCCTTTACTATCCTTTAGCAACCAACATTCTTCTTTCTGTTTCTAGGAATTTGTCTACTCTAAGTACTTCATTCATTGTTAATGAAATCATACAGTATTCATGTTTTATGACTGGCTTGTTTCACTTTGCATAGTGTTTTCATTCATGTTAGAATGTATTAAGTCCTTTCCTTTGTAAAGCTGAATAATATGCCATTGGTTGTATGTATCATATTTTGCTTAGCCTTTTTCATGTTGATGGGCACTTAATTTGCTTCCATATTTTAGCTGTGAATAATGCTGCCATGAATATGGGTGTCCAAATATAGATTTAAGAATTTTATAAGGGAAAGTGGATTTGTAGTTTTCTTGTAGTGTCTTTTAACTGACTTTGGTGTCAGGGTAATGCTGACCTCATAGAATGAATTGAGAAGTTTTCCTTCCTGTTCAGTTTTTATGAAAAGTGTGACAAGGATTGGTTTAAGTTCTTCTTTTAATGTTTGGTAGAATTCACTATGAAGCCATCAGATTCAGGACTTTTGTCAGGAGATCTTTGCTGATTCAGTCTCCTTACTTGTTATAGGTCTATATGGATTTTCTATTTCTTCATGATTTAGTGTTGGTAGGTGTTATAGTTTGTAGAAATTTGTCCATTTCATCTAGGGTCATCCACAGTGTTATTCATGTGTGGCTTTTATTTTATTGATTTACTTTCCTTCTGTTACTAGTTTATTGTTTTAATCATGAAAATGTGTTGGATTTTGTCAGATGCTTTTTCTGCGTCATCTTAGGTGATCCCTTGTTCCTCCGCTCTTGCCAATTCTGTTAATATGGTGTATTACATTGGTCATATGTTGAATCATCTTGCTTTCCAGAAATAGATCCCTCCTGGGCTTGGTGCATAACATTATTAGTCTGCTACTGCTTTCAGTTTTTTAGTAATTTGTTGGATTGTGATGTTGTAAGTTTTCCTTACTTGTCTGGTTTTTCTATCCATTGGGATGGGGTATTGAACTCTCCATTGTTGTATAACTGTCTCTTTCTTCCTTCATTTCTGCTTCATATATAGTCTTCATTTAATAGTCTGTTATAGGTCATGTGAATGTTTATAATTATTATATTTTATTTCTATATAGAGCCTTTTGTTAGTACATACTCTCTTCTTTGCTTCTTGTAATCTTTTTAAAATTGCAAGTCCATTTTGTTTTATATTTTTACTATTTCTCTTGGTCTCTTTTTGTTACTATTTCCATGGAGTATCTCTTGCTGTTACGTTGTTTTTAGTTTCTTTGTGCCTTTGGATGTATTTGTACCTTTGTAGACATGAGTTGGATCGTGAGTTTTTAAAAATCCATTTTGCCAGTCTCTGCCTTTTGGTTGAAGAGTTTAATCCATATACATTTCAAGTAATTACTGATAAGGAGAGACTTCTGAATTTTGATATTCTTTTTCTATATGCCTTATAGTTTTTTTTTTACCCGTCATATCATGCCTTACTCTCTTCTTTTGTGTTTAGTTGATATTTTTTGTAGTGAAATATTTAAATTCCTTTTCATTTTTCTTTTTTGCATTCTGTAGCTATTTTGTTTGAGGTTACCATTGGGATTAAACATTCTGAGGTGAACTTCAATAATATACAAGAAGTTGTACTATGTGTCCACTGCTTTTGATTGTTGGTGTCATAAAATTTCATCTTTATGTTATGTGCCCCAAATCATAAGCTGATTCTTATTTTAAGTGCAATAGCCTCTTAACTTATATAGAAAATGCATATTTATAAATAAAAGACAAAAGAGAAAAAAACTTCACATTTCTTTAATTTTTTTCTTTTTGTTTCTCAAAATTCATAATGTCTGTTGTCCTTTATTAACGTTTATAGATTCTTTTTTTTAAATTTTGTTTACTTATTGATTCATTGAACACAAATGGAGTACGGCTATTGTTTCACTGGTTGTACACAAAGTAGAGACACACCATCTGTGTGTTCATGCATGTACACAGGGCAGTGGTATCTGTCACACATTCTGTTATTATTTTTACCCCCCCACCCCGACCCCACCCCTCCCTTCCCTCTATGCTATCTATCCTTCATTTTTGCCACCCTTCCCCCCGCATTATGCATCATCATTCATTTATCAGAGAGACCATTCGGCCTATGGATTTTGGGGATTGGCTGATCTCACTTAGCATAACAGTCTCCAAC
>JAJEJO010002103.1:87610-108941 GCA_020662805.1 Glaucomys volans | reverse complement strand
GCGGTGCTGGGGATTGAACCCAGGGCCTTGGGCTTGCAAGGCAGGCACTCTACCAACTGAGCTACATCCCCAGCCCCGTTTTTTCTATTCTTAAAATTTTTTTTTTAGTTGTAGATGGATACAACACCTTTTTAAATTTATTTTTATGTGGTGCTGAGGAACCCAGTGTCTCACACATGCTAGCAAGTGCTCTACCACTGAGCCACAGCCCCAGGCCTTTTACCCCTACTTCTACCCCCAAACTCCCACATACACCAGGCAGGCATTTGGCATGGAGGGGAAAGGCAAGTGGAAATGACAGTCACCAGAGAACAGAAGTCAGAGAGCCTACCTTTTGGTTACTCATGGTGTGAGTCCCTGGGAGGTGGCAATGGTAGAGGGGTCATCACCTCATTGACATGCTATCAGGGAAATTCTGCTCTTTGTGCCGAGTGATTTTAAATTTTTTAAAAGAAGTTAAACAGATTTAGGGAGAAATAATAATACCTCATTTAGTATAGACTTCCTTAGACATTTTAGTTTTGTGAAAAAATTGATACTCTTTATATTTTCTGTATTTTGTGTATCTAAAAAACACTGATTTTAATTGTACTTTACAACTCTTCAAATAATTCCCTTGTGAACTTCATTCATAAGTACTGTGGGGGAGTGTGATGGGTAGAAAGAACTGTCGTCTAACCCTCTTCTGTCACAATGTTTCAGAGCAAATTGTTGGTGAGCATGGGTTTTGGAAAGCAGGTCTGCCTTTGTATTCTAGCTCTGTGACCTGTTTTACAGGGCTGCTTGCTGTAGGCAAGGGTGTGCAGAGTGGTGTTTACTGGAATAGCACCAGTAAGCTCACTGCATGCCCACCCGTGTGTATGAACACGTCGCCTCACTTATGACTGGTGCCTGTTTGTTTTCATGTTTTTGATCACTCATATCATGATCCAGAGAAGCCAGGAAATGGTTCTGAATTGAACTTTTCTTCTTTCTTTGCCTGGTGCCTGGGTTTCCACAAACACCTTTTGACTCCTTACTAATGAACACTCTAAAGTTCTGGTTTGATATTTACCTGTTGCTGCAGGTCCCTAGACAAATATGCTGAACTTTCATAGGGAAATTGCATTACTATAATATATACTGGAAATAAAGTGAAAGGGCCAGATCAATAACTTTTCTGCAGATCTCATTACAGTACCCTTAAAAACATCATGTCTTTCAAAGGGTTTTGACCTCTTCCTCTTCCATTGCCTCAGTCCTTTCCAGAATTCACGAGTGGAAATTACAGCACTAGAAGTGGAAATTGAGCTCACTGCCCCAGGAAATGCTAAATGTTTCTCTGTGAGGAATGAGTCAGCAGAAGCTTTTTTCCCCTAAGTTTCATTTTTTGTCAGTATTTTAAAAGGCTTTTGTAGGCAGAGAATATTGAACACTCACGAGTGAACACGCTGTTTTCCTCAGCTTCTTATCTATAACATAATCCTATTTGCTAAAACATACAAATTTAAAAATTTTAGACTCAAACTCTTTGTTATGAGATAAAAATTACAGAAAAGCAAATATTTAGGATGAATCACTTTGTTAGGAGATCAAAGATTAAATTCTTGGGCTGGGATTCCAAATGACTGATAATTTTGAGCTAGTCTTTGATACTTGTGTGCTATTAAATGCTTTAAAACTCCTCAGGAATTAATTCCCTCGAATTAATCACAATCATTCAAAAGTGATTAGCATTGTTGCTTCTAGAGGATTGGAATTTTAGAAAGGATATTGTCAAATTATCCCTTGAAGCTTGCATCATGCTTTGTGTGTGTAGAACTTCATTAGGGAGGCATTTATTTCAGAGAAAAGTAAAATCGCAGTACTTGGTATCATCATCATCATCATCATCATCATCATCATCATTGTATCATTGTTTTACTTTTCAAGATATAAGAATCTGTTTTTCTTAAAGAAAGCTGGAGCATAGCATAAAAAGAACCATGGTACCTCCCCAACATATTCTCTTGCTCCCCCGATCCCATGAAATGGCCCGTTCCAAAACATTAGTATGAAGGAGGACACCAGTACTGTAACTTCCCCTAAAAATTTCATTGTTCCTCCTCATCTTGTTAAATATATTCTGGTTGTGAGGCATTGCAGGCCTGTTTTCATTTGTCTTTATGTAGAGAGAATTAATGTTGTGTGCTATTTTGCTAGAAATGTGGAAGGAACCAGGCTAGTGAATTCTGTCAAGCTTTAATTCCTACAGAGCCAGAACACTTCTTCAGCCAGTTTTAAAAATCACTTTGGTGACCCACTTAGGGTGTTATTTTATTTTTTATCTCCCAAACTATCTGTTGTCTCTTTATAGGAGAAGTATCCTTTTTGTTCATTCATAATCTATTGGCATCTATAAGTCTCCACCTACTATTAAAGGAATGTATTTAAGTACTCTTATCACTAGCTTGATAAACATTAGGGTAATATGTGCTTTTGCTAACCTACCAGAGCCACCTGCCACTCATTATGTCCCCAGAAGGGCAGGTGGTGTCTTCATCTTCAGATGGCAAATGTGGCCAGCAGCATCTGCAGTTCAGAACCAGTTTCTTCAATTCCTATTGGCGAACTGTTGATTCTTTCCCAAAATCTATTACGTGAGTATTTTCATATCTTTTTTTCTGTGTTAAAGAAGCTGGAAGTTCTGCAATATTTAGCAAATAAGAAAAGCATGAGGAAGAGATGGAAGCAAAATCTTTCTCAAAGATGTGAAATCTTTGAGATTGAAATAGGAAGAGAGAAGAATGTGGGAAAAGAGAATGATTGTCATGTGTAAGGCAACTCACCAGTCCATCTGTCTTCCTGTTTAACATGTGAAGGCACAAATTCATTGTAGAGGCTGGGTGTGGTGCCTACCTGTAATCCCAGCTACTCTGGAGAACTTCAAGTTCAAGCCTAGTCTGGGCAATTTAGTGAAACCTGTCTCAAAATAAAAAGGGTTGAGGATATAGCACACTTCTAGAGTGTTTTGAGTGCTTGCCTAACATGTGCAAAGCCATGGGTTCAATCCCCAGTAAAACACACACGCGCAGGCGTCATTGCATGGGGAGATGCTGAAGGCATCCTCCACTTTGGTACAGCTGTTGGTCTTAAAGGTGGCAGAAAGAACTGAATGAGTTGGAGCCCTGGCTGCCAGAGAGATCATTTTGTAATATCCATTGACCTCTATTATGAAGAAGGAAGATTAAATGTCAGCTATGAAAAGCAGAGAAAATTACATGTTTTGTGCTCACTGTGGCATGGAAGAAAGTTCATGGAAAATACAGGAAAGAAATGCTTTTAATCCTTAAAGTAATTGTGTTTGGGTAGCAAGGCTATACATTTTATTCCTTCCCCTATTTTGTAATATATATTAAGTTATACTGAAAAAATACATTTGTACTTAAAAATTAAATTAATACTCAAGATATTTTAATAAGAAATCATTACAAATGAAAATGCCTCTGGGATTTGAATGACCATAAAATTAAATTTTAGTATGGAAAATGTAATACCTATTTGTAGGCCAACTGGACATCTAAGTTTTTTTTTTTTAATAATAAATGTATCTATGTGTGTGTTTATTTTTTCAACTGCCCCTTGAGAGAACTAGTGTACCTTGTTCAGTACCGTACTTGCACAATCTAACACAGTGTCCACCTGACCTATAACAAATATTTGTTGAATGAAAGAATGAATTCTGCATTTAGTAAGTATCTGCCATGGACCAGACACTGGACTAAAGTGTCAAATCAAACATGGTCCCTGTCCTCATGGAGTTTAAAGGGGAAGACAGACATTACTCAGAGAACCCTCAGATAAATATCACGAATTATGATGAGAGCTGTAGAATATCAACAAAGTGTGCCACAAAAGCACATGACTCTGGGTATGCTATCTAATGTGGGTAGGTGGGTGTTAGGAAGCCCTTGGAAAAGCATATGATTCTGGATATGCTATCTAATATGGGTAGGTGGGTGTTTGGAAGTTGCTTTTATTATTTTGATAATAAAGTAAGGCAGCTTTTTATTATTGTTTTATAATAGTTACAGTTGTAAGGTTCCATTTGTTTGTTAGCACCTACCATTTTTACTTCTGGTTGTGCAGTTAATATGGCATTGACATATAAGATGTGAGGAGAGTGGCCAGTATCTTGATATGCCATTTTCACAGTTTTTGCTGACCTTTGTGGTTGATTAAATTTTGATGAGTCCTGCCAAGTATGCTTTTTTTTTTTTTTTTTTAGAGATGATAGCAATTTTTCATGTCATGGGTAATGTTTGAGTGCTCCTGTATTCCTTTGACAACAGATTATACATCAAATATTTTTATCTTTGCCAATCTCCAAGGTGAAAACTGGTATTTCCAATATAGTTTGGAGCTGCATTTGTCTTGAGTAAATTAACTTTTCATGTGTCTAAAAAGTTTTGTTGTAATGTCTGGGTTAATACTGTTTGAAAGTAAGCTGTATTGAGAACAGTGAAGATATAAACAAGCCATGAAAATGATAATGAAGGAAGGTTATGGGTACAGTATGATTTACTATTTTATTGCCTTCATTTTTTGATGTTTGATGTTTTGAAAAATATAAACTTCAAATAGTGTTTATTTCTTTTTCAATGAATTGTCTCTTTTCTACTATATCTTATTGATTTGCAGAAACTCTTTATATATTTAGGAAATCAGTTCTTTAGGATTTATTTCACAACTTTCCCATAGTTTCTTTTGCTTTGACTTTGTGATGTTTCTGGCCATGTAGACATTAGTTTTATTTTTTTGAGGCTCTATTTATTAAGATTTTCTTATAGTTATGGCTTGTGGATTGTGTGTCAAACTTAGGTCTTCTCCGTTCTTAAATTATAAATAAACATTTCCAGACTTTGTTTTAATATGTAAATAATCTCATTCTTAATGCAGATGTTCCTTGATTGAAGATGTTGTTATATGCCAATAAATCCATTGTAAATTGAAAAATGTCATGTTGAAATGCATTTAATCCACCTAACCTACTGAACATCATAACTTTGTAACATAGTGCACTATGGAGTATCAGTTGTTTCCCTTATGGTTGGGTGGCTGATGAGAGCTGTGGCTGACTGCCACTGCCCAGCGTCACAACAGAGTGTTGTCCTACCTTTGAAAGGTAGAACAGGAAGAGGACAAAATTGAAATTTGGATGGTTTCCACTGAACGCATATTGCTTTGCACCATTGTTTATAGGTTGTAAACCATTATAAGTTGGGGAATTTCTGTATTTACAGTAATATCCTCTTACCCGTGGGGATATCAAGACCCCTAGTGGATGCCTGAAACCATGAAGAGAAACAAACCCAACATATATTATGTTTTTTCCTACGTATACATATTTATGATAAAGTTTAATTTATAAATTAGGCATAATAAGAGATAAGCAATAGCTAATAAAATAGAAAAAATATAACAATATACTGTAATAAAAGTTATGTGAATGTGGTCACTCTCTCTTCAAAAACCTTATTGTATTATGCTCACCCTTCTTGTGATAACATGAAGTGATACAGTGCCTATAGGACGAGGTAAAGTGGGTTGGATGACATGGGCTGGTGATATGGCATTAGACCACTTGCTAAGGTTACTTGGACGTGAGCATACCATGATAGTTGGTCTGAGAACTGAGGTAGCTGCTGAGTAGCTAGTGTATACAGAGTGGATATGCTGATCCTAATGGCACACGATTTGAAACATTTGAATTGTTTTTTTCTGGAATTTTCCATTTAATACTTTAGGACTGCAGTTGACAATAGGTAACAAACCACAGAAAGCAAAACTGCTGATGGGGGAAGGGGAGGGACTACTGTATATCTTTGGAACATCTGGAATCTGAAGGAGGGGCACACTGTTTTTAATCAGGTATGGCAGTTATTACACTGTATTATAATGGATTGTACAGCCCTTTCCTTTCTCTGCCAGTGTATCTGTCATGTAATTGCTTGTCAGGGTTAGCTGCATGATTGGTGAATAATTCTAACACTGACTCATTTACTTTATAGTCATGGCTCTTTTCAAGGTTGATATTTGCCTCATTTCCTAAAACTTTTTTTTCTGGTTTCTCAGCCTGTGAGGGTTATAGATTTCAGAAATACATTGAATTGTTGCTCTAAAATTTGAAAAAAATACTTTTAAAATATTTTTAAAATTTGGAGTTCATAACTCAGTAGAAGGGCATGCTGATAAAATACAGCATTTTCATTAAGTGATTTTATCTATGAGGGAGTCTAAAGACTCAGTCCACAACTATATGTGTAGTGTTTATGGAAAGAAATAAATGGAATATGTCTC
This sequence comes from Glaucomys volans, assembly GCA_020662805.1. Lineage (NCBI taxonomy): Eukaryota > Metazoa > Chordata > Mammalia > Rodentia > Sciuridae > Glaucomys > Glaucomys volans. Next base: position 102,623 of record JAJEJO010002103.1, on the reverse strand, counting down.
AGGATCTCTTTTAGACTTGTGGCTAGAGTCAGACATGTTTCTTTTTCAAGTAAGTGGCATTTCCTTTCATCTCTTCTTTCTAATTTAGTTGCTCTTCTCCCAAGTATCTGAAATGCAGGACTTGGTAGAAATTGGTCATTTCATTTTACAGAAAAGTCATTCAAGAGCAGCTTTGAAGCAAGGTCAGGCATTTGTCCTTGTGGCTTCTGGTAGCCATTCCCAAGCGCTGCATGTAGCACCTGGACATGCTTGGAATCAGGAAGGGCCCGATGTAATTTAGATGAGTAGTTAATTCGAATCAAAGCAAGCGGGAAGCAAGTAAATTTAACTTCAGTGATTATGATTCCATTTGATTAAATCTCCACTTCTGATTACACGTATCAGTGAGAACATGCTTTAAATACACCCAACCATTAAATATTGAAGGGTACAAATAGGATGAACCAGGGACATATAGAAGAAATCCCAGTCTTCCTTAATTTGGATACATCCCCCACAACTTCACTGAAATATTTTTTAAACAAATGAAAGGAATTAATTCTTTCACATATGGGACTTATTACCCTAATTGTTAACTAAGACACACAATTCATTACCATGAAAGTCCAAGTCTGCGTACATTCTTGTATACATTCTTGTAATAGCACCGTAACACGAGGTGAATTAGTAATTAAGTAATATTCATAATTATTTGGTAAACATGAAGTTAGATAGCTATCTTTCTCACTGTAGATTGTCCTTTGCTTATGGGCTCCAGAAAAAGGGCTTTTGGTTGAATAGGCATGTCCATTTCTTAAATCTTTGTTTTATACTTGAAAAAGTTTAAAAATCTGCTCTCAAGTCTTTCATTTTACATACTACAGTAGGTTCAAACTAGAGATGGGACCAGTTAAGGGGATAATCGATAAAGTCTCTTTCATGGGTCGTTATAACTTTATTTAGATGTTACCCTTCATGCTGCATCAGGTCATCTCTTTTTGGCAGATAATAGGAGCTGCCTTTGTTCTTGCTATTTTCTGTGCACTTGTTAGTGCCATCATGTAAAAAGTAATCCAAGTTTAAACTGACACTGGATCTTTTCATCAAAAAAAAACAAAAGAACCTGTGTTGAAAGAAATTCTTCACTTGGTGACGTAGAGGGGTGATGTCAGACATGATTAAAGCCCCCTCGTGTGTCTCAGGTTGTATTTCATATTATCTGGGCTCCTCTTTCTCCTGGCCTATTCCTCTTGGTACAGTCTCCCATCAGATTGGACTATGAATTTGTAAGAGGGAGATTAACTTTGTTTTTAACCAGAGTTAGGTCTGGGCACATAATAAATGTTCAAGAATTTGAACAAATGAATTTCTGAGAAAGATGTGAAGAAGATAGTATATATATATATATTTTCGACTAGAGGAAGTGAATTATTATTTTCCTTAAGTCTCAGTTCTATTCACAGTGGCATCTAAGGATCCATAGTACTAGTTTACATAAGAGGTAGAAATACCAGTTGTCCCTATGGGGGGGTATTAAATTGGAATTTCTGTGTACAGGGACTACAGGACTCTGTTTTAGATGATTCTTTTGCATGCTCAAGTTCTAGAACATTCGTTATAGCATTGTGAACATTACAGAACTTTGCAGTCAGTTTTGTAGCATTCGTGCTTGCAGTCTGCCATCTGCTCTCTCACCTGAGTGAATCTCACCACTGGCCTCAACACAGGTAGGGGCATTATTATTAATCCCAGATTTATCCAAAGAAATGTGAAAGCTGAACTAATTTGATAGTTCACAAAGCTTGTTGGTGGAGAATTAAGATTAAAGGTAATCTCTTTTCACCTTGTAGAAGTTTGCAGTTTGGTTTGTATGAAGATGTTGTTTCTAGCCCACTTCCTGGACTTGGTTTTGTTTTTACTCAGGAAAAGGCAGTGCTTGAACTGTCACATCCATTCTCCTGCCCATACCTCCTATCGTGATCAATGGCAGGCCTCTCAGAGATAACTGGACATGTTAAGTTGGATCAGGAGCCGCGGAGTAAGTGGATCCTAATTAGCTCACCTGAGACTCAAACTTAGTTACCTAAACAATTCCTCTAGAGGCCTTGACATTCATGCTAAGTGTAATATGCAACAAAGTACTAAGAATATGCACCTCAAATCTTGACTTTTGTTATCTCTGGAAAGTAGGTTTATAGATAATTTTTAAAATAATTTCACACCATTGAAATACTATTTTCAAAATGAGAGAAAGACTTTTAAAAGGATGATACTGATACTTAAACTCAAGGAAAGAAAGGCATGATTTATTTTCTAATTTTAATCACTAATTTGCTGCACATCAGAAATAGAAGTTTATTCCAGGTCAGATCAGAAGCCTGACTTGACAAGTAGGGAAGTGACTCAGGAAAGTGGTGACTGGAGCCAGGACCCAGTGCAGTGTTCTTGTTATTTTTGCTGTGTTTCATTCTGTATTGCTAATAATTTTTTTCCTGTTCTTTTCATACTGCAGATGGAGAATTAGTCAGCATTCTTCAAATAGGAACTTCTTTTTACATGAAGTTTGTTATTAATAAGTGCTAAAACTTATCTCTGTTCTTAAAAGTAGGTTTTAAATAACCTTGAAGATTCATTGAAGTTTATGTCCTGTTTGAAAAGAAAGGTACTAGATCAGCTGAGTTTGTTATGAAAATCAGTATGTAAACATAGGCAGGAAAAACAAAAGCCATTTTGATGTCATCAATTTCTTTCAATTTTTCATATAACATACAAAGTCTGAGTTTTGTATTTTCTTGCCTTTTAGAGCATAGCAGTAGGGAAATAAATATTCTGTTGTACCTTTGTCAGTGGGAAAATGCAAAACCCTGACATTAAGTTCTCAGCAGATAAATAGTAGAACCGAACTGCTTTTCTACCTTGTGTACGTCTTTGCTTCGTGACCAAAGGAGGCAGCTCCTTGGCTGCAAACATGGGTTTTCCAGCCAAATGACTAATTCAAGGTTCCCTGGATGTTAAATTTAGATTCAGATAGTCTTTACCTCACCTTAAATATTGAACATTTTTCACAGCTTGATGATGTAAGTTATACCCACACACGTCTTGCCTGGTGCATGTGACCATTCTTAACATCCCTTCTTAGCCCTGTGCCTTTCTTCATGGTGGCACTTGAGATTCGTAGGATGGCTGTGGGTAGAAAGTTGGTAGAGGATATGGGAGAGTAAATAATGTTTTATTTATGGCTGTTTTTAAAACCTGCTAGGTAATTGGATGTGTGTTTAAAGAACAAATACTTTTTCATCTTAACGCTTTTGTATTTTGTTTTATCAAAGTCAGCTGTGAAAGCATGTCTTTCAGCTTGTAACCATACTTCTGTATGTTCTCATGTGTAAGTTGATAAGGTTACCTTTTTAAGAGCGTAGTTTTGTGTAAAAATTTTTTTTGAGCAACACTTACTTCTTTAGCATATATATCTGTGATCGGGTCTTTCCCCTTGTGCTGGAGGTCGTTTTTTGTTCCTTCATTCAACAAATACTCTTTTATTGCCTGTCCTATGCTGGCTATTCTGATACACACTGGAGTGTAGACAGACATAAGTCAGTTAGAAACAGTTCTTATCAAAGACTGGAGGAAAGGACACTGAGTTGAGGGTTGTTTAATGACTCTGGGAAGAAAAGATAAAGCCAGCTCTAGCAGGATGACAATGGCAGTGGAAAGAAGCAAGCCCATTTGAGAGAGAGTGAAGAGGTAGTGCTTTAAGAAGGGGGCTCAGATGCATACGAGGGAGAAAGGAAGGTGAGGCTTGTTTGCTGGGGTACGTGTACCAATCACTGCTGTAGGGAGCAGGGAGAAGTAGGGAAGGACATGATGTGTTCCACTGAAGGCATGTTAAGTTTGAGGGCTATAGCCCAGGAGAGTGACCTTCCCAGGAGACATGTTTGGAGGCACTAGCAGATGGAAATGAAGACATCCTGATGGATGAGCTCACCTGGAGGAAACAAGGCTGGAGAAGAATTCCCAGCACAGAAGGAACTGGTGAAGAATGAAGTTCTTGAGAAGGAGCAACTGGTGAGGTGGGAGGAAAACAGAAGCGTTTGAGTTGTTAGGCCAGTGGAAGACAGTGTTTGACGAAGAAGGGAGTGAGTGGCCAGTGGGCACAGTCCTGCACCTTGATTAAAGACCAAAGTGGGCTGGGGGTAGAGCTCAGAGGTAGAGCACTTGCCCTGAATTGGATCCCCAGCACCAAAAAGAGACCAAAGAGGTTATACTGGATTGAACCAAACATTTATTTGGACCTTTAGCAAGAGATAATTTATTAGTAGACCAGGTGTGATAACCTGCTTGGAGTAAGAAGGTTGAGGCAGTGTAGACAGCTCTATTGGCACTCTCTTTATTCCTGTTTCCCCAAGCACTTGAGTACTAATAACTCTCTGGTCTTTTGTCTTTAATTTTTCTTATTCTTTATTTTATAACAGCCTTAAAAAGGGACATTCTCTAAAATTGTGTCCTGGTTCTCTTCTTGTCTCTGAGCTTTAGTTTCCTTGTCTATCAAATGGAGATGAAAGTAGTATCTTCCTCATAAGGTGGTGATGAGGATTAAATGAGGTAATCCAAATAAAGCACCTAACACAGTACCTGGCATGTTGTGAGCAATTAGTAAAAAGTGGCTGTTGTTACCGTGCTCCCCATTGCTGTTGTCTTATTTGTCATGGTCATGGACTTCATTGTTGTCACTCATCATCTCATTTTGGCTTTACTTTCTTAGGGTCCCCTACATTGTGACAGCTTTAGCTGCCTGTCCCATGAGAGGCAAGAACCCCAGGTTGCATCTCGACCCCCAGACATTTCCTAATACTTCCATCCTACTCCTACTTTGCTCACTCTTTTATTCATGAACTCGGTTGCCCAGGGAATTTAAGTATTTTCTCCATTGTATACATTGGGCGATGTGTTGGCAGAAAGGTGTGGTTACAAAGAAGCATGAAGTAGGGACTCTTTCCTCACCTTCTGGTCTAGGAGACTATGCACACTACTATTTTGTCCCTCCTCCAATATCATTGTAATGTTTATTTTTCTTTGAAAGGACTTCATAGGAACACAGAGACCCAAATTCTACTAATTTAAACAAAGAGGGTTTTTTTTTAATAATTTTAAAAATTTGTTCTAATTAGTTGTATATGACAGCAAAATGCATTTTTACATTTTGATAGATCATACATAAAAGGAGTGAAATGTCTCATTTCTTGATTGTACATATTGTAGGATCACATCAGTCATGCTGAGTTTTCATAACTGTATGTTATAAAGTGTAAGCAGGATTTTACTGACCAAGCTGTGGGAAGGACAGAGATCAGCTGGGCCTAGGAACATCTTGGGTAATGCTCACCTCCCCTTTTTCCCTCTAAATGGTAGTTGTTAAACTTTCTGAAATCTATTGTTACTTTTAGAGTTTTTAAAAGTATACATTTTCATATGTCTTTTGCATATAACACTCACAATCACTTTGTGAGTCAGGAATTGTGATTGAGGAACTTTGGATTTCAATCCCAACATGTATTGAAAGTCCTTGGGCTGTTTTGCAGATAGCTGGTGTTCAAGTCCAGGTTTCTAAAGCCAGTGCTTTATAATCCCCTTATTATCATTTTTCCATCCAGGATTAATATTTACTTTTGTGATGCTATATTGCATGTTATTGTGTACTGTTTCGTGTCCCTAAAAATAACCTATGAGAGGGGCACATATATGTGTTATTTTTTTCTGAAGGTAGAAATTTCAGTTAATTGAAATCCAAAGCTCTAAGGTTCTTAGGCCTATTCCTATAAGAGGCCTTTCCTAATTCAATTCAGTTTAAGGAATTGTCAGGTAATTTAATGATCTTGCCTGCTCTATTGTCTTTTAGATCAGTGGTGAAAACCTTGATCTAAACTGGATTTAAGCCTCTGAGCTAACTGCAATACAATGTTCTATTTCTTCTTTTATTTAATATTTTGCAGTAGAGTGAGGTGGAGAAGAGTTTTAGTAGGGCTTTTGCATTTAGTTAATCCTGGGTGTACCTGCAGCTAAAGGCAAACACTTGTTTTCACAATCTTGTGTTGTGTGGCCAGTTGGAGAGTGTATATGAATGTTAATGACATATTTCAGTTCATTTCTGGTGGCTTTAACTGGGGCCAGACTAGTGTGGATTTGTGTCCTGTTTATATGGGTGATTCCTAATGTCTTTTATTCTTTGATGCATCAGGGGAGTGCCTTCTTACTTTGCCTTTTTTAAGGTGCACATGCAGGTGAGGAACAGTGTGCCTTTGCAAAGCCTGTGATTGAGTTTGCTTTCTTTTTCTTGTTAGCCATTCACTCCTCAGCTTCCAAAGCTCCAGGGGAGCCTTTCTTGCCCAGGTCCCTGGGGACCTTGGAGTTGTGCCTGTTTCTCCTTTAGCTAACCTCTGTGTAGCCCTTGACTCTGCTGACACTATCTTCTCCTTTGTCTTCAGATTTCCTCTGGCTTCCTTCTTCCTCCATAGCTGCTTCCTACCCATCCTTCAGTGCTGCTTTCTCCTGCAGTGTTGCTTGCTTTTCTTACTCTGCATATTATCTCTGAGTGATCTCATCCTCTCAAATATTTATACTTTTACTCCTGACTTGCATATCCAAGTACCTAAGGACCAACACCTTAAAGTTAACATACCCGGGGCTAAACCCAACATTCCTCTTCCAAATTTCTATCTTGACATTACTGTTCCTCCATTCTCTCCCTCCCAGGAAAGGTAACCATCATTTTCAGCGTCGCTCAAGCCAGAAACCCAGACAAAGGAATTCTGAACCTGTTCCTTTTCTCTAATATCACACCGTTATCTCAACTAGTTCTGTTCTTTTTTTTTTTTTTTTTTTTTTTGGTGCTGGGGATTGAATACAGGGGCACATAACCTCTGAGCCACATTCCCAGCCCTATTTTGTATTGTATTTAGACACAGGGTATCACTGAGTTGCCTAGGGCCTTGCCTTTGCTCAGGCTGGCTTTGAACTCATGATACTCCTGCCTCAGCCTTCAAAGTTGCTGGGATTACAGGCATGAGGCACCACGCCTGGTTGTTCTTTTAAAAATTTTATCTTTCTGGCAGTACTGTGAGGTGCCTAGAACAGGTAAGGTACTAATTCTTTGGTTTTACAGATGGAGACACGTGGAGAAGTTGAGAGTTTGTTTTTTCTCTCATAATTAAAGGTTTTGGAAGCATCAGTGCTGGGAAAGAATGGAAGTCTTTGATTTCTTATGTTATTTATGTAAGAAGGAGAAACAAACAGAAACCAAATGTACCAAAAAGGAGAAGTTAATGTCCTCACAGTACTAAGAATTCAAAGGCATACGCTTCCACTGTTTTGTGAATTTTCTCTTCACCACAGGAGAAACGTTGAACCCTCACTGTCCTCACTCAGAGCCACAGCTGCTGTTTAAAAAAGTTTTTTTAATGGCTATATTGAGCATACTTTGCTACCGTACAATTCACCATATTGAAATATGTCACTCAGTGCGCTTTAGTATGTTCACGAGGTTTTGCAACTGTCAGCACTCTCTACTTCTAGTACATTTTTGTGCCCCCCCAATCCTTTATATTTCATCAGTCAGATCCTGCCTACTTCAAGTAACTACTAATGTATTATTTGTTTCTACAATTTTTTGATCCTGGGTATTTCACATAAATAGAATCATATAACATGTGGTCTTTCGGACTTTTTCCATTTAACATAATATTTTCAAGGTTTGCTCCAGTTGTATCATATAGCAGTATTTCTTTCCTTTTTGTGGCCGAATAATATTCTTTCTCTATACACTGCATTTTGTTTATTCATTCATTAGTTGGTGGTCCATAGGATCATTTCCACCTTTTGGCTAGTAAGAGTGATGCTGCTATGAACATTTGTGTACAAGTTTTTGTGCGGACATATGTTTTCATTTTTCTTGAATGTATACCTAGGAATGAAATCACTTTGTCCATGTGGTAACTCTGTGTTTAATATTTTGAGGAACTGCCAAACTGTTTTCCACAGTGGCAGTGCCATTTTCTATTCCTACCAGCCTTGTATGAAAGTTCTAATTTCCCTACAACCTCACCAACACTTTTGTCTTTTTGATTATAGCCATCTGGTATATCAAAGTGGTATCTCATTTTGATTTGATTAGCATTTCACTGATGGCTAATGTTGAGAATCTTTTTGTTGCTTATTAGTGATTCATATATAAATATAAATATATATATATATGCTGTTAGTTTTGCAGCAATGCATATTCAACTCTTTGTCCATTTTTAAATTTTCTTATTTTTATTGCAAATTGTGAGTTTTTAGGTATTCTGGTTACCAGTCTTTTATCAGGACCTATGTGATTTGAAAATCTTTAATATCATGAATCGCCTTTTCACTTTCTTGATGGCATAATCTGGGGCAGAGATGTTTTAAATTTTAATGTCATAATTTTAATGTCAGTTTTATGAATATTGCACGATTTCTTTGTGGTGAGACAGCAGCCAGCTTCCCTCCCATTACAGTGGGTAGATGGCTCACATAGGTGGAACTGACAATAGACACTCACCATGTCTGGCCTGTCTTAGGTCCCACCTGTGTTTCCTAGGCTATGATGGCCATTCTGTAGGGACAGGCCTATCTTGACCTTGAACCTCCAGCAGTAACTGAAGCTGGCCCTATGTTTGCATTTTATCCAGGATTGCTATTTCCATGATGTTGCTGGATACTGTGAGTCTCATCTTACACTTCATTTGCCCACTGGTCCGTTTTCTAAATGGAGCATGGTCTGTTGGAGCATTGTCTACCTGCTGTTCTCCTTAACTGACAGATAAAGTGTGCAGTCATGGAGCTTAGGGGTCCTAAGATAATGAGACAGCAGCACCCCTTCATTTGGAGGAGCCAGTTTTCTTCACTTGTTTTCTGCTTAATTCCCAGGTTACGGTTCAGTGCCTAGAACTAGAAGTCACTGGGATGTTGCACACCACTGTGCTTCAGGCTTCTGAATGTCATGGATCAATGTGCTTTCAAAAAATGTTCAGTTTAACAGCTGGTCATTAAATCTTAATATTGTCAAGTAAGGTTATTTGGCAATGTAACTACCATTATGACAGAAAATAACAGACTTCTCTGCTGAGAGAGAACTAAAAATAGAAAATTAAATAAATTTAACTTAACAAAAAGTCAACATATTGTTTTTATTTTTCTTATTTTGTTGTCCATGACTAAAAAATAGATTTGATCTGCAGATTCATGTTTGGGAACCACAATCTTATATACTTACCATAATCTTTATTTGAAAAGTAGAATATTCTCTTAACTAGGTATTTTCTATATGTAACACCAGGTACTAGTTTATTACCATTATTATTATTATTACTACTGCAGTTATTTCCCAGCACTGAATTAACTATTTCAGCAATTCTGGCTAGACTTATCTTCCTGTATTTTGTTTCTTTCTCTGCTGATATTTGGGTAACTCTCCAATAACACAGATGAGAAAGGGGAATTTTTTTAGCAATATGAGTATAAATTTGAAAAATGATTTTAAAAATTATCAATCAAGAGGTAGAGGGGCTCCTCCTTTTAATACAGTGTGTAATTTCTAGATTAAGTATATGTGTCCTGCACTGGCAGTACTGCATAACTTCTGTTGATTCTGTCTCATCTAAATTATGATGTCAAATAGATATTAGGGTTTTATCATAAGATAGTTATGGACCATCATGTTGTCATACTAATTACAATAACTGGGCAGTGAAGAAGCCATGGTAATAAATAATATTGTAAACATTTTGAAGAGATTGTAGTTACATGCTGTTATTTATGGCAATACCACCTAGTTAACTGGCATTCTGTCAAGCTCTTTTGCTGTTTCTTTGTATTTTGCAGGTAGGTTTATCTGTCTGCTCAGGAGCTCTGAACTGAGAGCCCTATAATATACAATAAAGCTTGAAACCCAAGAGTTTTTAATTCTTTTTCATGATATACACAGTAAATTAATTAAGAAAGTATTGCTAACCATTGCTAAGTGCTCCTGAATATACCAGAGACATGTAAGGCAGTGCCTACCCTGAAAGACTAATAATGGAGAAGGACAGTAAAATATTTGTATATAAATAAATGTTACCCACAATTATTGAGCCACATATGTGAGCCATATGTGATAAGTTCCTTAAAAATGGAATGAAATACTACACAGATTCAGAGGAGGAGATGGTGATTCTTGATGTGGGTGATCAGTAAAGTGGTATGGCTCAGTGGTAGAAGAATTGCTTTGCAACCCTGACCTAAAGCTCTGTGCTGTCTCTGAAGACACAGTCTGCATTCTGGAATGGTAGCGACAGGTAGGTGGCTAAATGCACTGACACAGAAATCAACTTTTGTTCTAGGCCCAGCTGCCTTGCAACCTCATTTTTTGTCCTTGAGTATATAAAATCAATGTAATAATATGTGTCCAGCATATCTCACTATGATAAATGAGATAATGTGGATGCCTAAGCTGCTCCCTGTAGTGAAAGTCAGATTGCTTGGCAGGTGTGTGTTTTTTTTTCAGGCACCTGAGGCCATACATTTGAATGGTAGCAAGCACGGCTTTCCATGACTAAAAGGATTAGAATCCTTACCAAAGTGCCCAATTTATTGCTAGGGAATAGCATATTCCATGAACATCTGAGCTGTTGTCTGAAGAAATTGCCTGAATTCCTTGGAGAAGCTGCCTGAGTGAATACAGAGTGGTAGAATTGTAATCACTGAAATACATTAAAAAGGATACAAACATTCATTGCGCTTCTATTGCTACTTCAGGGACTTTATAATTGATTTTTAAATTCTTAAATTATTTTCATTTTGTAGCAAAGGTAACTGATGAGGCTTAGAAAAGTTTTTTTTTTTTTAAGTTGCATAGTATATGCCACAGTTTGAAATCAAATCTGTTGAAGTGTGATATTTGTGCTGTTTATGTTGAAGTATGTTATTTCACTTGACTGTACCTGATGTTTTTCTTATAGACTAGTATAAACCATCCTTTGGCATGTGTGTGTGTTTGTGTATATGTTATTTATTTATCTGTTTGTTTGTTTTACAACTAGATTACTTCTAGAGCTGCTGGAGCTGCTGTTTGACAAATTTAATGCTGTAGCTGCTGCACACTCTGTGGTCCTGGGATACCTGCAGGACTCTGTTGGGAATCCACTGACTCAACAGGAAGAAATCAAGTTGTATGATATGGCAGATGTGTGGGTGAAGATCCAAGATGTGCTCCAGGTACGGGACTTTTGCAAAGGGTATCATGTTGAATCAGGGCAGCAGTTTAGAACAACAATAAATAAATCAGCCATCTAAAATACTACATTAAGAATCATAAACAGGGTGAGAATGTAATGCTTCCATTTAAAAGTGAAACTGCTGATATAATTAACTTCTACCATCTTCAGAACGCCATTTAACAATTTTTTTTGGCCCAACTTTAAAAATAAGAACAGATTGTTAATGTGTAGCAATCGAAGATGTATAATATATGGCTTTCTGTTGTATTATTTTTCTTCATTAGAATTAGGTACATGTAAGGTAAAAAAATTAAAACACCCCTAAACACTGTTTCATAAAACCATATGCGTTTATTTGTATTGACTATTTCCTTATAGCCACCTTTTGCATATTTTGGGCTAAATGACATGTTAAGAGCTTATTCTGATAAAATAGAATATATCTGTAAGGTATAAAAGTATCACTTTGATCTGTTGAAGATCAGAGGAATTATATTGCTATTTGGTGTGATACCACTGAGATGGCATTTAGAAACTGTATTATATTTTCTTTCCAGCAAAATACACTTGATTTGGCCAGATGAAAATTAGAAATGCAATTAAGAGTGAGCTGAAGCAAATTTGACATAGCTTAATAGAAATGACTCAGTTAAGTAGTACCTACTAGTAGGAAAAAAATTAAGTATATGTTGGGAATTGAAAAATATAACTATGTAGGAATGAAATTACTTGCATGGCAAATAGGAATCTTTGCTGTAAAAAATAAATCATGAATGTAAATTGTAGTCATTTTTGAGAATATAGGCACACTTGGTGAATTAAATGATTGATTCTTGGTTATTCATTCATTAGATTTTTTTTTGTATAGTGCATTTGCTTTAATGATGATAGTTCAGTAGAAATAATATGGTTTGAGATTACATTTTCTGAGTCCTTTTTACCAATATGTCAATTACTGTGTGCCCGTAGTAGGTGCTCGATGAATATTTATTTATTGCATTAACTGTCTTTTGGGGTTGGAGGTGGTTATTTAATATTTTGTATCTTGATTTGCTTATCTGTCATATGGAATTAATGTGTGCTTTTCATGCTGTTTATTTTAAGGATAAAATAATAGATTTTAAAGTTTTTTCAAATAGCGTTAGCATTAGGAACTTCTGGTTTTGGCCATGAAGAAGTTACCTTTTTGCTGGAAGCAAAGATAAAACTAGTTAGTTAGACTCAGGTAGCACAGAGAGCAGAGAGAAAACACATGAGGTTCTTCTTCCTGGGGGTACTTTTCCAAATTATGGTATAGGGAAGTGAAGTCCAGGCAGCAGCAAACTATCTCAGCCCAGAAGCAGAGATCAGAGTTAAAGGATGTAGTGGCAGCTGGAATTTGTGGGTTGGGATCCTGGAAGGAGAGAATTGCATGGAGAAGAAGCCCCCCAAAATTCATAAAAGAGTGCCATTGCACCCTTGGGCCTATTGTGAAGATATGCAACACAACAAGGCTTAGCAGAAAACAGCTACTGTGGGACTTTGAGCTGAATGGAGATTCCAACAAAGTTGCAAAATGCTCAGAAATGTTGGGATTCAGACCATCTAATGTGGGGAGAGCCTGCTGAATGGCCTGTGCTTTCAGTTGTGACTTCAGAAAGATCATGCCTTAGGACTAGGGCTATTCTAGCCATAGAGGAAAGTTTACTGTAGATTCATGTAACAAATCCCCAAAGCATTGTTCCCCTGGAATCACCCTGATCTACCTGTAAATTAACTGCCTGGTAGAAGAGAACTCTTTCTAAAGTAAGACAACATAATCCAGATTTTCCATAATGATGCATCCAAAATGTCTAGCATATAATTATTACACTTGTGAAAAAGTAAGAATATTTGACTCATAAGCAGATTTAAGAAGTTGACAAAAATTAGTATCTCAAATAAAAAATTTACCAGATGGATTTAATAGCAAATTGTATACTCTAAAAGAAAGAATAAGTGAACTTGAAATTAGATCGGTATAGACTCCAAACCAAAGTATGGGGAGAAAATAGACCAGAAAGAAAAGTGAACAAAGCCATAGTAGGCTCTGGGACATTATTGTGTAGTCTATCAATTGTGTGATTATAGGTCTAGATAAAGAAGGGACAGATAGATTAGGGCAGAAAAATATCAGAAAAAATAATGGTCCCCCAAATTTTTAATTTTGTTTGAAACTACAAGCCCACAGAAATTCAACAGATCCCAAGAAAGATTAACAAAAGAAAACACCTAGACACATCATTATCAGGTTGCTGAAAATCAAAGAAAATAAGTCTTTAGAAATATCCAAAGGAAAAAAGGACATATTGCCTATAGGGAAACTGTGATAAATATTATCACTGGCTTCTTATGAGAAACAACGCAAGCCAGAAATCAATGAATGTCATCTTGAAAGTGCTTGAAACACCAAAAATTTTCAATCTAGAATTTTGTGTTAACTGAAACTATCCTTTGAAATGAAGACAAAAATAAAGACATTTTCAAGTGAACTAAAGCCAAAAAAAATTTGTTGCCTCTATACCTGCACTTTAAGAAATGTAGAAAGTTTTTCAAGCCGAAGGAAAATTATACCAGATGGTATCTCAGATCTAGAGGAAAAATTAAAGAGAGCCATAAATGATAAATATGTGGGCAAAAATACCTTTTTCTCATTTCTTGATTTCTTTATTTTTTCTTTAATGGAATTTTTAAAAGTAACAATAGTAATATATGTTAGTTTTATAATGTATTTGGAACTTAAAGACATGACAGTAATTGCATAAATAATAGGAGTGTAGGGTAAATGAAATTGTATTGCTGTAATTGTCTTACATCATACATGAAGAGGTATAATGATTAGGGTGGATTATGATAGGTTAAGGATGCACAATTTGATTCCTGGAGTGCTAAAATATTAAAATGGAGGTATTGTTAAAAAGTCAGTAGTGGGGATTAAATTCAGTTTTGAATAAATATTTGGTCAATTCAAAGGAAAGCAGGAAAGTTGGAAAGGAAGAAAAAAAGAACAAAGAAGCAAGGAGAGATAAGAATGGTAAAGATAAAATGAAGAGAACACAAATAGCAAGATGTTAGACATATCAATCATGTAAATAATCACATTCAATGTAAATGACTGGACACTGCAAATAAAAGAGATCATCCAGGATTAAAAACAAAATAAAAAGCAAGACCCAGCCATGAAGTTTTAAGAGGTGTATGTTATGCCTTTTTATTACTTTGTAATTTTTAAATGATTTCAAACTTTTAGGAAAGTTATAAGAATAGTACAGAGTGCCCATATACCTCCTTATTTAGATTTTGCTATTGTTAGCAATGTACAGTTGCTCACGTTTTCTCTATATATAATATGCATGCACACACACACATTTTTCTTTGAAAAATTGACTGCTTTTTATCTAATCTACTATTTTCTAGTTTTGTCAAATGACCCAATAATATTCTATAGAGCAGATTTTTTATTCCTCTAGTAGAGAAACCAGCCTAAGAGCTACATTTAGTCTCCTCTCAACTTCAACATTTCCACCCTTTCTTTTTCTTTTCTGACAGTGGCATTTTTGAAAAATATGCTTTTCCCTTTTAACACAGATTTCTTATTTGGGGTTGAAAAGACACTCTAAATTTAAAGATACAAGTAGAGGGGCTGGCCTTGTGGCTCAGTGGCAGAGCACTTGCCTGGCATGTATGAGGCACTGGGTTCGATTCTCAGCACCAGATAAAAATAAATAAATAAAAATAAAGGT
>JAJEJO010002103.1:11323-87510 GCA_020662805.1 Glaucomys volans | reverse complement strand
GTTCGATTCTCAGCACCAGATAAAAATAAATAAATAAAAATAAAGGTTCATCCACAATTAAAAGAATACATATAAAAAAAGATACAGGTAGATTAAAAGTATAAGATTTTTAAACCTTGTGATAGTGTTTAGAAAATCTGTAAAATGATATAGTTGACTTGTCAGTTTGATTTCTAATAGGGCAGATATTTTAATGATGGTTTAATGTTAAATTATTTAGAGCAGCTATCTGCTAAGTACTGGGGAATAAAGATGAGTAAAAGAGAGCTTATTCAGTGAAGTAGGGAGAGCCTGCAATAGTGTGTATTTTTCTATTAAATTCAGCATTACTGATCTTTTATTCAAGTAACAACACAGGAGATCCCTGGCTAGGAAATATTTCATGTTTCCCTACATGCAGGGATTAGGACAGAAGAGTTTTGCTTCAAGTTTCCATGTAGAGTTTTCTGTAAAGGGCCAGTTTAGTTTCATATACTTGTTGGAGGACTGATCTTTAGGTTGCATATATTCCTGGAAAACAAAATGATCAAGAACAATAGATGCCTGCAGTTAAGTGTATAGCAGCATGAATGAAAATAATAAGATAATATGAATGGAGTTAGACATGTTTAGAGTTCGAATTTCAGTGTTTCTTTAAATGAAAAATGTGTCTTGCTAAAAAAAAATTGAGATGTTCTTTTGTATATTAAATTTTGGCAAAGAAAATAATTCTTAATCTTTTAGAGACGAGCAGTTTTTCTCTCCTGGAACCTGGGCGCTCCCTGGCAGGCAGAACTGTCCTTTAGTTGGAAGGCTCATTTGTCTCAGCATGTTTGCGTCTGGAGACAGACAGTGAGGAGACAAGGCTAGAGCTATCATAGTAACAAGGTGTCACAGTTTTCTCCTGGTGTCAGCCCTGTGACCACACACCATTGCACTTCTTTTTTGGTTTTCACTCTTTTGAAACTGTGATAATAGAAATACATGTTTTTGCCCTTCTGAGCAACAGCCTCACCTTCCAAAATGTCACCTACTTGGTGACATGCCTGTCATAGTGTTGGCTACACATTTTCAAGTGTATATAAGACTGAGGTACACCAGAAACAAAATATTCATTTCTTATGGAATTTTATATAAAAGAGGAAATAAGAGGATCACTTGGAACCAACTCATCTTCTCAGCATTATGGTTGTGAAAAAGATCTAATTTTTTCATATCTCATTTCAAAAGAAAACTGTCTGCTTGGCCGTTGTTGGTTAAAATATACAACCCCGTGGTGTGCTCAGCAGTATTTACAGATGGAGGTAGTGGGTTCTCATTATCTGGTTTACCACTAACAGTGTCTCCCAGAACAAATCCTTTCAGTTTTTTAGTGCCTTGATTTCTTTTTTCAGAGAGCAACTGACAGAATGTAAAATCATGTTACTTTTGTTAACTGCCACATAAATGTTTAAATAGTGACAAAATTAACCTCATGCAGAGAGAACTGGAAGTTTGCTGTCAGGTGAGAAAAGCCACAAAAATTATTGGTACTGATCTGTGACCTGCAGGGGAGTTTCAAAGGGACATGTAATTTCTGTTTTGAATCCAGGTCTGGAACTGGGTTATTCTTAGTTTGGTTGCATTCTGTATTTTGATTAGCTGAGGATTCCCTACCTTAAAGTAAAATTATTCCTTTTCAGGATTCTGGGCTAGAGAATATTCTTGAAGAGATAGTTTTTCTTCATTTTCAGCCTTTAAAAACTTCTCTATGGCCTCATTTTGGGTGACATAGTAAAGCCATGCTGTTAGCCATGTCATTGAATCTCCAGAAAGGTGCTTACTTCTAGAATGTTCTGTCTTCCCAATGGATAGTGTATTCCACATTGAGGAGAATTCAATTAACATTTAAAACTTCAATTAAAACCCTTCTTCTAAATTAGAATCAGTTCTACAGTACCAAGATTCTTCCTGTGTTGTTTCATATTCACTGCTAATTCTTCAAGTAGGGACTGATGAGTAGTGGAGGAGGTTGCTCTGGCTCCTGGTGCAGATGTGGCAAATGCCCAAGTCAAAGTGCTGGGGTGTCTGCTGCTCAGTGAAGCTTGATGTAAATGCAGACAGCTTAGTACTTTGAGTCAGACTTCTGAAAATAGTGTCTTGGCAGGGAGTACCCCGGAAGAGGTAGATCTAGTGGTCATTTGGCTTTCCTTATATTCTTATTTACCAAAAATGGGTCTGCTTGAATCTGATTACCTTAATTTAAAGGACCCCAGGTAAAAATGGCTGGGGTCATTATGTCCTTGTTTAGTTTTTTTTTTTTTCCCTCTGAGATTTTAGAGTATGAACAGTTAAAAGCCAAGTGCCCTGCCAGAGTCATGTTACTACTGTGGCTTTAAGTGTCCTTTATCACAATTTGGTGTCCTTGGGATTAAACAAGAGGCCATAGTAAGTGGTGATGATTAATAGTAATAGATGGAATAGTATGATATAGGAAGTATCGTTATATGTTTGCATGAAATTGAGGTAACAGCTATGACCTTCACTGACATTGCTCAGGTCTACCAGAGATTTTAGAGCAACAATACTTACATTTTTCCGAATTGGAAATCTTTGTTTTTAATTTTTTAAAAATATATCTTTCTTAAACCTACTCTGGTTGTGGTAGCAGTGTATATGTCTGTCTTTTTTTTTTTTTTTTTTTTTTTTTGGTGCTGTATTGGAAATTGAACCATGGAGCTACATCCCTAGTCCTTTTAATTTTTTATTTTGTGACAGAGTCTCACTAAGTTGTTCAGGGTCTCCTTAAATTGCTGAGGCTGGCCTTGAATTTGTGATTCTCCTTGCTCAGTCTCCCAAGTCTCTGGGATTATAGGCGTGAGCCACCATACCTGGAGTCAACTTCTAAAAGGTGAAGGCTGGAGACCTTGTTAGACTCAGGCTTGGGTGTTACCTGGTATCACATTCTTCTGTCCAAAAGAGCAGTTTAGATTAAAGTGAAGGGACATAGGATAGAGTCCATTCAATGGGAAGAGGAGCAAAGAATTTGCAGCTAGCTTTATTTTGTTATTGTTTGTTTGTAAGTTTGCTTTTATAGATCCTCCAGAGTGTGACATTGGCATGAGGTTATTGTTGTTGGATCTTTGTCACAAGATAAAGATCAACATTTTTCTTTGCATACTGCTTTTAATTGATTAGAGAATATTTAAATGATAACAGGGTCAGCAGATTTACCAGTTTGATCATATTAAAGGCCATTCATGATACATTTAGAAAAATTCAAGTCTTTCACAAAATTGTTCAAGTTTATGAAAATTCTCATAGTAATTACACTTTATTTAATTATCACTTTATACTCAGGCTCTGAAATGATTTCTTACATCTTATTAATTCTTTTGATCTTTCTGTTGTTACCATTTGTCATATTGTCTCCCATTTTAGAGATGGAGAAACTGAGATAATAAGTTTTCAATCATGTTTTTATTCCCTTCTTTTAAATATTTGGTTCAGAAACCTACTTTGGCTTCTACTTTGATGTTTTGACATATAACTCAAGAGAATCTGTGGTACTCTTAGTTGATTCATTTGATTGAAATGATTTTAGGGCATGTATTTTTAAAATGAAGACTTTGGGTTCAGAAATATGCCTCACCAAGTTTGTAGTTACAGAATTGTGTTTACATCTCTACTTACAGATAGGTACGATTGTTTTCAAATTGCAAAGATTCAGAATTTTGAGTTTAAAAGAATAGTAGTATGGGCTACTGTTGTAGCTTAGTGGTTTAGAGCTTACCTACCATGTGTGAAGCACTGGGTTCAATCCTCAGCCCCACATAAAAATAAATAAATAAAATGAAGGTATAAAAAATACAATAACATTATTAAAAAAAAGAAAACAACAGTAGTCACTGCATAGAGATTTGGCTTTTCCTGTTTTAAGATGCCAGAGGTTTGAGAAATACACTAAGATGGGTTTGAGCCTTTGCCCTGTATAGTCAGGGAAATTCAGATTATTTTAGTTATGTTTTTGGCAGTAGCTTTGGATTAAATTATCTGAATGTTCTGGATGCTTTGGTAGTATGGTGGTTGTCAGTTCTCCCTCCTTCCCCCTCTTTGTACCAGGCCTCCTCATCACTAGAACAGTTGTGATTTCCTGCCTCCTCTTTTCCCTCCCTAGGTTCCTTCCTTCCTCCTTCCCTATTTTTCCTTCTTTTCTTCCCTATTTTAGAGATAACTGTTTTCTCTTGTTTATCTTACTTTTGTGCAATGATTGTTGCAGGGAGAAAAAAGAGGCTTTGGTGGTTGTCCTTCCTTTGAGAAATCATTTTGCTTTGCATTTTTTGCTTCTATATCTTTCCAGTGAAGGACTCTATTCTAGTGGTGGAGGGAGCGGTTCTTGACCTTGTTAGTTTCACTGTTTAGAGTCTTGTTCTTGGATGAAGGTTGGAATATACAGAAGAGGGATATTATTGATACTATTAATATTAATAGTATCAATATATTAAGGGATATTATTGTGTCATAATGTGAGTTTATACAGAGCTTTATTTAAAAATCTAGAAGTTAAACAATAGGATATTAATATTTTATACCTTTAGCCTTAAACCTTCTGAGGTGAAGGGTGATATAGAACCAGCTCTTGTATCAGTTCAACTAGTCTTCACTTATAAGATCTTCATGAGTTCTGAAGAAAAAGATACTGAAAGAAGAGATTTTCTATGAAATTCTGCCATGGTGGGAAGGACTCAGTTGTGGTGGCAAGAAGAGGTGGCAAGAAGCAGGGATGCAGTGCCCCTGTGACCTACTGAATATCATTATTTTGCTTCTTTAAACATAAATATAATTTGGTCAGTGAGGTCTTCTGGATCCCATTATACTAGTCATTGTCTGCCTTAGTGTTTTCTTCTCCACTCTCTTAAAACAGTGATTCTCAGACAGGGTGCACAGTCAGAATTCCTGTGGTCCCCACACCAGGAAAGCCTACTTGGTAGGATTCTGATTCTAACGCACACAGCAGCTTTACTGCTAAGGATAGCTAGTGTTTGATTGTATTAAAACCAATACCATGAATGATAGTACTAGGAAGTGGGAGAAGCTTATAAAAATTGAATTTAGTTTAATTTTGAAAGATATGTTCAGTGTTGCACATTTGGGAGGATTCCTTGACATATGGCAAACGGTGGTAGTATGAAGAGACTCCACGAAGGTGGGAAAGGGCATTAGTATACGCACACTCTACAGGGTTAAGAAGACTTGAACAACTGTGCTGGAGTTGATCTCCATCTACAGATTTTGGTCAACTAGAGAGTAGCAGCCCAAAGACAGCAAATGTAAACGTGATTCCTATTTGTGACCTGAATAGTTGAGAATGTTGAAAAATACAGTATTTCATCTAATAACTTTTTTTGACTAGAAGAAATTATATTATGTTATTAAGAAAGGGGTTTTTCTGGGTTGCTTCTCCCTTCTTACTCCCATTTATTTCTTCTATGAGTTTTCTGTATACTAATTTTTTTTTGTAATTGGTAGAGAAATTTCTTCCTTTTTAACATGTTCCTATAAAAGGAATTTAATAAATTATTTTAATTTTGCAAGAAGTTAAGACAAAACCCAAAACAATATAGAACAAATTCTGGTGCCTTGGAAAAATGATCAGTATTAAAGCAGTGTTAGAGAAGACCATAGAAGGAGGGGGTCAGAGTTGGGTAAAGTAGTTGAGTTTATGGAATAGTGGGACTTGGCACATTTAAAGGGTTAGGGCAAAATATATGTGACTGGTATTATAGAGAGCTACAGATCAGGGAGGTTTCTGTTTTGCTGTTTGTTTTCAATTTGTCTTTTTGGAACATATTACCAAAGGAACCCCTTTATTTTTGGTTAGTTTTGGGTGATAGAGAGATCTTTGAAGAATAAATTGGGCAGTTTGGACTTGGGCTTGCAGGAAGTAGGCTGCCTTTATAATTTGTTTGTTTGGTTTTCCATTATGGAAAATTTCAAATATGTTCAGACGTAGAATAGTGTAATGGATCCCTCTGCACTCATCATCCAGTTTTGTCAGGTATCAATTTCTGGCTAATGTTGTTTTATCTCTCCCTCTATGTACTTCCTTCTCCCTGTTTTGATGATATTATTTTGTTTATATTTCAATATATATCTCTGAAAGACAAGAACTTTCTTTGAAAAAACCAAACCATACCTAAAAACAAATTTATCATCATATATCCAGTCCATGTTCATGTTTCCAGTTAGTTGTCTCAAATGTGATAATTGTGTTTTTCACAGTTTGTTTGAACCAGGATCCAAACAATGTTTAAATATTACAGTTTGACAAGTTTTTTAGGACTCTTTTAATCTGAAAGCTCCCCTCCATCTCTCGTTTGATTTTACCTCTTGAAATTTATTTTTTAAGAAGCCAGATCTTTTATCTTGTAGAATTCCCCACAGTCTAGTATTTGTTGAATGCTTAGTGTTATTTGCTATTTATTTTTGTCCCGTAGCTTGGGTCTAGAGACTTGATGAGATTTAAATTGATTTGTGGGGGCATGAATATTTCACAGGTGATGATGAGATAATGGTAGATGTTATCCTTTTTATTTTTTGATAGAGAGGTAATATACTGAAAGCAATGTTTTTAGGATGATTTATGTGGCAACAGTGTGCAGAATGAATTGATGGAGAAGGAAATGGATGGAGAGATACCAGTTAGTAGGCAAGTTCAGTCAGTGTTAGCTGGGAAGGCAGGGTAGAGAAAAGAAAGGGGAGAAAGAATAGATTTTGGAAAAAAGAATGAATTTTCAAAACCTTAACATTTACTCTAAGAAATGAAGAGCCTTAAGTCAGGGTGAAGTCTTGAGTCTGGGTGATTGGGTATTAGGATCAGGAAGGTGGTGCTTCATGTGTGTTAAAGTTGAGGTTTTGGCAGAATAGGAATTATGTTTAGGCAATTATATTGAGCTTCGGAGGCTAGGGTAGACATTCAGGGGTCTGCCTGGGGATAATAACTGAAGTTGTATGAGTGGACATCTCAGAAACACTGGAGTAAAGTGAGGAGTTCTTCACTTAAAGACTTCATCAACTTAGCTCTTCATGGTTGTCACAGCAGATACCATCCCCAGAGACTGGTGTTTCTGTGGTGGTGCTACATTTTGCCTTTTATTTCTTCTGCATGTTTGCATCACACGTGGATGATAATGGAAGCATATTTTTGAGCAAGACCCAAATGTTCAGTCAGTGGTGGTGACTCTCAGAAGCTAGAGATTCCTTTGGTGATATGGATTGAGAGCTGAGAGAGATAGTAAATGCTAGGTCCATAAGCGAGTCTGGTAGAAAATGAAGAATAAGAAAGACAACATCTATGAGGCCAGCTATAAGGAAAAGACCTTGGAGTCAAAGGATTGGATGTACCAACCTTATTGTTCTGTGCTTTCCTTTTAATCACTGTATTCGCCAGCCTGACCTATACCATGGCACCAAGAGTCCTCTGCTGTTTCTTCTTATATCCATCAGAACAAAGTATGTGGTAATGGGTGACTATAAAAATTGGGTATAACATAAAAAAGTCCTTCCTAACTGAAAGGATTTTAAGAAAATATATTATTCCAGAATATCTTTTGAACTGTTTCCTCCTCTGTGTTTTATGTATACGTTTGCCTAGTTGTAGGAAGGCAAATAAATTTTTGCTATCAAATCTGTACTTATAATTCAATGAAGTATTGAAGTAGAGTGATGGGCCCTTCTTTATAGGGGGATTGTGTTCAAAATCATTTTTTTTAATCCTTACATAGCAAATCTTATTGGTAGTTAAAGATATAGATCCTTTTTTTTTTTTTCCTAAGTCGTTCTGGGCTCCCCAGAAGTGCTTGTTGTCATTGCTAAAGAGTTGTTCATATAAATGAGTGGCATGAACTTTTAAAAATTAGCTGCCTAAAAACTTTGAACAGCTTTGAAAATAGAAAGTGAACAACAACAAAATCCTCTGCTCTGGATACGATTCCATAGGAAGACCAGGGACGGTGCCAAGTGAACTACGGCAAATGACGAAAGCTCAGCATGAAGGAGCCAGCCTCGTGGGGGTGATAAACGACAGCACATTAGATATGTGTTAGCAGCGTGATATGGCAATGCAAAAGGCCAGCACTATTTTTGGCTGTGCTTCACAAAACAGCATCTCATCCCCGATTTGGGCTGATCATCCCTTTCTATCCAGTTCTTAGGAGGCAGCATCTGGGAGGCTGTCCAGACTATTGGGCACATGTGTGTTGGGAGGATAGACAAATGGGTGGGAGTCCCAAGCGGAGCATCTGCAGTGATGAAGGACTTCAGATGGGGCAAGTTCTGCTGCTTTTGAGAGGAAGTGACACTTTTAGGAATGAGCCTGGGAGTTTAAAAAGATGTTAACCTTTTCAGAGATAGGAAGGTAGCAGAGAATATTGTCATTGTAAAGTTGGTCACTAAGAAGAGAGTTATGACTCCTCCTTAGTTGGCATTGGTTTAATACAGTGCACTTCAGAGGCGTCACACCAGTACTTTAACAGACAGCAGGTTGTCAAAAAGGGCTTTTAAGCAAAATTTGTTGATGGGCAACTGTGTTTTTATCAAGGGATCATCACTGACAGTGCTTGCTGTAATGGAGAAAGCAATACAAAATAATAATAGATTATATAGGTTGGGTGCTTTGGATAGGAAATTCAAATGCAAAGGTTAAACTTGGAAACAATGAGGGTGAGACTTAAAATCCTTAGAAATTAAAATGATGAAATAAATTATTGATTCTACAATAGTATAAGCAAATACACCAGAAAGAAATTAAGAAACACAGAATGTAAACACAATGTCGGGGTATATTTCTATGGTGAGAACTACTGGAGCACAGGACGTTATCCTAGGAAAATGGGGTTGGATTTCATTGGACATTTGATCTTGACAAAATGGAATGTGTATCAGCAGGGAAATAGACAGAATATCCCTCCAGGCATTTTTCATTTATCTTTCATCTGATTCTGGGTCCTTGTTGATGATCTCTTCACCTGCTGTGATCAGCAAGAAATTTCATCTCTTGTTTTTCTACAAGATGAGAAGCTTTGCTGATTGACATAGTCTAAAAGTGGAGCTTCATTGCCCCAGGACTGACCTGCTGCCATCCCTTCTGATATTGTAGGATGACTTCCCTCTGTTTGGGATACAGTGTTAGGGCCCCTTATTAAAGGTGGGTAAATTTGACGGAGTGGGTTGGTGTGTGTGGGGTCAGACACCTCATACCTAGCCACCCTGGAGTGCTTTGGGACCAGAAGAGCTGCAAAAGTGAATGGCAGTCTTTTTTCCCTCATGTTTTGCCTTTAGGAAAAATGATATTCAGCAAACCAGGTGACCACAGACTCTTACTTTTCTGTAGATGTGTGATAATGCCAAGTTCCTGGATGGGAAAGGTCCGCTGAAGACCAACTTGGCTCCTTAAGGGCATGGTGGTGACATGTGTGCCAGTCTGTCTGTAGTAGTTTCATGATTAAAGAAGTAAACTGAAAATGCCAACTAAATTTTAGGCCCATTACAAATGATTAGTGTTTCCTGGTAATAAACTAGTCTGTTGGATAAGAGTGTTTCCAAGTTCGGAATTCTAGCGGCCCCAAGGTTTGCAGTCTTCTTTTCCAGGCTTGCTTTTGTTCCTTATGTAAGAAATGCTGTGTTCCAGTTACATCAGTCTTTCCTCCTGCCCCCTCAGTATGACTCTCCTTTCTTTTGCAGTGCCCCTGTGTGAACTGCACATTTTTCCCACTGTCTTTGTCCTCATCCCTGCATACCTGCTCAGATGTGCTCTCTGTGTTACCTGTGAAGCACTCATTGATCACGTCCTTTCAAGACCTCATTGTGCTTTTTGTTTATACCACTGTACTCTTTTGACATATCTAATGGTTGTATTTTTCTTCCTCTACAGAGTCCACATCTTTCCTTTTTAATCAGATTAAAGGTCCTCTTGAGTACCATTTCTTACACGTCTTCAAATTTCTCACAGTGTTTTTGCACTTTCATCTTTCAATTCATTATTTAACTAGTCTATAAGCCTTTTGAGAGAAGAGATTATAGTGTATTTATTGTGTGAATCACCTCCCCTCTATTCACAGAGTTTGGCACAGGTTCTTTTTTTTTTCCCCTCTGGTACTGGGGATTGAACCCAGGGGCACTGGGTCACTGAGCCACATCCCCAGCCCTATTTTGTATTTTATTTAGAGACAGGGTCTCACTGAGTTGCTTAGGGCCTTGCTAAGTTGCTGAGGTGGGCTTTGAACTCACAATCCTCCTGTCTCAGCCTCCCAAGTGCTGGGATTACAGGTGTGCGCCATCACGCCCGGCTTGGCACAGGTTCTTAAATGTAATCTGTACCTAATAAATATTTCTTAAATGAATGACCAGTAGATACTCAATATGTATCATTGATTGGTTGATTTAAGATTCACTGCAGACTGAATATATCCTCCTTAAATTCATGTGTTAACGTCTAGACCCCAGTGTGTTGGTATTTGGAGGTGGGACTTTTGGAAGGCAGTAGGTAGTAAGAGCAGAGTTCACATGAATGGAATTACTGCCCTCATCAAAGAGGCTTCAGAGTCCTCTGTGGCCACTTTTGCCATTGAGGTTAGGCCTGCATGAACCAGGAAATTGGCCCTCAGCAGGTATCAGTTTTGCTGGTACCTTGATCTTGGTTTGCTCAGTCACCAGAATTCTGATAGAACAGATTCCTGTTGTTTACAAACTATTCAGTCTATGATATTTTGTTATAGTAGCCAAACTGAGACAAGATTGATAGCCCTTGTAAATCTGATGAACTTCATATATTTAAAAATTCTGTAGCAAAGAAGTCATAGAACTGTGAATGTTTGGTATGTTCATAAGAGATCAATTCATCCTGCTTTCTCTTACACTGTGTTATAGTTACCTTCTCCCTATATGAAGTGATTCTATTGGCCAGGTAGATAAAAATAATGTTAACAAGATGCTGTGACCTGCATAACTTTTAATTCAGAAAATCGGCAAGGGGCAAGGGGGGATTAGAAAGACACCCAAACATTTAGAAAAGTGGGATTAGGTGGGACACTGATCTTGGGTGGAGATGAAGTGACATGGAGCTAGCCCAGCAAGTTTATTATATAGGGTCTCATAATCAGAAAGTTGAGGACTATAGAGGCATTGTTCTTTATGCACTAGAAAATTACAGGGCTAGAAACATTCTTGTAGCTATTTCACTGTTGTAATGCTAGAAGCATCCTGTGGTGCCCAGGAAGCCCATTGTCCAAAGTTTCTATTAAGTGGGAAGCCTTGAAGGTGACAGCAGTGGTGAAATGTTATAGTCATCTTGCTATGCTCAGAATCCTCTATCCGTGGGAGCTGGCACCTGAGACTTGAGGTTAAGAACTGACTGGCTCTGTGGCAGCCCAGAACCCCCTATTGAACAGGGTGTCACCATAGCAACTGGGTTATCTTGATCAGCACCTTTGCAAGGAGAATTTTTCCAGAGGGGCATCACCTCTGTCACAGGACAGTGTCAAAACCCATAATTCAGGCACTGCTCCTGACAACAAGAGAAACCATAAATAATTGAGACTCTTACAGTATTGTTATTATCTCACTGATGTTTGCTCATTGGCAGCCATCATTTTTATCTTGGGTATGACAATATAGATTTGGAAGAAAGCTAAAAATTTTATATTAGGTTAAGTAAAATAAAACTATCCAAGATTGTTCTTCATACTTTGGGAAAAAAAACATTTAAAATTTCGATTAAAATTTTTTTTTATCCTTATTGAAACAGTTTTTTCTAAATCTTGCTGTAAGTGAAGTGCACTTGCTATAAACTAAATCCACTTGTTTTGGTGGTATCTTTGGTGTGTCATTACTTTCTTTAATTGCTAAGTCTTTATTTAGCCTCATTGGAGCTTCTATTCTGTAATTCTTTGGAGTAGATGCTAATCAGTGCTTGCATTTTACCAGAGGCAACTTCATTGAGTGCTGTGGAGGGGTCTCCCCTATGTATAGTTCATGAAGTGTTCTGTGGTCCTCAGGGAGGTGAGGTGCTATAGAAATGTAAGACTTTTATTACAACTCATGGCCTACTACACAGAACCATGCTAACATCATTGATAATTCTTTTGCATAGTCAGAGAATTAAACAAAAAAAGTCATATTAATTTTCAGCTCCATTAGAGATGCAGGAATCAAAAAAGATGTTTGCCAAATGGGAAGGGACTAAATTGGTAGGAGTAAGAAATTTTAATTTCAAGCTTCAAGTGAATGCTACAAATAATCTAGCATTAAGAAAAGGCCCTACAGAAAGTGTCTTACAGTGTGATTTTTAAAGACCAGCAATGTTAAGAGGGGGAAAATGAAAAGAAAAAAAAAAAAAAAAAAGAGAGAGAAGAGAGAAATCTCAGGAATGTGAAATTAAAATTGTATAAATGGATCAGTTTGTGGTAGTAAATTACTTCTAAGAGCCTTGATTTGAAGAGGACCAGCTAGTCTCTGGTAATTAGTGTAATCTTGCTGTGGTCACCAAGTCCTTATCTTACTGCTGATGGCCAACAGCAGTACTTTTACCTTTTACCTAGTTGCAATTGAAGATGATGAAAAATCCATTTTACTTGTATAAGGGTAAATGAAGTGAAATAGGGATATTTGAAGCACTCACATCAAGAAAAGTTTGTGGTTTTAAAATCAAACAGTCTTACAGTTTTCCCCAATCCATATGTAAACCCTGTCACAGTATGTGGGAAAAGCACTTGTTTATCTTCTGGGATCATTAATGAAAGGTTAAAGAGATGGGGAAGTATATGCAGTGAAGAGCAGTGCCCTTTCCTCTGAAATAAAAACCTGGAGACAGTCAGAAGTGCTTGAGAAAGTCCTTGTCTTTTCTGTTATGCTCTTGATTTTATATTGACTGTATCTCCTTCATCCTCAGCCAACAGAATGCAAATAGGGCAGAAGCAGATCAGTATATCAAAGGGTAAGTAATTTGGACCACGGAACAGTGCTAATGAGTATATTGAGATGATTCACAGTGAGGCCCCAGGTGACTCCAAAGGCAGATTTACTTCATTTGTTAAAATGAAACAACTGTATGTATAAAATAAGCGCGCATGTGTGTGCACACACACAGCGTTTAGAAAGAGAAGGCTTTGCTTTCATCCTGTCCACCATTTCCATGGGGATCTAAATTGACTGAATCGCTTGGGATTTGTACAGAATAACCTTGTGCTAACAATATGGAAAAGGGTGGGGGAGTAGGGGGGACCACCGAAACCTTCTCTTCAGAAGTTTCCTTTAGGGCTCTGCAATTGTGTTTAAAGGGCCTTCCTGTTATTTAATGTGCAAGAGGACCACTGAATTATATGCCAGACCATAACAAGGAAAGACTACTGTTATTTCAAGAAAGCTCAGCACTCAGACTCTCTTATGTTGATGACTGTGACTTGGGCCTCACTTAAATATATTGCTTTTTTCAGCCTTCCCTGATTTGTGTGATGATTGTGTCCAAGCCCATGTGTTTTAGAAGTAGTCAGGCTTTGAATCCTGGTATGATTTCAAAGTTTATTCTCTTTACCACTATTGAACAGAAAGATTTAAAGAATGCTTTTAAGTGAGTATTCTTGTGACTCTTTACAACTAAGTGTGCCCTGGGTTAGGAAGGCACCTAGAAGGGTAAGCAGCAAGTCAATTGCCAAGAGCAAATAGAACATAAAATTAGAACTCAGTTCCAGGCCCAGCTCTGCCTTTACCCTCTGATTCATGTAGTCTACCTAATGTCTTACTGAACAGGCTTCTTCCTGGGAGTCTTCATTCCTTACAAGAGTATACCTTCCTGAAGTATGCCAACTATCTTATAATGAGTCTACGTCTAATTGGAAAAATTAGTATAGTGAAGTCACTTTTTCAAGGTCATTTCCTCTTTCAGTGGAAGAGCTCTAGTTTGCTTCTGTTTGTTTTACTGTTATAAGTGTGCAACTTTGTTACCATCCTGTTTCAATGCACAAAGAATATAAACCAACCAAGATTCTGAAGTTCAATTTTCCCTGCATTTTATTTAGCAGACTATTCACAAACGTGAAGTATTTCTTTGACTTTCTCCTTTGCTCACAACAATCGTGGTTGTATCCTTGTCAAGGTTTGATTTGCAATGGCCTTTCAACCACCTGAATCTATCCCAAACAGACCTGGTCTAACCTTCCATCTAGGCATGAAGATATGCTCTGTTTTTGTTTTTGTTTTATCATTTTGTTTTCTTACTGCAACGTTGCAGTCTCCTTATCCAGAGTACTGACCTTCGGGCATGGAACATGACTTCATGGTTTTTTTGTGTATAAAACTAATATGGTGTCATTTCACAGCAGGTGCTAAATAATTTCATAAAGAACATTTTGGCTCTTCCTTATATTGCTGTCTTTCCTAGTATCTTCCAGCCTGTTCTCTGTGTATTACTCCATTCATCTTTCAGTACTGATGATTTCTCCTGTTTCATCTGAGCATTTTTATTTGCTCTTTCCCTAGAGCAGATGCACCATTCTCTTCTGGCTAAACTTATTGTCTCCATTGATATTAAAATATTTAAAATTATAGCTAACATTTAATGATCATTTATTATTTACCATTATGCTTATTACTTTATCCACATTATCTAATTTAGTCCCCAAATTAATAATGCCAGTATTATTCTTACTTTGAAGATGACAAAAATGAAATTTAAAGAGGTTAAGTGTCTCACCCAGGTCTGAAATGATGCGGCTGAGATTCAAACTCAGCATTGTTTGATTTCAGTTAGATACTTAACCACTGTGGTGTATTGTCTCTGTGGTTTTCGTAATTTCATATAAATATTTTTGACTATGTCTCTTTCGCTTTGTTATGTCATTTTACTCATGTCTTACCTTAATCTGCTTGTTGTAATCTGGAAAAGTATTGCGTAGAGACTTCTAGGCAGGCTCTTAGAATCCTGGGATCTTCCGCTAAAGGGATGGGCTATGACCTCCAGGATAACGTTTATTTCACATGGTCCAAACAATCTCCTCCTCTAGCAATGACAAAATTAGTGTATATGTTCATACTTAAGCTGACATAGGACTATATCAGTATTTTCCCAGTTTCGTTACTTCCTTCTGGCATATCATACACTTCCTAAAAATCCAAGATCTTTTTCTTTCAACTCTTCTCTTTTCTCTTCTCCTTTTGAATCCAGATCCTTGCTCATGCTAGGCAAGTACTCTTCCATGGTACCACATCTCCAGTTCTTCAATTCCGGGTCTGGTGACTTTGTACATTTGTGCATAAATCTTTTTATTTCATGTTCACTCTTCGTATTTGATTAATTTGGTTGGGTTGAACTTTTACTTATAAGTATGCACCCGAGCACATAGTGGGACCAGATCCTCACTTTAATAGCATTCAACTTCCAGACTCTAATCTGTTCTTTCTTCAAATCAGGTTTGTGAAGGACCTAAAATCAAAACTAAAAGTTGGGTTGGTATGGTCCTCTTTGCTTATTTTGGTACATTCCACATTCTCACCTGAATGTCTAAGGACCAAAGGAACTATTAGTTCCTTTCAGTGTAACCCTGACTTGATGACTTGACTTACATTTTCTCTAAATGGAAATATTTACATATATTTGGGGGGATGCCCTATGGTTTAATTCATATCTTGAAACTGATTAGAGAATATAAAGTGGAGTTTAAGTGCTTATTATTTTTAAATTACATTTATAAAGGTTAAAATTTAGATAACTCAACCATCATTATCATCATCATTTAGAATTTGTATACCATTTACATTTCCAACGTGCTTTATTCATGTAAATTAGTTGGTCCTCCTGGCATTCCTACAAATTATGTCAGTATTATCCATGAAATGTTGCCATTTCAGTTGATAGTTATTATTTTTATTTCAGCTGTATTACACCTTGTTAAAAGGGTGAAGGCAATTAATAGCTTTAAAACCACATAGGTAAACATTCTTAAATACCTTGCAGATATAACTGGGTGCTGGAAATACTGATATTGGAAAATGAATATTTTTCCTTGTACAGATTATATATATTAGATTCTTCTCCCCTTTATTTACTTAGGACAGGAAACAACACATTATCAGCATCTCTCCTACCACTTGTCCATTGAATGTCTTTATGAATGCAAGATTCTGTCTTATACATTAGACATACAAAGATCAGTATATTTGGAATTATGGGTATAATGAGTTTTTATGCTCAGTTGTTGCTTCAGTTAAGAAATTTGTTTCTGTGCGTTCCAGAAATGTTGTTTCACTAGTGTTTACTGGCACTAAATATTCATAGAAAGAGATGCACACAAGATATGCCTCATGAGTAGTGTAGACCAAATGTGCTGTTGGGGTTTACAGGAGAGAAGTTGGGTTCTCTTAAACACTGCAGCTGGAGGTGGGATTAGTGCTGTGCTGCCTTCCGGGGATAGAGGGCTTCGGAGGAAGATGGGCTTGAGCTACGAGAAGGAAAAAAGATGTGATGGAGTGGCATGTAGTCCAAGCAGGTTGAGATGTCGTACACATGGCATCTTCTGGTGACACAGACTGTCTCAGTTTTTTGGAATAAAGGATTCATGTAAGGACATAATCACAATTTATATCGGAAGGGTCTGTTGGGGCCACATTTTTAAGGATTTTGAGTGCCAGCTAAGGAGGCAGCGAACTAACACATACTTGCATACTCTCTCTGTGTTAGGCACAATGCTCAGAGCTTTTTAAAATGTATTTTACATTCAAGACATTGGGGAAAGAGGGTCCGAGTTAGTGGCACTGAAGACATGAGCAACCTGAAGAAAAATGAAGAGACTAGAGACAAGGAAAAGCAGTTAGAAGGCTGTTATAGTTGTTTAGATGTGGGATGATGAACCTTTGATTAGGGTTGTTTCTAAAATTTGTAGACCTGGCCCTAGGATAGACTTTAGGTTTTCATGGTTATTCTATATGTAGTCTAATATGTAAAGAGTTCATAATAATAAAATGAATAATTATAGGGCAGATACTTACCAATGATCCTCTTTATATATGTCTATATGTCTGGACTTTATGGGCTGCTCAACTGCTCCTATGCCCATTTGGTGTTAATTAATTTGGGGGCAACCATTTAATAAGTTACTTCTTAGTGTCTCCAGATGACCCTTAGTTTGGGAGTCATCTGATTAAGGATTGTGGTATTACTCTCCCCTACATTTTTTCCTTAGGAATTTTTGCTTGTCTTTTGTACAACAGCGTGCTTATGTCAAACTACTGAATCTAGTTTATGGTTTCTCCTTTTTTTTTTCCCCCTTCCATACTCCATCATTTTGGAAACAAAGTCAGAGCTCTTTGAGGAATTGCTTTTGATCTCTTTCTTCCAGTTTTAGACCCTTTTGACCATAACAACTACCTAAGGTTTGTCTGTGGCTCCCCACCCCCTTTCATTATCCACTGAGAGGTCTTATAGTTCTCTTTTGTGTTAGCTGGTCTGTTAATAAACTAGATAATGACACGATAGATTTAGAAAAAAGCAGTGTTTAAAGGCTAATAGTTTAATGGGTATACTGGAAACTGAACTGTATAAGAAAAGATAGAAAACAGAGAAACAGAAGCAGGGAATAAAACATAGAGAGGGTGAAATAGGACTGAGAAAACAAAATGATGAGATCTCAAGAGTTGTAGTGTGAGAAGTTGTTTACAGCCAGATATTACTAGTCAAAGTCAGGTTTCTAAACCCTTAACTAAGTTGTTTAGGACACAGTCAAAACTATTTTTTTTATCCTCAGTTTATACCCAAAGGACTTAAAATGGGCATACTACAGTGACATAGCTACATCAGTGTTTATAGCAGCTCAACTCACAATAGCTAAACTATGGAACCAACATAGGTATCCTTTAACAGATGAATGGATAAAGAAAATGTGAACTATATAAATGTATATAATGGAATATTACTCAGCTTTAAAGAAGAATGAAATTATGACATTTGCTGGTAAATGAATGGAGTTGGAGAATATCCTGCTAAGCACAATAAGCCAAACCCAAAATACCAAAGGCCAAGTGTTTTTTCTGATATGTGGATGCTAATTCACAATAAGGGGGTACACTAGGGAAGAACTGAGTTACTTTAGATTAGGTAGAGGGGGGAGTGAAGGGAGGGAAAAGGATATGGGGGTAGGAGGGATAGTAGAGTGAAACACATTATTACTTCATGTACATGTGTGACTGCATGACCAATGTGATCCTGTAATATGTATAATCAGAAAAATGAGAGATTACACTCCACTTATGTATGATCTATCAAACTGCAGAAGTGCATTCTCCTGTCATGTATAACTAATTAGAACAAATAAAAAAATTTAAAAAAAGAATAAATGTGTAATCCTGAAAAAAATTATTAATATCTCTATAGTTTTCTTACAATCAATTATGAGATTTACTATGGCTTTTAATACTGCTCTTGAGTGTACCTTAGAATTCCAGTTACCATCACCATTTCTATACAATATTGTTTCTTGATGCTAGAGCCTGTGTGTTTTCTCTATTTGGCAATCTGGACAGATTGAGCCTTTTTATAGTGGCTTTTGTACTAATATTGATCCAAATTTGGATAAGTATCTATCTTCTCTCTCCTATTCAGTCAGTTTATTTTACTTCTCAGTGATTTTAGTTGTCCTAAGCTTGGTCTTTCTTAACATTGAGAGTGTGTTTTACGTTCTTCAGTAATTAGAGGATAAATCATCAATGCGAATATTTTTCATTTAGGATTTAAAAAAATAACTGAAGATATTAATTAGGATATGTAAAGATATTAGCATGACTTTGTTTTTGTCTAAATTTTGAGTTTAATTTCTTCAACTTTTTGATCTTCTTTGGCATGCATTATTTTTAATAGATGTGCTATTAATTTGGAACTGGAATATCAATTAGCCCTTTTAAGGCAATTCCACTATCCAAAACACATTAACTGTGCCTTGTCTAAGAACCGTGGTAACACATTTTCACCTGACAAAAGGGAGTGGGCAGCAAATTAGCTAATGAAATCGTTGTTCCAGACTAGTATGTAATTAAGGTCTTTGCAAAGCCCTGGAGAAATGAGACAACTGGGGATGAATTGAAATTACATATATGTATGTAATTACACACACATATATATACATGTATGTGTGTGTATATATATATATATATCTATACACACATATATCTGTATCTAAAAGTTATCTATTGCTTTTGTAAATAAATGTGTAATGGTAATGAATTTCCCCTCTGGAATGTACTTAAAACAAGAACAACCATACTTCTATTTGCCTAAGTATTCTGGCCTACTGAATACAGAAAATCCTGCATTGCTTTTTGATCAGTGCTGATTGCCATTAAGTGCTCTGTATACTACTTTGTAAATTGTACAATTTGAAGGTTGTTACTTACATGCTTCTTCAGTCAGGTATGAAGTCAGCAATACTGTTTTAGTCTTATCCATAGGGAATAAATTGTGGACAGGTTCCCTAATTTAGTGTTTCACAAACATTTAACAAACACTTGAATCACCTGGGATCTCCTTCAAATGCAGATTTTCATTCAGCATTTCTTGGGTGGGACTCGAGAATTTATATGTCCAATAAGCTCGCAGGTGCTTGCTGCTGGTGCTGCTTGGACCACACCTTGAGTAGGAAGACCCTAATGAGTATTTCTTGGAACAAGGAGAGAAGTCTTTTTAATTTTTGAATTTAGAAATCGTAGGAAACACACATGCACACCTTCCCACCATCCTTTTAAAGCATTTCTCATCATGAAGTCTTGGGAGCTGTTTGGGGTCTTTGGAGGGCTATGGTTAATACTCCTGTCCATTAGGTATCCCTTTCATTAATTACTGTGATGCCAGTGCATTTGAGGAAAGTCTGTTAGCTGGACAACATATTTTTTGTTTGTTTGTTTGTTTTTTGGTGCTGGGAATTGAACCCAGGGACGCTTAACCACTGAGCCACATTCCCAGCCCTATTTTGTATTTTATTTAGAGACAGGGTCTCACTAATTTGCTTAGGGCCTTGCCTTTGTTGAGGCTGGCTTTGAACTCGCCATCCTCCTGCCTCGGCCCCCAAGTCGCTGGGATTACAGGCGTGTGCCACCACACCTGGCAGCTCGACAACATATTTGATCCAGAACTCAAGTTCAGAACTTCTCTGTGAGTTTCAATGCTAATGTGACACCTACATTATTGAGTCCCGCCTGTTTGCGTAATTCAGTGCTGAGGACCACATCAGCTTGGTTCTTAGTATCTCCTGAATATTGCTGTTCTAGATGCCTCATGTCAAAAATATCTTACATCAATCACGAAACTCAGATAATTCTGTACTTTGCAGCTCTAAAAAAAATCCCTTATTCCTCTCTCCATAGCACCATTTTCTCTCCTCAGGTTACTGTATCATCCTGTTCACTGAGTGTCAGGTTCTTTTTTGATTTACTCTTCACATTGCAGCTGACCTCGTCTTTCTAAATGACAGATCCCTCCCTAACATTCAGACTCTGCAGGTTAAGTCCTAACTTCTTGGCATGGCATAGAAGACCTTTCTCTGCCTGGCCTTGGCAGCTTTCATTTCACTTTAGTTCCTTGGTGGGATTCTATTCTCTTTTTTTGCCCATTCTGTCCCTTCTGCCTAGGATACCTTTTCTTACCCCTTCTTCTCTGGGCAGCTCTTCTCAGGTTTGATGACTTTCTGGAAGGCAGATCCTGAACACTCAGAGGAGGCTTTGGTACCTCTGTTTGGACTTCCCTAAAGTCTGTGCACTTCCCTGCCCTGGCAGTTTTCATGTTCTGTTCTCCTTGCCTGTTTTTGACTGGGGACCTTCTTGGGGCTGTGACTGAGTCCTGTGCACAGCTGCTTTCTTAGTGCCGGGAGTAATGACTGAATGAGGGACTGAATGGGGAAGAAAAAGTTTAAAACTTTGATCCTTTATTTATTTTAAGCTAGAATTTGCAATATTTTTGAAGGCATGGAAACTTTATATCAAAATCATACAACATCGATTTAGTAGTCAAGTTTTAATGATGTACATACAGCAAATGTCAATAGAATAAAATTTGTAATTTTGTTGTTGGTATGTAGTCAATGAGCCATATTAAATGGGAAAATATCTGGAATAGTAATCATAAGACCAATAAGAAATATTTGAATAAGATACAGAACTTGTGGAAATTATAAAAAATTAATTTTTTTCTCTTTGAAGATTATGAAAAAGTGATATAAATATTTCAAATGAATATTGATATTATAATTTTTGTCTTTTGAGTGTGATTTTTATATGCCTTACTTAAGTAAGGTGGATGGACAAGTAGATAGTCCTACCTCTGAATTATAATCCAGACACCATATTAGGGGGGTGCATTTGCTTTAGGAGGCTTATAAAAATCACATTCAAAAGACAAAAATTGGGACTGGTGCTATAGCTCAGTGGTTGAGTGCTTGCCTCGCATGTGGGAGGCACTGAGTTTGATCCTCAGTACCACATAAAAATAAAGATATTGTATCTATCTGCAGCTAAAAAAATTAATAAAGTCAATGAATATCTTTCTTAAAAAGACAATAATTATAATATTAATATTTGTTTGAAAAATTCATACCACCTTTTCATAATCTAAAAAGAGAAACTACAAAAGGAGAAATAATTTAAATTTTTGTAAAATGAAGAAGCTGAGGCTAGTAGTAGTTTGCACTAAATCACATGGCTACCCAGTAGAGACACTTTAACCCAGGGTAGATTCTGATTCCAAATCCTGTGCCATTTTCTTGAATGATTTTGTACTGCCTTCAAAGGCTACTTTGAAATATCTTGTGGAACCCCTATAAAGTTTTCAAGAGCAGAGTTTGAAAAATATTTTTTAGAAAAATTTAGATATGTGTTCAAATGCTTAATAATATTTGAGCACTGGCATCTAATACAACTTAACTGGTGTCTATTATGTTATTTATTGAATCTGTGGGTCTTTAAAACATTAGAAATTTGATTTTACCTTTAATATTTCTCAGGATTGCATTTTAACTTAGTTGTAGAAAGAAGATGTGTATTTTAAAAATTCTTGTTTGATTATTTAACCTCGTTTGTAATTTCTTTGCTACCTTGGTAAGTATAAAGGGTGAAGTGCTTTTCGTTAGAAGGAAAATCAGTGAAAGAAATATATGGGAATATACCCAGCAAATAAATAAAATATAGTTCTCATAGCTCACTTTATTATTTTATTTTTTAATCTGCTTATGCAGAAAGTCTTCATTAAGGCCAATAATCATTTATATACTGACAGTACCAGTATATGACTGTTCCTTGATGAAGGTACCATGCCATAAAATGTAAGGTGGCATTATTATCCTACCTCTTTCTGAGCTTGTACAGAGCTTGCTGCCGATGTGAATATTCTAGAGTGTGTGCAGTGAATCTCAGACTCTTTATCAGGGAGGCTCTTCTGACCCATACTCAGGACTTATTTACCTTCGGATTTGACAAAGACTCTGTCCTCGACTGAACTTGAGTTAGGCTCCTCTGAGCCGCCTTCTCAGGCTTTTACCTTGGTTTTCCATGTCCATCCTTGTTGAGTCCAGGTTTAGCCAATGACCTACTCTGTCAGGGTGGTGAGAGTAGCCTCACCTTTGGTATCTGATCACAATTGACATGTAATCAACTTCCTTGCCCCACACTTTTAAAGTGTAAGTCCTTGACCTGCCTACAGCAAGAATCTTGTTAGGTTAGTTGAGCAAGAATCTCCCAACCCTCCTCTCAGAAATTTTCTATATACTCTTCCCTTACTCTGGGGTTGGCTCTACAGCTCCAACTGTCTTTGCTGTGTATGGAGCTGAGCCTAGTCACTCTCCCCTAACACAGTAGTTTTGAATAAAGTCTTTCTTATTGTTTTAATAAGTGCTATAGTGATCTTTTTTCTTTAACATTCACAGCAAGAAGAATTCAAGTACGTTTATGATTGCACATACAGGTTAAAGGTGCTGTGGCTTAATGGGAAAAGAAGGGGATATCAGCCATGTGAAGAAAATATGTAATGTTTAATTAAGGTATGAAAAATAGTGAACAGGCTCTGTCCATATTGTATTACAGCCTGCTAAGTGGCAGAGCTTAGGTTTGAACTGAAATTAGTCTAACATCAAAGTTCATAAACTCCACTGAAAAATCACTCTCCACATCTCTTCAGTCTAACATTTGTTAAGTCTGTTTTCATAATACAATGAGACTTGTCATGGCCTCAGACATTGTGGACCTAGTAGAAGATGGTTGAATAGGTATCCTCAATTCTTTTCATTTAACTTTGCATGTGTCAATATGCAGCACTTTATTTATAAGACCAAAAGATCTTTCTGAACCACTGTAGGTAACCTGTGTTAGGACTGCGTTACATAAACAGTTTTCTCTTGTGGAAGCTATCTGGAGTTACTCCATAAAAAGAGAAGTGTAATCAAAATCAGATACACCTCCCAGTAGGTTAGTATATATAGATAAATGATCATTCTTACTCACAGGCTGTGCCTCTGCACTGCTCATAAGGGGCTGAACAATAAACAACAAATTTATAAATGTTTAGCTAAAATACAATAACGGTGATCAAATTTTATTGCTACATTATTGAAGCTTTGTTTCCCTACCAGAAAACTACCATTTTGATGATCTATAAAAATTAAGAGAATTTTGGCTATATTAGGTTTTTTCTTTCACTTTAATTCATTCCCTTTACACAACATTCCTGCCACACAAGCAAGAGAAGAGATGAATATATACATGTCTGTGGTGCATGCCACAGCTGAGCACAGTGATCCCCCAGCCCAGTCTCCTCAAAGTGACCTGAGGAGCAGTGCCCACTATGAGAGGCAGAATGAGCTAGAAGTTGAGTTAGTTTATTTTCAGAATGTCTCCAGAAATGGCCAGAGGAGTTGATTTGCTTTTGTTTTCTTGAATATTTTCATCAGTGCCTTTGGAGATCACTAACTCATAACAGTGAGTGTGACTTTCTGCTATCCCCATCCTGACCTTCACCCAACTTTTCTTACTGTGGAGCATATTTAACAACCTGCCTTAAGCAGATATTTGGCAGGCTGTGGTTGTTCAATTAATTCCTTCTTTCTTTTCTATATATTTTAATTACCCCAGGGAGCTGGTATTCTGAAGAATGTTCCTATTGGCCAACTTGATAAGTGTTGGAAATACTCCCTCTGAATGAGTTAGACTTTCAGGGCTGGAAAGGAGAGTCGAATTAAAGGACTGGAAGTTATAAGATCATACTTGGAGGCTTGTTGTAAGTTAGCACTTTAAAGGCATTTTGCATTTTTCTGGTTCTCTATTGTTAATTAGCCTATCTGTGTGATGTTCTTTAGACAATATTCAAAAGTATTAGCCTTATTTTACAAATAAAGAAATAAAGACTGAACATATAGATTTGCAGGGGGTCTTTTGTTCCAGCTCAGAAATGAAATTATGGTCTACCTGGCCTGCCTGCTTATCGCCTTTTTATTTTTTCTCCATCTTCAGACAGCCTTCCCGCTGAGCCCATACACAGTTAGTACACTTTTGAAATGGTGTTATGTCTATGAGCTCCATGCGGTTTAGCCTGCAGGAATCATAATAATGTGTTGGGTATGTGTTTCAAGGTAGCTCAGATTCTTCCTATCAAGCCATATATCTCAGAGGATATCAGAGAGGGAGGGAGAGAAAAAGGCATTATGTTAGGGAAATTAGAGTTTTGCATAGGGCTATCAAATGAACTTAAGATTGATGAATGTATGTTTGGGTGTATGCAATTTTTTTCTCTATGTGCTATACATATATTTTCCTTGTGTACATATGGGAATCTATCTACCACCTTATTTTGTGTTATGTTTGTGTAGTGCATTCAAGGTGACCAAAAATGGTAGTAAGATTTATTATTTGTAAATTTTTATTAGCATCAATAAGTACAGATCATTTTAACTGTACTAGACCAACCTCTCTGACCTTAATTTACTAAAGTTTAGGATAGGCATTACATTGGATAGGCCTCTGATTTAAAGAGGCTGAAGTTAAAGAGAGTCAGCTATCTTTCAGTTAGTTAACTTTGGTCTGTTTTTTGCCCATTTAATATATCCAGAATTATGGCCAGCCATCTTAAAGATATTCATCTTTTCTGTCAAAAGGAATTTAGCAAAAGAAAGATGAGTGTAAATTCATATCTATATTTGTAAAAAAGTAGAGTTAAATCTTATATCTTACATTTACAAAGTCATTTTTGCATACAAAGGACCTTAATTAGTTCACTAATATATTAACCATGTGTATAGAGATTGAAGCATCTTTGCACGATCTGTAGATGATACCCATTGAACTCACTTTACCTACTATAGTGCTATCTTTAATGGTTTGTAATGTCATCAGAAACAAAATAGAGAATTCTTATTAAATAGAAATATTATTAGTCATTTATCATTATACAGCCATTTCCTATTTCCTGTGCATTTCCCGACCTCTGCCAGTACATTTTAGCATATCCTTACACTCGCAGAATCCTAACTAGATCTTATCACAGACTGTGTATCTGTAATGTTTTCAGGATTCGGTATCAGCAACAGTTCTTGGTTTTTACAATGCCTATAAACATGTATTGACATGCTCAAAAAAAATCATTTGAACAAGAATCCCACCATTGAATACCCCAGTGAGGGCACCTCCAGAGCAAACACTGTGATCAGATTATGAAAGACTTATCTTCAAGGTCACAAAAGTGTGCTGGCTTTAGGAAAAGCTGTGTCACAATGTCAAGTGGAACATGCTGTATTATAGGAAACTCATGCAGTGTTGGTTATACTGAAATCCTTGAATGGATCTGCTCCTGTACTTTCTTTTGCCTTTTAAAAATCATGGAGAAAGTCATCATATCAAGGCAATTTTTCCCTTGATTTTGAATCTCAAGTTTTGTTTCTTTCTAATAATGTAATTTATTTCTAATTGTAGTCTTTGAAAGGAAACAATAGGACCCTAAACCTTAAAGTGAATCATTAAATAATAATCATCTATCAGTTAGCTTATTTTTAGGGTATGTTACTTTTGATGGTTTGTTACCTGACTGCTGACCAAAGTCAGTCTTGCTGTACAATGAGCAATCTAATCTTGAAACTTTAAAGAGCTTCTAGATTATATACTATTTCTGACTTGTAACTTCTGAATGTTTCAGAATTCAGCTTTTTTTGGTCAATATTTTGTGGGCTGGCGTTAGCTAATAGATGTTCTGTTGTGTTGGAATGTTTTGGAGGATTAGATATGCTTTTATTTGAATATAATTTGATATTTAATATTTAAATGTTTATTTGAATTGATGTCCAGTTAATTTTTCATAGTTAGGCATAAAGTTTTTTTTTAAGCATTTGTTTAAGGGTAGCTCAAGTCTGCAAGCTCACAATATGTTACCCTCAAGCCAACAATGTAATATCAGATCTCTACATTAATTAAAATAAGGTCTGGTCATAGGCCTAATTCATATGACAACAGCAAGTATCAGAACAAAGTGGCAATCATAAGGAACATTTTTTTCATAAAATAGACTCTTGAATCTTATTAAAATTTAAGGGGAATAATAAACTTTTACATTTTGTTTTCACCATGAAAACAAAATCTAAAAGGACTGTCTTTCTTAAAACGGTGATTAGATGGCAAACTAGTAGGCAAGGACTCTTTTTCTTAGAGGTGCTGAAGTGATTGTTGGTGGTCAGTTCATGTTTAATAATAACATTACTCAGGGTTGAAATGTGGTCAAGTACACCAAGGTTAATGCTGGTGCTCTTAGGAGACAGGTGATTGGCATTTTAATCAGCTCCAGGGTTCAGAAGCTTTGTCTGAATGACTGTATTTCTAGCTCTTCAGATTTCCCTGCTCAGTGGTTCAGCACCAATTCAGAGGGGAGAGCTCCATCTACTGAGAACCCATTTCATATTGCTTCCTTCTGTTGAGTTTAGTGACTTTGCATTTGCACAGTTCATTGAATTTTCTTCTGATTTATAAGCTCGAGTGAAGATTATGTTGAAAGTGGTAATTTGATTGTTTGAAAACCAAATTTCTTGTCATTTTGCTTAGTGCTTAAATCCAAAGGAGTTACCAGGGAACATTCTTAATTCACATAATAATGATGTTTTGTTGGGACCTGTGTAGATGGTTAGTTGCTCTTAGGAAAATGTTGCTGTAGATGATCTTTCTTTGGTCACCCATAACTTGAATCTCCTTTTATACCATTGCATTAGTATTTTATAGGTTATGTCACTTGGTGTCAAATTTAGGCTTGACTTTCAGTTTTGCCAATTTCGCTAGCTCTGGGATATTGTATAAGTGACTTAGTTTTTATAAACCTCAATTTCCCCACGGGAACCTATGGACCATGCTTTTTGGAAGGGCAGTAGAGGTTTTGAAGGGTTTTAAATAGGGAATTATTTATATTTGTAATATAGATCAGACCAGAGATGTAATTGACCTAGACTAAAGCTATCAGTCC
Organism: Glaucomys volans; assembly: GCA_020662805.1. Classification (NCBI taxonomy): domain Eukaryota; kingdom Metazoa; phylum Chordata; class Mammalia; order Rodentia; family Sciuridae; genus Glaucomys; species Glaucomys volans. The sequence continues at coordinate 60,041 of JAJEJO010002103.1, read as the reverse complement.
CTTCAGAGACTGCCAGAGCTGTAGATAGCCATGTTTCCCCAGATCATGTCCCTTCTAGGGTTGGCCCACACTGACTGGTCAGTGAGGGGTTGTAAATGGGAGACCATCTGAGAGAAACTCTGTATAACTCCGAAGGGCTTTATTTCATGACTTTGTGATAGAGAAGGATGATTTAAACAAGAAAAATGGAAAAATCACAAGCCCCTAAAGACTAATATTTTTTAAAACATAAAATCTTCAATATAACAAATGACATAAAAACAAAATGAAAAGATAGACCAAAGACTGGGAATATATATTTGCAGCTCTTCTAAGTGACTAAAGATAAGTATTCAGAACTTAAAAGGAGTCATAAAATAAGAAAAGGACAACTTACTCAATAGAAAATGGTAAGGGATAACTGTATTTATATGGGTTTGTTTCTGTGTCCTTTATTTTATTATACTGGTCTTCATGCTGATTTTGCTACCGTAGCTCTGTAGTATAATTTAAGGTCTGGTAATTTGATACCTCCTGTTTCACTTTTCTTGATAAGGGTTGTTTTGGCTATTGTGGGCCTCTTATTTTTCCAAATGAATTTCGTAATTGCTGTTTCTATTTCTATGAAGATTGTCATTGAAATTTTGATGGGAATTGCATTGAATTTGTGTAGTGCTTTTTGTAGTTTGCCCTTTTTGACAATATTAATTCTGCCTATCTGAGAACTTGGGAGATATTTCCATCTTCTAAGGTCTTCTTCCAATTCTTTCGCTAGTGTTCTATAGTTTTCATTGCTGAGGTCCTTAACGTCTTTTGTTATATTGATTCCCAATTTTTTTTTGAGGTTATTGTGAATAGGGTCCTAATTTCTCTTTCAGTGGATTCATCACTGATGTATAGGAACATGTTTGATTTATGGGTGTTGATTTTGTATCTTGCTACCTTGCTAAATTCATTTATGAGTTCTAAAAGTTTTCTGGTGGAGTTTTTTGGGTCTTTTAAATATGGGATCGTTTTGTTGATAGTTATCTCATACTAGACAAAGGTGCCAAAAACAGACACTGGAGAAAAGATACCCTCTTTAACAAATGGTGCTGGGAAAACTGGAAATCCATGTAGTAGGATAAAATTTAACCCCTATCTCTCAGTCTGCACAAAACTCAACTCAAAGGTGATCAAATACCTAGAAATGAGACCAGAAACCCTGCCCCTTCTAGAAGAATATGTAGGCCCCAAACTTCTGTTGGCTCAGGAATTGACTTTCTTAAGACACTTAGAGCATAAGAATTAAAATCAAGAATCAACAAATGGGATGTCATTATACTAAATAGCCTCTTTACAGCAAAGGAAATAATCAAGAACATGAAGTGAAAGCCTATAGAATGGGGGAAGATCTTTGCCACCTGCACTGCAGGGCATTAATTTTCAGGATATGCAAAGAACTTAAGAAACTTACTACCAAAAAGCATATAATTAATAAATGAGCAAAGGAACTAAACAGACACTTCTCAAAAGAAATATGGTCAACAAATATATGAAAAACTGTTCAATGTCTCTAGCAATTAGAGAAATGCAAATTAAAATTACACTGAGATTTCATCTCACTCTGACCAGAATGGCAGTTATCAAGAATTCAACAAAAATAAGTGTTGGCAAGGATGTGGGGAAAAAGGTACACTCATACATTGATGGTGGGACTGCAAATTGGTGCAACCACTCTGGGATGAACCACCATTTGACCCACCTATCCCACTCCTTGGTCGATATCCAAAAGACTTAAAATCTGCATACTGCAGTGATGCAGCCACATCAATGTTTACAGCAGCTCAACTCACAATAGCTCAACTACGGAACCAACCTAGATGTCCTTAATAGATGAATAGATCAAGAAAACTGTGTATATGTACACAATGGAATATTACTCAGCCTTAAAGGAGAACAAAATTATGACATTTGTAGGCAAATGAATGGAGCTGGAGAATATCATGCTAAGTGAAATAAGCCAATCCCAGAAAAACAAATGTTTTCTCTGATATGTGGATGCTGATCTATAATGGGGGGTGATGAATGGAGGAACTCTGGATTGGGCAGAGGGGAGGGAAGGGAGAAGGGGGTGGGAAAGATGGGGGAATGAGATTGACATCATTAACCTAAGTACTTGTATGATCACATGAATGGTGTGTACTCTGCATCATGTACATCCAGAGAAATGAATAGTTGTGTTCCATTCATGTACAATGAGTCAAAATGTGCTCTGCTGTCATGTATAACTGCTTAGAACAAATAAAAATTTAAAAAAATACAAGTAACAATAAATGTTGTTTATGTGGGGAAAAGGGTACACTCATACTTGTTGATGGGACTATAAATTGGTGCAACCACTCTGGAAAGCAGTTTGGAGATTCCTCCAAAAACTATGTAACCACCATTTGATCCAGTTATCCCACTACTTGGTATATCGCCAAAGGATTTAAAATTAGCATATTACTGGATGAGTAATCCAGTCAGATCAATTCACAGTAACTAAGCTATGGCACCAACCTCTGTGCCCTTCGACAAATGAATGGATAAAGAAATTGTGGTATATATACACAATGGAGTATTACTAAGCCATAAAGAAGAATCATTTTATACATTTGCTGGTAAATGGATGTATCTGGAGACTGTCATGCTAAGTGAAATAAGCTTGTCCCAAAAAACCAAAGGCCGAGTGTTTTCTTTGAAATGTAGAAGCTAACTCACAGTGGGAGAGGCATAGAGAATAGAAGTTCTGAGGATTAGATAAAGGGGAATAAAGGATGGGGGGAGTGGGAAAAGGAAAGATATTGGAAAGAATCTGACAAAACTTTCCTATGTATGTATATGAATATACCGGTGAACCTCACCATCATTACATCCACAGGAGATTAATTTTAAAAATTCTATAGGTAAATGTAAGAAAGATTAATATAGGGAAGGGTGAGGGGAGAGGGAAGGGGAAGGAAAATTACTAGGATCTGCATTAGAACCAGATACATTCCATACTTGTTTAATTATGTCAAAATGGATTCTAATATTGTGTATAACTAAAAAGGACCAATTAAAAAAAGAGAAGAAATGGTAAGGGGTATGATTAGGCAGTTCACACAAGAAGATTGAATGCTGATTATGAAAGATGTTCAGCCTCACAATAGGGAAATGAAAAGTTAAGTCCTAGTGAGATTCCATTTTATACCTCTTGATGGTAAGACCTAATAAGCTTGATAATACCGACTGCTGGCAAGGTTAGGAAGGAGTGGGAACTCTTGTATATCACTGATGGGAATAAATTACTTCATTCTTATTAGCAGGCAATCTGGAAATATCTGATAAAGTAGAAGATGTGCATATTCTGCAACTGAGTCATTCTGCTTTCATGTGTTAGACTAGAAAATTGTCACACTTTAAAAACAAGGAGACAAGTACAAGGATGTTCATTGTAGTACTATCTCAAATGAAAAAAAAAAAACCAGGAACTGATAAATAGTGTGTAGTTTTTCCACCGTATAATGGAAAAGTTAAAATAACTAGTTGTATATGTTTCCATGGGGATAAATCCCAGAAACATGATACCAAATGAATACAATAAGCTATAGAAGAGTGTGTGTATAATTACATATCTGCAATATAATAAGTATATCATGTGTTTTATATTACATATAAAATGTAGTTGATGTATAATTCTTATGCCATACAGTCTATCAGTTTAAAGAGTAAAATCCATTGGCTTTTACTATATCTGTCACAATAATCAGTTTTAGAACATTTTAATTACCCCTCAAAGGAACCCCTGCTCTTCTCAGCCCCCTCAGTCTTCTTCCCAAATCTTTTCTGTCTCCAGCAATAGCCACATCATTCTTTCTGTCTTTCTGTATTTGTCTGTTTCATGTGAATGAAATCATATAAGGTGGTCTTTTGTGACTGGCCTCTTTCAGATAGGTAACATTTTGAGGTTCATTCATGTTGTGCCATGTACCAGCACTTTATTTCTTCTTATTGGCAGGCAATATTCCATTGTATTTGTGCACTGCTTTTAATTTATCCACTTCATCAGTTGATGGACATGAGAATTGTTTTCACTTTTTAGCTATTATGAATGAAGCTGCTTTGTATATTTATGTAAAAGTTTTTGTGTGCACATAAGTTTTCTTTTCTCTTGGGTATACACCTAGGAGTGCAGTTACTGGATTACTGGTAACCATATGTTAGAATTGCTGCACTGTTTTCTAAAGTGGCTGCATGCTTTTCTTTTCTCATGAGCAGCGGAAGAGGGTTCCAGTTTCTCCATACCCTTGTCGATCCTTGTTATTATCCATCTTTTCCTGTTACAAACATTCTAGTGGCTGTAAGTAGTATCTCAATTATGGTTTTGATTTGCGTTTTCCTGAATTCTAGTGATGTTAATCATCTTTTCCACGTGTTATTGACTGCATATACATTTCTAAAGTATGTAAAACATTGGTACACATGAGTATAATAAAAGTATAAAAATGGGACAGGATTGGGAGAATGCGACTTTAGCTAATCTGTGTCATCTCTTAAAAAGAAAGATGTGAAGCAAATAATACAAAATATTAGCTTTTGTTAAAGTTATCATGTTAGATACACAGATGTTACAGTTTTTTCTGTTAGTGGGTGTTAAAATAAATACACATCCATATACATATACACGCACAGGGAGTGAGCTACCCTAAAATAATAGTTGATGTGGTGAGAATAGAAGACTTTCCTGAGAAAGAATAAAACATGAAAGTCCCAGAAATACTTTATTGTATATGCTTCCCTTTTGTTGAGATAGGACCTATAGGAAATAAAGTTTGGTCAAAAAGTTTAAGTTGAAGTCATTCATTGATACAGATACCAAATAAGGGCTGTTAATAATGTCAAATGTTGCAGGGAGGGAAATAATGTGGTTTTGTTAAATACAAACAATAAAATGTTATATTTGATAATTAGATCTGTTTTGATATTAGAAGTGAGGTCCAAATTCAAATTGTAGGAGGGATGCAATAAATACACAATCTGTGAGAAAAATAGAGAATGGTGTAAAACACATTAAGGTTGTCATTGAATTGAGGGAGAGAAATAGGGTGGTAACTTGGAATGAAAGATGGCTCTAAGAACCTTGCCTCCTGTTATCAGACTTGGTACAGCATTTGACCATGATCCATTTGAATGGTTTGGAATGTCAAAGTGGCACCACAGCAGCACGGTTATGATTTGGAAGCTTAGAGTGACTACTTTTTTTTTATTTGTAATTTCTCTTTTCCCTTCTTCTTAAAGACATTATATAATTTGCATGCATGGCTCTTTCCCTTTGTAGTTCTTATTGCCCTCTGAGTGAAGACAGGGTAGATTTTTTATTCATCCTTGTGTCACTGCCAACTGCAATACTTTTTGTATAGTACATGCACAAATAATAAACTTAATTTAAAAGGGAGCTTAGCATGTCAAGGCTTTGTATGTGGGAAAGCCATGGAAAACATGAGAAGATTAAATGCAATAATGTGTACCAAGTGTGCCCAATGACACCCAACTTATTAATAAATGTGAGTGTTCTTTCATATTTCCTTGCCTACCAGATACTTGAGACAACGTAATTGAAATCAGTTCCAGTAGATTCAGAAAGGAATGAAGAGAAAGGGTGACTGAAGATTTTTCTAAAGACAGAGGAATACCTCTTGACTTGCTGGGAAGGAGGATAGGGTGATTTTGGCGTGGAGGAGAAACTGAATGAATGCATGGTCAAGGGCCCTGGTGCAGTGACCAGGAGGGGGAGGAAGGGAGGAGAGAGGATGGAGGTAACGATGTGGGGAATTAAGAGGAAGAAAGATTGTTCTTTGGATGAACAAAAATAATAAATACATGAAAGGCTGATGATTAAGTGCATTGTCCAGCAAAATTGAGAGTTCACTTGAATTTAGATGGAATAACTGATGAGCTCTATGTGATCATGTGATTTTTATGCTTTGGAACCTGGAACTGAAGAAGAGCCTACATGGTCTGTCATATAAGGCAAGGGATTCACAAGGCTGCAAAGGAAAGATTTGTTTGAGACTTGGTAGTTTTCCTTAAATGATCTGAACAGTTCCCATGTGGGTAAGTCATTTTTTAAACATTCTGTTTTATCAGAGGACAGAACTTGGGTTAAGTAGTTGAAATAAGGTAGATTCCTGCCCAGTGAAAATAACTCACCACTAATTAGACCTTTCTAATATTAGAATACCCCATTTAGGAAAGGAGCTTCTTGTGGGTGGAAGGAATCAAAGAGAGGCCAGGATGTGAAGAAGGAAGTCTCACTGCACATTAGCTATAAACGCTTTCAACACTTAAGGTGTTAGAGGGTTTTATAATCAAAACATTGATGGTGTAAGAAAATATAGTTTGCAGTTAAAAGCAGAATAAATGTAGTGACTGCAAGAGTGCAGGTGAGGTTACACAGCATTTGTAGCCTGGAAGGAGATGAAATGAGGGTCTAAGAAAATTGAGGAACATCACTACCTCTGTTCACCACCTTTTTTCTACTCAAGATGTCAAGGAAAGATCGCAGAAATATCTCCCCTTACTTGCTGTGTATAGCTACTTTATTTGACCTGTATCTTTGGGTTCCTTGTGTTTTCACCCTCATTTATAATTTAATTTAGGGTGAATCACCATAGTTGACTTACTTGAAATAAGTATGGATTCTAATTTCTTTGTAGTTCCAGCATATATAATGCTAGAATTCTTTTATACAGTTCCCATTTTTGCATGCTTCCCCCCACCGCCAACATTAACCAATAGATGAATTTTTATTTTCATAAAGACCTAGATTCATAGTAGGAACAATTGTTTTTTTCCATTTTTACTAACAAATAATTCCTAAATAACTTGTTTTCTACTCCATCCTTCATCTCCTCTTCATTATAAAAACAACAGAGCTGTTTATTAGCTTCACTCATGAAGAGAATATCATCAGACATGAAGTTTAGGACAAGGGGAAACTATTTGTCTTGGTTTCTTTTCTGGACAGTGCTTAACATTTTGTCTATAGACTGCAATCTAATTGGATCTCAAGCTCAACCTTTTTTTGGAGGGTGTGTGGTACATTTGTTCCCAGAAATTTAGTATTTGTTAACTAAAGTTTCTCTTGCTTCGTCTAAATGTGAAATGAATGGAAAAAGAATTTGGTCCATAATGTTGGCCAGTCAGCTCTTTTTGCTTACTAAACTTATGCACTGGTTTTGTAGAACACTGAATAATCAGTCTCAGAATTACTTTCACTTTGCAGTGCTAAGATACTATGGAATTAAAGGCATAGCCCTCATGGAAAATAATGTCAGGTAACTCAGAAGAATGTCTAAAATGTACACAGGTTGGTGAAATGCTGGAGAGAGAAGAAAAGGGTCACTGCACTGAATCTCTTGGGATGGGGGTGCACACTTTTCAAGGCCTATAACAGAATTTGTGGTTGCAACATCTGCAAAGCACATGACTCCCTTCCTAAGGTTCCCTGAATTCTTTATCTTGCTCTGTGTCACTACCTGTGACTGCCTTTAGGATTACTGTGATTATTGTTAGATATAAGATAAACTTATAACCACAATCCTGGTGAACATTATTGGGGATAGGAAATCATTGTAATTGGTCAGTTATTTTTATAACAACCTTTAATATAGGATATGGGATTAGATAAAGACATTAAACATGATAAACTTCTAGAATTTAAAAATGAAAAAAGAAATGGAGATTTGTGGAAATATATTGTAAGGATGACAACTTCAGAATTGAGAGAAAGGTCATCTTTGACTATGTTTAGAAGTCAAAAAGTAGTTCAGTATGTGTAAATGAATTCAAGGTGTGTTGGGTAGCAGAGGAAACGGGAGGTATCTGTCCTCAAAATAGCAGTGTTTCTTCAAGTAGCTGAGTGTGTAGGCAAAATTAAAGATGGAAGAAGTGGCTAAATCATTTCAAGAAAATAACAAGGTGGTTGCAATTTGAGGGGCATTCAATGAATCACCTATTGAGAGGTTTTGGTGATTAAGACTGAATGTGTGGTTAGTAGGACTGGGACAATGTCAAGGAAGAAAAAGAAAGGTTTATGGCATGCAGCAGAGTAAGGTATTATTTACAAATGCACTGGTGGAACAAGTTTGAAATTCTCTAGTTCTCCAATTTGTTATTCATCATTGAAATAATTCAGAAGTAATTTCGGAGAGCCAAGAGTAAAGGAATTTGCCACCTGACTGTTGTTTTGCTGTAAAGCAAATTTATAAAAGGATAAAATAAATCTAGAACAAAACTAAAAGGGAATCTACATTTTAACTGTATTTTCCAGTTGGTTACATTTTAAGAGGTGGCACCGTAGATGGTAGGTGTCATAGGAATTTGATTTGGAGGAAATAAAAAGTTCTTTGGTCTTAGATTGGACAGGTGGATTGTCTGATGAGGAACAAAATAATTTGTGCCATAAAGGCTTATTTACATCAGGGAATTTATGATTCCCTCACCCCCATCCCATTAAGTATGGTGTTTTCACTTCTGAGGTGCTGTTGGACACCTCTCTGAGAGTTTGAGTTTCTAATTTGAATTTTTTGAGAAAAAAGGTTGTTCTGTTTCTGTTCACTGTTCCATTTTGGTGTTGGAGATTGGTGGGAAATAGAGGACTTGAGGTTTTTCCTCTGCCCTAAGAGCAGAGCAACCTTGAGAAAGACCTTGAGCGATCCTTAGTGTCAGCTCTCTCATATGTAAATTCTGTCCTTCCTTCCTTATAGGGTAGTTGTGTGAATTGAATGAGTTGAGGAAGAGAAAGTTCTTGGTAATGTGTAAAGCCCTATATAATGTTGTACTGGACACCTTTTGTGGTTAATGCCTAGTTCACAGTGTGACCTCTTTGCCAGCGGTAGAAGATGGGTATCTGTTCCTTGATCCTGTGACCAAGTGCCTCAGAGAAGGGATGGCTCCCGACCAAACTATAGCCACACAGATTCTCTTTCTTGGGAGTCTTGATTTGATATCCAACAACAACAGTTCAGTCCTTGCTGATCTAATGTAAGGAGATTAGAAACCAAGTAAGCTGTAGTGCAGCTGCCTTCTGCTGTGTAGGATGAGTAACAGAAACTCCTGAGGGGACACAGGGAACCATGGGGCAGGTGGGAAAAGGAAAAACACAGAGAGAGGACTTGCTCTTGGGGGCCTGTCTGCTTTCCAGTTCCTGCTTGCTGTTCCTGCATCTGACTGCATTTTTGCTTTGGAATTGTATAATGTATAACTCTAAATCTGTATAATAAATTCCCCTTTTTAGTTTTAGCTGTTTTGCTTTCTGTTACTTTTAAATGGAGAGTTAAAATGAAAGCCTGTAAGTAAGTGTGGTACTTAATTTTTTTAATACCCTAACTACTCAGTCATTCCTCCCCTGATGTCTACTAAGTTGTTTTAAAAGGCCAGTTATATTCCTTCATTTATTGAACAGTCAGTGAGTGTTTTTTTCAGGGTGTTTTAGAGATACTAAGGTGAAGAAATATGATCCTGTATTCAAGATATTTTTAATGTGCTGAGAGAGATGGACATGTTAAATGACTAGCTATTATTAGGCAGAAGGAGAAAAATAAGTACACAACTCATGTGAAGTGATTTTTATCTTGTGCTCAATAACCTTACTTAAGGCCATTACATTTATTTACATATATATGTATATGTGTGTGTGTGTATTTTGTTTGTTTTTGTTTTTTAGTTTTTCAAAGAATTCAGCCCCTTTGTCCCTGACCTATGCTAAGGTCCTGGCACTTTGGACTCATCACTTTGGTGTGTGCCTCTGCGTTTTGCAAGTAGGCAAGGCAGCTTCTCTACGTGAGCCTTTTTTTAAATTAAAATAGGTACTGAGAATTGCAATGATATAAGCAAAGCTGAAAACAAACCCAAACAAGCTCAGATTTAAGTTTTTGTTATTTTAAACTTTCTCATAAAGCCCCTTAAGATGACTAAGGCACTATGGGCAATTTGAAGATTTTTGTGTTTAAGGGTGTCTTAAGGTTCTGTGTTCCCCAGCTTGCATCAAGTATAAAATCGGTACTTACATGCTTTGTATTATGCAATAAATATGGTACTGCTCTATCTTGCATTTTGTTAATATGAAGGGTTCCCTCATGTAAGGGTTCTGTATTCCCTAGAGCTTGCATTGCATAATAAAATGGGTGCTTAAATTAGAAACCAGTGAAATTGCAGTTAAACTGCATAGCACTGATTTTAGAACCACATTTTCTTAACATGAAGATTATGTAGGTTACATGTTTTATTGGCTCATGCAGCTCTTCCAAATGACCCAGTTCAGAATGACATTCAACTTGGAGAGAGCTGATTGAAATGGGCATTGATAGAAAATCCCTTGGGGATTTACAGAGTAATTAAAAAACAACAACAACAAAACTTGGGAATCTCATTCTTTTTAATAATAGAAAAAACCTGTGCTTAGAATTTTAGAAAAGTATGTAAAGGTTTTCTCTTGCTAAAGAAATTGTGGAAAATGCTTAAATTTTATAAAAGGAGAAAAGGAAACAATTAGTCCCATTTGGAAAATATCATTAGAGAAGGTAATAAAATTAATGCAATAATCTAAGGATAAGTTAAATAATTTTCTTTGCGAGAATTCTGCCAGAGATTAATTCCGAGTTTTAAAAACTTCATTTAAAGGTAGTCCTGTGCTACCTTTCTTCCCTCACCTTCCATAGCCATATGTAGTTTTCTTTTGCACTCTCGTACCTTCACATCACTTTGCTCATTTGGTAAAGGTGTAGGTGTGAGTGCATGCAACATACACATAAAGACATTTACTAGTTTCTTTCCTACTAGATTGGTAACTCAGTGATATTATTACCTTATCACATTGTATCCTGTACTTAATGCTGTCCTTTGACCTAAAGAGTACTCAGCATAGAGTTACTTTATATTAGGTGGAGGGGAGTGAAGGGAGGGGAAGGAGCATGGGGGAAGAAATGATAGTAGAGTGAAACAGACATTATTACCTCATGTGCATGTATGACTGCATGACCAATGTGACCCTTAATCAGAAAAATGAGAGATTACACTCTATTTATGTGTGATCTATCAAAATGTATAAATGCATTCTACTGTTACGTACAACTAATTAGAACAAATAAAATTAGAAAAATAAAAAAATAGTACTCAGTAATTATTGAATGTACAAATGAATGAATGAATACTTATTTATTTAACACAATCTTTCCTCTTACAAATATTACTTTTTTTTTTTTTTTTTGGTACTGGGGATTGAATTCAGGAGCACTTGACCACTGAGCCACATCCCCAGCCCTATTTTGTATTTTATTTAGAGACAGGGTCTCACTGAGTTGCTTAGGGCCTTGCTGAGTTGCTGAGGCTGGCTTTGAACTCGCGATCCTGCTGCCTCAGCCTCCCAAGTGCTGGGATTACAGGCGTGCGCCACCGCGCCCGGCTCAAATATTACTTTTAACAAGATATGCCAGAAGCATTTTTAGGAAATAGTAGTTTTAGACTCTTAGAGTATTATGTTTGAGGTAAAGTTTAGCACTGTGAATATGGTCAGTAAATAATTCATAAAACTGTTATCAGTTTGACTCATAGTTCCTAATTCTCTCAGGGGAGAAGTGGACCTGAAAAAAGAAAAGAAGAGGGAAGGGAATCGCTATATCGAACATATCTAAGTCTTAATTCATTATTTGACAAGAGTACCAACATTCTTTGGGGACAGTTTCTTGTAAGTCCGCTGGGCTTCAAACCAAGTCAATAATGGCATGTTCCTTGGGGGAAGCAGTGGTGTTTTCTTAGGGTCAGAGTTCAAGAGATGGGGAGACACCAGCATTGTACTCTTCAGGAAAGGCATGTACTCCATGAATAGCAGTTATGGGCATGTAGGGAGAGAAACTTCAAAGACGGCAAATCGACCATGAAAGCTGCAGGGGATGGGGGAAGTTGGTAGGTAGTTGCTCTTTCAAGGGAGAACAGAATGGAGAAGCCATGAGTTGGCATGGGTACCCCCTTTCCCTGGATGCTTTCTTTGTCTCTGGTAAAGATGGTGCAGAGTGGATCACTGGTGAACGTGCATGCCCAGATAGGAGAGGCGTTAACTGAACTCAGCCTCCGCTAATTCCATGCTCACTTTAGAGTTGGTGACATCATGCCTCAGTTGGGGGTTATGTCTGTAATTGTCACAGAGACAGCTCTGTGTGCTATGCTTGCAGATGGCTCTGAATCTGTCAAGGAAAGAGCAAGATAAATATTTTCTTATAAATACAAAAGGAAGAGTTAAACAATTATTGTTTAGAAACCAAGCTGATAAGCATATTACATTGTCTGAGGCACCAGAAATAAGCAAATTAATTGCATGCAAATAACTGTTGCTCATAAAGTGTGGGATAATAATAGTATCTGTTTAGATGTTTATGGCAAGTTTATTTACATGGCACAATTTTCTGCTAATTTTCCTGTGGAAAATGATAACTATTGGTTCCTTTTCCTTTCTTTCATAAATACTTTAATGACATTATGAAAACTGTTATCCTGTCTTTCTATCTTTGCTTTGCTTTTTAAAGACTGTCTGTGAATACATGTTGAAGAAAGAACTGTTACTTGCATGTAGGCTTTTTTCTGCTTTAAGCAAATGTGGCCATCATCAGAATCACTTTGTAATGGAGAGGTTCTTATTGAATATTAGCACTAAATAGTTCCATTCAGGTTAACTTTCTGTTGATCTTTTTCATAAACATATTTTTAAAAAAATTTTGTTTAGATGCAGATGACACAATAACTTTATTTTATTAATTAATTTATTTTTATGTGGTGCTGAGGTTTGAACCCAGTACTTCACTTGTGCTAGGCAAGTGCTCTACCACTGAGCTACAACTCTAGCCCTCATAAACATCTTTTGATGTCAGCTTCTGGTTGAACTTCAGATGTCTCCTCTCAAGGCAAGAAAAGAATTGAGCGGTTTATATTGACAGTGTGATCCATGGTGTGGGTCTGCATCGCCACTAATGAGTAATCGAGTTCACTTTGCAAGGATGCCTTTAAACTCTGCCTGGTGGTCCACACTCTGTAAGGGAGCCTTAGCATCCTGATGCATGACTTTGGGTGCTGCCGTGTATGTGTGTTTCTGGAGGTGCATTGAGGTGATTAGAGGAGTCCCTCCCTCTCCCTCTCTCCCTCCCTCTCTCTGTCTGTCTCTCTGTCTCTCTGTCTGTCTTTTTCCTTCAAGACAATCAGTTCTTGTGGATCATTAACTTGGATTGTATGTCAGATGCCCAAAGGCCAGAGGACATTTTAGTTGGCAGAAGAAGCAATTGTGTTCAGCTTCAAGGCTGCACTTCTCCGCTCTCTTTATCTCCCTGAATCAGGTGATCCACACCTCTACTAGGTTACTGCTTGCTTTGTTTGCTCTGGATATGCTAATTCTCTGGCACTTACTCACCTCTATGTATTTTTATCAGCATCCTGACATTTTGACATGATAATTTGGTAACTGTTATCTTAGGGAATACCAGACACTTTGATTGATCATTTCTTTTTCACAAAATAGGAAGTAGACTTGAGATGGTCTTTTGTTCTGATTTTTGGTTGAGCCAAATTTTTAACATTCAGTAAAAAAGAAAATAGAGCATTTTAAATTTTGGATTAAATTGTTTCAACTACTCCCCAACCTCATTTTGCCATCTAGTGGTTACATGTGTGCTGGGGTGCAGGAAAACCGGTGGCATAGGAAGGTTGAACCACTGAACTCTATAGATGTCTTGCCTTTCAGGGGAACCTTTTTGCTTGTCTTCTCCATTGATTGCCGTAGTAGAAGTTAGAGTTTGGGAGGTTGGTGGCCAAATATTTCTTAAATGTGTTTCCAGGGCATTAATGTTGAGGGTGCTGTACACATTCACCTCAGGAATCCACTATTTCATTGTTCCTCCTTTCAGTTTCAGCTCCCAGGGAGAGAAATTATACTACCTTTTAATAATCCTGATTAAAGGAGGAGAAAAATCCACTGGCAGATTTTGAGAAATCAATTTTCTTATTATAGAAATGGATGAGAGACACATCTACTTTGTGTTTGCAAATTATTTGCTTTCAGTCTGTGATGCTTTCAAGAGTTTGAGAAATAGGTATTTAACTTCTCAACTTATGACTGATGGGATCATAGTAAAAGTGCTCCAGCCTAATGGAAGCTTAAAATGTAGTTCTCAGAATTGCTGGATCACACTTGACAATGATCTGTATGTCTGTGGATTATTAAATTCCAGCATAGAGAATGTTCTGATTTAAAATTTTCCATTTTTTTTCACTTGGTCTGATGTGAGGAGGAGCCTTCCTCTCTGTGGTCTTACGTGGTGGATTATAAATTTCTCAACCAGTTTTGTTTCTGGTCAAGGCCATCTACATTGAGTTCTAAGGAGTTTATTCTCCCTTGGACTTCTCAACCAGAGAGTTGCTAAGGTTTCTTCACCCTTTACCTTGCTCTCTATTGACATTTAAATACCACTTGTTATTCTAGCAGCTATAGGTATGTCCCACAGGTTGTCACCTATGCCTTAGAGTGATCAGGAAGAAGCAATCTTGGAACTCAATTACTATATAATGTAATATTTTATTATGTTTATAACATGGGTCCTCATAGGGTTGCCTTAAAGAGATCCCTCAGGCTTATACAGCTTTGGCTATGTACAAATGTAATGTTCAGAAATTTTTATACATTTGGAGAATGTATAAATTAGGAAACCAATTGGGACTTAAAGACTTGTTTAACATGATCTTTAGGTTTCTTTAGTTATTTTATACATTGCTGTGTTTTCTTGTACTGCCACTAGCTGTTTTTCCTATAAGCTTAGTGGTACTAAATGTACATATTTAGTTCTCACTTAGGTTATACCAGGACTTAAAATTACTTTTGATAAAATTGCTTGCAGTGAATATCATTGCTCTTTTTAATTGTTTGTGTTATATCTTTCCCTTTTTTTCCTGATCAAAAGTTTCCTTATGAATATTATACAGATGTGCGTATCTAAAATCCTCATTTTTAATGAGTCAAAAGCTGACTAAAGGGGAATTGGAGAAATATTGATGTATTGGAAAGGCTGGAGGGGTAGGGAGAATATGAACCAAGAGAGACCCAACTTGAGAATAAGGATTGAGGTGGTTAGCAGTGTGGGTTGGAAGGACAGTGATGAAGCAGAAGTTGGGAGGATGTAAGGGTACTGAAACGATGAAGTCTGAGAATATTAGAGAAGGAATTTATAGAAACATAACTTTTTCATATTGTTTTAATAAATTTTAATGGTGTTTGTCTTTGACCTAAAATAATGAGCCAAGTGTAAAACTACTTTGAAATCATAATCTGAACATTATTTTAAATATTTCTCTATCAGATCACCTGCTTGTCATTACAATATGTTATTTTCTTTCTTTTGCTGACTTAATTGATTTTATTATATATTAGGTCCAATATTTTTTCTGTAAGTTTTAAGTTTTTTTAAATTAAAAATTGAGATATAATGCACATATAATAAATTCATCATTTTAAAGCATACAACTAGTAGTTTTTAGTATTTTCACAAGTATGTGCAACTATTACCACTAATTCTAGACCAAGTTCTTCACCACCCCAGAAAGGGAACTGGTCATGTGATCATTCTCCATCACCTGTCACTCCCATTCCCTTCTCAACTTCTAGCAACCACCATTTTACTTTGTGTCTCTGTGGATTTATCTGTTCTAGATATTTCATGTAAATGGGATCATATAAAATGTGACCTTTGTGACTGACCTCTTTCACTTAACAGAATGCTTTTGAGATTCATTGGTCCTGTAACATGTATCAGTACTTAATTTCTTATTATTATAATTATTATAATATTATTATAATATTCCATTGTATGGACGTTTTATCTGTTCATCACTTGGTGGCCATCTGGATTGTTTCCACTTTTTGATTACTATAAATAATGCTCACTGAAAATTTATATGCATGTTTTCTGTGAATATATATTTATAATTTAAATAAGCATAGGAATGAAATTGTTGGTTCTGCATATTAATTTTTTAAACTGTTTTATTATTTAGATTTTTTATTTTTTTTGAGGTATGTGAATTGAATCCAGGGCTTCACACATGCTAGGTAAGCACTCTACCACTGAGCCTCATCCGTCATTGGGCTATATTCCTTTTTAAAGACTTTCTTTTGAGAGAGGATCTTGCTAAGTTGCCCAAACTGGTCTCAAACTTGTAATCCTTCTACTTCAACCTCCATAGTAGCTGGAATTACGGGTTTGTACCACTGTGCTTGGCTTGTGCTTAACTCTCTGAGGAACTGCCAAACTTATTCAAATCTGTTGTACAGTTTTTACACTCCCACTCTGATGGGCATTTTATTTGCAATAGAACTGACAAGCTGTTGAAAAAGTGTGCCTTTCTTTCCTGCTTTTTTGGACATCATGCTTACTGGAATGAATAGCTGTCTGAAGCTTTGGAATGTTCTGCAGTGTTAGAACTGGAGTAGTTCTAATGGATTCCTTCTTTCTCCTGGGAGGGAATGTCCCTGAAGTCAGGTACCTTGTCCGTTTTGTTCACTGTTGGATCCACTCTATCTAGATCAATACTACAAATAGTAAGTGCTCAATAAATGTTTCTGAATCCGTGGGTCTAATCAAACCCCCGTGTGTTTTATAATGAGAAAAACAGTGTCTAGAGAAGTCAGGTAGCTTTCTAAGGCCATCCAGAGACTTAATGGCAGAATGGTAGAGTGTGGTCTTAATTTCCTTGCCAAACGCTTAACTATCATTATCATCTTGAATTCACTAATTTTCCTGAGCTTGGCGATCTGTTGACCTGGTACAGGATTTTCTTACAGTTTTATAGCTGTGCTTTAAGGGTTTATTGATATTTAGTAAGTATTTGTATTCTTGTGAAGTTATTTACATGTTTCGTGCTGAGTTCAGCATTTATAAAAGGAGAAAAACATTTGAATAACTGCATTTTACCTAAGGAAAATAAATTATAGTTGCCCATCAATAAATAGATAACTTTTATAGCTACTAAGATTATTAGATTGTGGAAGACAATAAATTTGTACCCTCCCTTGTGAATCACATGCCTTAAAAAATTCACAACTAATTATCTGAAACTGAGACAGGTTAATGCAAGTTTGCTCGCTACTAGTATTCTCTTCATTCCTAATCACCCTTGTGGATGGAGGAATCCATTTTATCAGTCTTTCCTCCTTACCAGCTCTTCCAGAGTAATATATGTATAAATTAAATGTAGCATAACATAAGCAAGCATAGATTGCCCAGTGTCTGGGACAGTGTTCTCGGAGCCACATTTGCATGTTAAGTGGAGTTGTGTGCCATGAAGGATAGGTTTATAGACTGGACCCTTAATGAAGTGGAGATTCACTGTGCAAAAGCCGGAGGCTGTAGGTAGAAATCTAGAGCTTTCGAGTGCAAAGAGCATATATTTCAGTTCCTTTTAACAAAGGCTTTATTTTATAAGGTTTTATGGGAAACAGTCATTTCAATTATGTTAGTCAAAACTCATTCCAGGAAATAGAATATTAAGACATTACTTGAAGATACTGAGATTTCCTTCTTTTAAAACAACTTTTGAGAAGCTAATTGATTCCTGGTATCAATTAAAATAACAAGTTTTAAAGATTCCTAAATTCTGGTTGTATTTGTCCAAATCTGTGGTACATATCCTAGGGAGGATCCTTGAGTCTATTAAGATCATAATTGTATTGCTGATATATTCCATTCCTGTAGTTTTGGGAGTTGAGAGTAGAAGAATATGAAAGAATTCTTTTCATGAAGGTAAGAAATAAAGGCTTTTTTAGGGAGTTAGTATGGGGTATGGGTTTGGGTTCAAATTCTGACTCTGCCTAATTAAATCACAGAACTTTACCGAGGCTCACTCTACTTGTTTATAAAATATGGGTCACAGTGATTCTTACCTCATGGCATAGATTTTTATTTGTTGAGATAACATATGGGACATATAATGGGCCTTCAGTAGTTGTTAATAAACTCTGAACCTGGGGTTCATTTATGTATACATAAACTTTATCCTCCAATTTATCTTCATCTCATATCTTGTTTCCAATAATATTAAACTGGTTATGTGGTTGAGAAGTTAAGTCTTAAATGTTTGTGTCTAGTCAGAGTCTTTTAAAATTATCTTATAATGTTTGTTGTAGAGATTTGTTAATAACTACAGTAAATCTGTTTGTCAACTCTGTTCCAGTTCCTGCTAATGCCACCAGTATTACTTACAATATCCAAGTTGGAAACCTTGGCATGGTCTTTCCTACTTCTCATCTCTTTGTCATTCTGTTGCTGAGCAGGTGATTTCTATGCTAAGGGAATATTGCATAAACTATGGTTGGTGCTGAGGAAAGGCATACAATTCAGGAAGTACATGGACTGAAGCATCACTCTGTAACTCAAATTTGTTACCCTTCATTTACCAGTAGATTTCTGACTCACTAATAAAGCTCTAAATCATATCCATTTATACTTAGAAATCCAATACAATCCCAATTTTACTGTTTTTTCCTATTTAATTTGTTTTTTCTATTGGTCCTTAAATGCAAGCTTATCTAGAACTAGTTGTTTTTTGCTTAGCTGGTATAGTGACGATAGAATAATATTTCATTAGCAGGAGGATACCTGGTGTTGGTGTACAAGCAAACAAAACATCCCTGCATCTATGAATATGGTAGATTGGATTATTATTCAGCAAATATCCACTCCCTAACCCACCCCCTTTCTTCTTTCCCACCCCCATGGGAGCAGCATGCTCTTGTGCCCCATTGATATTGGTCTTGGACATGTTACTTGTCATGACCAGAGAAGTATTAGCAGACATGCCAGCAGCAAAGGCTTGAAATGTGCTTGTGCAGTTGGATTTGGTGTTTTGTACTCCTTTCTGTTGCCATGAGAAGAGCATGCTTCTAATAGCTGCTAATTCAAGGAAGATGAGAAGCCTCAGTTCTGGATCTGATCTGCAGGTTGGTAAATCCCAGCAGAACCCAACCTATAGCTGAATCTCAGAACCAACATATAAGTGAGTGAGAAAGCAATTCTTACTGTTATATGCTGCTGATTTGTAGGGTATTTTGTTACTCAGTAGTGTTGTGGCAGTAGCTGGCAAATACAAAGGGATACTGACTTCATTTAAAGATTTTCTTTAGGCACTGATTTGGGAGCTTTAGTTTTCCTTGCAGAATCAAGACCTTTATTTCATGGCACGTGGTTTAATACCGGTTTTGTGTCACTGGTCACTGACAGAACTGTTCAGAATCGAAAGCTCAGTTAAAAGGAAAGCTAACAGTTGAGATCTGAAAGAAGAAAGGCTCTCATCGACCCTGGTTATCACTACAAACCTGCTTGTACTTGGAATTTGTTTCTAGGAAAAGATAATGGCCAGCAGCTCCTTTCTTGTTGGATAAAGTAGTTGTATATCCTCAGTGGTAAAAAGGGCACTGAATATACACAGATCCTCTCTTTAATTATGGAAAGAGCCTATTAAAATTCCATTTTGTCTTTAGAAGTAAACATATAAAGGAATCTGGAGGAGGCCAAACACCTCTTTAAAATAATGATTGTCTTGGACTAATTCCTTCCCTGTGCCTCCAGCATCATTAGTTGCCAATCCTACTGTGTAGGTTCATTTGCAAACAAAACTGATTGGAGAAGGTAGACTGTGCCAGAGACTCCCTAAAGCAGACATTTCAGAAACCTGCCCATTGTTTAAACTGCCTATCCTCTGCAGTAGTTTTATTTATTTTTCCCTCTACCTAGGAAAAAAGTGGGGGAAAAAAGATGTTTATTTCAAAAGGTATTGTAACCCATCCTTCAAAAGAGAATGCCGGAAAAAAAAAGATATTGTGTAAATGCTCAGAAGGTTCTCAGCATTTCCCTTTCTTGCCCATTATACACATGATCTTTCCCTTTGCTCTGAGCTCCCCCCTCTGGCATTCATGGTATATTTCTCTTTCTGTAATTACTAACTTCAAAGCTCCCCCACCAAGTCATTTTGCAAACCCTCTAGACTGTAAAGTGAGGGTAGGGGCTGCTTTTATTTTCTTGAGTATCGGGTGGGGGGTGGATTGAAGAATGCAGAGGAACTGCCTGAAACATTTATTAACTTTTAATTCAGTTCAGGAAAAAAAAAAAAAAAAAAAAAAGAACCGGAAATCCAGTACACCATTGATGTTGCTTCAAAGATACTTTGAGCTTGTTAACCATTTTTAAGCTTGTGTGCCAGGACTAAAAAGAGGTGCTTTTTCCACAGACCTTGGGAATGTGCTGTCACAACAGACAGATCCATATGGCTCTTTGTTTTCGCAATTAAAGCATTCCCCTTACTGCTTTTTTTTCCCCCTTCCTTAAATGGCTATCTTTGTTCTGATAGAGACTGACTGTTTTATAGAAAGCAAACTCCTAACTGTTGTGTCATATTTTCTTTAAAAAGAAGACTGGAAATGCCCAGTTTATTTAGCATTGTTTTAGAATCTGATTTTCAATGTGGCTTGTTTTCTCCAGAGAACAAAATCTTACCTCTTTAAGCACTATAGGTTGTATTTTAACATTTTTAATGGAAAATTTTATAAGATTACTTCTCTTAATTTTGGTCTTTTTATCATATTATACTGGGCACATTTGGTCTCTTCTTGATTAAAATAATCATTTCAGCCCTGGGTAACTGATACCTGGGTTGAACTTTTCCAAGCTACCCTTCACTGAGTGTAGTGTCACGTGTCATAGGTCGCCCTTCATTTATGAAGGCATGCATCATGTCCCCCTCCCCGAACCATCCCCCAACTCCCATTTCTTTCTATTGCACTTTGTCTGCTTCTCATGCTGTCTTTTCCCCTTGCTATTTCTTGCAGGTTATCATATCTAGCTATTTATTGTATCTGTCTAAAACAAGCTCCTCTTGCTTTCTAAGTAGCTCATCTGCTGTGGTGTAAGCTGCAAAGGTGGAAAATCAGCGTGGTTAGAAATTTGTGTGGAACCAGAGAAAGGCTCTCTGGCATCAAATACATAAATTTCTTAACTATGGATTTTTTTTAGCATAAGTAAATTTTGCCCATGGAGATGTCCATGTTGTCTTTCTTTTCTGTTCCTTAGTTTCCATTATTCTTGAGTGGCCCAGGCTGCAAGATAAATTACGTATTATCCTGCTAACAGTGGTGCTCAAATAAAACACCTTTATTGTAAAGTTCTTTTTCCTAGGCCTATCCTCTGTATTTGTAATGCTCAATGGATGTACCAGAAATGGATGCTTCATGAACACACTTTTCTGTGGAAGACGTTCCATTATCTTGTTAATTTCCATAAGTGTCTAGGTTAGGTATATAGTTCCTCCCATTGTTATCCTACTTGTTTTGTGTTGAATGAGCGATCTTGCTTCTTTTCACTGAAGCAAGTGGGGTTATTTTTCTTTTGAGTTAGATATTTGGTTATGTTTCCCTTTTAAATTTGTCCTTGTTGATCTTCTTATTCCTTATGGTATAAGGAGGAGTAACACAAGGAAGTTTGAATTATCTCAGTAGTTATTTTAGGAGGTAGGATTTTCTCTTGCCAGGTGATTCAGGAGATTGGTGCTGTAGTATCAACTTGCATGTTTTTGAAAGATTTTTTTTCTTGGTATACAAACTGGTTGTGAACTGGGTCAGACCCACATAGCTTATTCCTTCCTTGTCCCCCTTCATACTGTTTTAGCTGGTGTGTCTAAACTTGGTATCTGTTCTCCTGAGCTTTGCCTTCTGAATGAGAAGATTTTGAATTTGAATCTAGTTGTTTTTTAGGACAGAGTTATGATTACTCATGTAAATGATATTTTATGTGTCATATCCCTTTCTGTATGTGAGTCAGCAGCTTTCAATATGGTTTAATCAATGTATTGTTATTAATATGTGGACTATACTATGCTCTGCACAACAAGATATTAAAACCTCAAGTCTCCCCCAACTCCCAACTTTTTAATTTAGTATGTTAAAAAATGCAGCATTTATTCTTTTTTTTAAAAAAATTTTGCTTCTGTTTATTGTTAATTTGAGCTCTGCCTGTGATTTTTTTTTTCCATTGCCTTAGTGTCAACCTCTTGGAAGCGTATGTCTATATGAATTTGCCTGCCTGCCCTGTTTATATATTGAGGATGAATTCATGAAAATACATTTGAGTTGTTTGTCCATAGATTGGGTTGTGTTGGAATGTGTCTGTGTGAGGAACTGCAAGTACTTATTAAGCTATGTAATGATTGTAGTTAAAGGTGCTTTTTAGAATTTGTTTATTTTTAAGATTCGCTTTAAACTTTTCCTGTTCTCCAAAAACATAAAATTTTAGGTTTTCTTTTTAAAGACAGTGGTAAAATATTTGCCCAAATTTCTAATGTATATTGTACTGTTTTTTTGCTTTTATTTTAAAGTTTCTCAAATCTACTGTTTGTGTTGCTAGCATCTTTAGGTTATTATTCTCATTATGGTTTATGATTTAATTATCCACCAGATGTTGAAGGCTTATGCCTTTTGCCATTATGTCATTTATCAGAGAAAAAGCAAGAGGGCTATAAATTCCTTTTATAGTTTTGTGCCCAGAAAATGGGGAAATTTTTGTAGCCTTCACTTTCTAGCTCACTGTCTATCTGTGTTCTATCTGGGGATCGTGTACTGTGTGCTCTGAACTCCATACCACTGATGGAAAGTGAAAAAGAATGCCCTGGCCTCATGGAGCTGAGTCTGGGTTGAGAGGAAATGTCCCTGGTTTCAAAGCTAAAATTTTCCATAATCTCTCTTTGTAACCACTTTAAGATTGATAGGATATTTCATTATCTAATTTCCCCCCTTCCACTTCAGATCTTATGTTTCCCCATTTTACTGTGATATTTCCATAATGATTGTAAATGACTCTGCAGTGTGTGAGTGAATTCCCTTAAGAGGCTCAGCTTCCCATCATCCAGGCCTCCTGATTTGTACGAGTTCAGTTTTGTCAAGTGTTTCACATCTGCTTTTTGTCAGTCGCTATTTTTGCGAAGTCTTCATTCTCGCTAATTATACAAATATGTCTTCTTCATTTTTCTTGTCAAAGGCAAATTAAAAAGAATTAGTTCAGTTTTCTGAGCCAGTTTAGTCTTCATTAATTCCATACCCTACTCAATTTTTAGCAGCATTTTTCTTTTTCTAGACTTTTCCCCTCCCCTTGATAATTTTAAAAGCTTGTCTTCTCAAGTCTGACTTACTTGAGTAGCATGAATTAATTTGCTACCTCTGACTCTTTAAGTTTTAGCTGACTGTTACAAGATACTTTTTTGCTTTTCTCCATATTTAGTTCAGATCTGTCTTTGTCTGTAGATATTTGAGGAGTCATTTGTGAAACTACATTAGGTGTTTCTTGTTCACTATCATTTTTCCCAAGAGCAATTTTAATCCTGTGTGTTAATTATTTAATTATCGTAATGATGTCTCATGGTACTCCTGGCCTCTTGCACATTGATGGAATCAATCCTTCATCCCAGAGCTCTTCAGAGTTCCTGATTCTTTAATGTTTGCACATTTATATTTAAATGGTTCTTACATTTCTTTTTAACTAACTTTCCCCTGTTTTTTTCTTTTGCCAGGCCATTTGGGTTTTGTCTCTTCTTTCTCTAATATCCTGTACTACTTAATTTCAAGTTTTTTATTTGTGACCTTTGCCTCCTTCCTTTCCATTGTCTCCAGTACAGGTCATTATTATCTAACATACTCTGGTTCTCAAGCTTTAATGACTGAGAGAATCATCTGAAATACTTGTTAAAAGTCCAGTTTTCTCGGCCTGCTTCCAGAAATTCTAATTTAGTTGGTCTTTGAAGTTGATCTTTGATATCTCAGTTTTTAACAGTATCCTACGAGGTTTTGATGAGATGGTCTACTGACTACACCACTATGTAGTTTCCTTCAAACAGGGTCCCAGATTGCCAACCTTTGTCTTAAATCCAACAGCCAGGGTTTTCATCTTAGAGCATTGATTCATAAAATCATTTAGAAATGCTTGCTATCTGCACAGCACTGTTTTGGGCCCCCAGAATATCACAGTGAGCAAAACGGACTTAGTTCCTGATCTTGTAACACTTGAAAGCCATTTGAGTGGTTTTCTTCATGTCATTCTCAACTCAAAAACATCTTTGATTTCTTATTGTGTATGGTGACATTAGTGTTTTGTTGAGGTCCTGACAGTACATAGAGCTGGGAATCAAGAGCTTGGGTTTCAGTGTGGTTTTACTTTTTGCCCCTGCTTGTGTGTATGTTTGACTTGTAAAATAAGGGTGGTTAGGTTAGATTACTCATGTTGCTTTGAGGCACTGTTTGAACCTCATTTGGCGTCTCTAACTTAAAGGTCTTCCAGTCAGATTTAGAGGAAATCTCCCATATTTTTTTCTGCTCTAACACATCATCACTTATTTGACCCCTCCTAATTTCAGAGAGGTGAAAGTATAAAATCATGTGCATCATATGATCCATGAAGTATGGTGTATACATTTGCCTGTGAGAGAGTAATATTTATGAGGATAACAATACCACCCAAAGAAACCTTTTGTCTGTTGGCACATGTTTACCTGGAACCAAAAATGGCACTCATGCAATAATCATGATTTTCTAAAGCAATCAAAGAAGCCAAGTTGTAGGAGGACAGTATCATAACAATCTCGCAACCTCGACGCCCTTTACATGTTCCCCCTCGACCTGCCTCGCTGTTGAATTGCGGTGTGTGTGAAGACTCCAGCATCACCCCGTAAACTAATTCAGGGAACGACTCTTCCATTTACCATTGTTTTTGACAACCTCAGGAAACTAAACTCAGGTTAACCCAGTGTTTTCTTTTGGCTTTCACTTTAATTAAATGTGTTCATTTAAAAGCCTTTTAGAAAACATGCTTGGTGATCAAATTGAATGATCACTTATTGGCAGGCCCCCGCTCCACCCCCACCCTTTTAATCATTCCCAAGCCAGGGCCTGGCACAGGTAATTTCAACTACCTTTTGAATTTTCAGAAAGTTGTATTCCTGAAAACTTTAAGGGCTTTCTCATTTCTCTTCATGTTCTTATTGGGTCTGACTATTCCTCAAAGGGAGGATAACATATTAAGGGAGTCCAGAGGAAAGCACTAGACAGAGTCCTTTACTTTTATGATGCTGTCTCTCTGTTACTCTTCCCACCTGTTCCTACTCAATTCCCTCTTCCTTCCAAACATTTTTAACCTTGGAATTAACTTCGCATGCTACATTTGGTCATCAATGTTCATGATGTGACTAGAGGTACTACTGGGAGATTGTGGCTGAAATCTTCCATCTCAAAAGTTGTAACTTCAACAGCTCGCGATAAAAGACAAATAAATGATATGGACTGTAAGTACTCAGTGAGTTAAAAGAGAGATCATTATGTGTTGAAAAAAGCTTAAAGGTAGTAGTGGTATTTACAGATGAGTAAGCCAGTGAGATCTGCGGAAACTGTCAGAAGAAGGCAGAGGTGGGAAAGTGCAAGGAATATGTGGGGGGAGCACAAATACTGAGTGGATTGGCATAGGAGGTCCATGTGCAGACTTGTGTGAAAGAAGATCTGGTTGGTGCTGGGTCAGAGGACCTAGAAATCCCACCTAACAATTTTCAATTTTGTCTTATGGAACCAGGGTTTCTGACATCTTATATGGCATTTATCACCTCTTCCAAGGTTCCAAGCATCTTCTGAGGGATATGGCTTGCAGATGGCATAGTGGGACCAGTGCTGACTAACACCACTGAGCTGTTGTGTGCCTGTGAGTGTGTGCATGTACCAGCACAGCTTACCTCCTGACAGATATCACTGAGAAGAGGGTCCTTGAGGAGAGTGCAGAACTCTGGCCAAGTTTCCCTCTAGCAAATAATCCTAGAATTCTGTGAAATGAAAGGAATTCTGAACACATGGTCTTTCGGATTTATTGATTTCTAATGATTGACCCACTGAGAAGGCTTGAATAGCAATGGAAAACTACTAGAAGTTTTTTGCTTTTTTTTTTTTTTGAATTTGGATTTTTTATTTATTTATTTTTTATTTTTTTTATTTACTTATTGATTCATTGAACACAAATGGAGTACAGCTATTGTTTCACTGGTTGTACACAAAGTAGAGTCACACCATCTGTGTGTTCATGCATGTACACAGGGCAATGGTATCTGTCACAATTTCTGTTAAAAAATTTGTTTAATACCTGTTTTTTGAATTCTGAAAATTGCTAGTATGGAATTATTGTTTTAGAAAGGATATATTAGGATATATACAGTTTTCATTATGAATTGGAGGTAAAAAAAAATTCGAGGTCAGCTAAAAGAACTCTCTTGAAAGTCTTGGATGAGATGAGGCAGGACAGACTAAGGACAGTGAAAGAAAGGGAGTTATTAGAGTGGATATATGGGGAGAATTTATTCATTTAATAAGTATTTACTGAAATTTATTATACTGTGGGTATTCAAGGTCCACAAAGCTTGGCTTTCTGCTTCAAAGAGCCCCCACTAGTTGGGCAGTGCGATATGTAAACAGTGAGGACACTCAGCGTTTAATGATGAAACCGGACTGAAGTGCCCTAGAAACAGGAAGTGATTCCTCAGAGTGATGGGGAGAGGGTTGGGATGGAGAAGAAGGGTGGTTTTTGGTCCTATTTAAAGGCTGAAGGAAAGAACCAATAGAGAAGGGGAGGTTTATTTGTGATCCAACTGAGGGAGGGGGGATAATTAGTAAGATGTATGTAAGTATGGAGGAGGTAGGAGTAGATAGATTTTGACAAGAAGGAGTCATTTGAGGGATTTGAAGATTTGTTGGACATTAAGGAAAGGAAAATCAGACGACTGAGTAATCAATTTTGTGGAACTGAAAATGTGATACCATTTGTAATAAAAAGATGAACTTGTTCTACATACATTTGAGTTTGAGATGATGGAGGTCCAATATGCAGATTGTATTTAGGGTTGATAAGGTGAACCCATGAAAGATGAGAATGGCCACCACTGACCAGGGAGGAGTATAATGATCGTGGAATCTGTAATGCAGAGTACCAGTCTGCAGGACTCCAGGGTTTATGAAGGGGTGAAGTGAGAAGCCCCTGCTGCTGTGACAGGAAATGTGGACTGAAATTTAATTTAAGACTCTTCATTTCCCTGTGGGCATGGCTCTACTACTGCCTTGTCCTCACATCCTCTTCCACAGGCCATGTGTTTGTCCAGGGTCTCAAGCATGGGCATGGGTGTGGTTGTGGAGGTTATTGCTGGTATGGGGAATTATTATTTATATGCAGTTCTGCATATAAATAAATGAATAAAACAAAGATTCATCAAAAACCAAAAAACTACATTTAAAAACATTTTTTTTAGTTGTTGATGGACCTTTATTTGTATTTATATATGTTGCTAAGAATTGAACCCAGGTCCTCACATATGCCAGGCAAATGCTGTACCACTGAGCCATAGCCCCAGCCTGCCCCCAAAAATATTTAAAAAAAACCCCAAACAAACAAACAAACAAACAACAAAACATATCTGTGGCAAGAGAATGGTGCCAGAGAAGAAAACTTGGGAGAGACTATCCCATACATATATACATACATGCATGCATGCATACATACATACATACATTTATTTATTGGTACCAGAGATTGAACCCAGGGGCACTCAACCACTGAGCCATATCCTCTAGCCCTTTCTATGTTTTTATTTTGAGACAGGGCCTCACTAAGTTGCTTAGGGCCTTGCTAAGTTGCTGAGGCTGGCTTTGAACTTGTGATCTTGCTGCCTTAGCTTTGGAGCAGTTAGAATTATAGGTGTACACCACTACGCCCAGCATGCTTATTTTCATTTTGGCCATTATGCCAGAATCAGGGACAGTTATAGGTCCCAGGAAATGTAAGGCTCTGGCAATTATGAGCACTTTCTCTTCTCCTGGGTTAGGAGGCCTGGGTGTGCCAATATCCTGGGCAAAATGTATGATGAGAACTAGGTCTTCAGGAGAGCGGATTGCAGCTCTCTCACTGACAGTGGATGGCCAAGGGCTCAGTCTTGTGTTTCTTCAGGAGAAGCCAGATTACAAAATCAGGCTGGCCAACGGATAGAGTTTTCAGTCCAGAGAAGGGAGATCCTGGATGAGAGCCTGTAAAATGGATCAAGGAGGCCAGAAAGAAGTACAGGTCACAAGGGAGATTTCCAGGCCTCCTGACTCTCCCTCCTAACACTTGTCTCCATTCGGACACGTACTTGGCTGGTTGGAGAATAACATTTATTGAGGACTAACTTTGTATCAGACTATGTCTGTGTGTTGGTGCTGTAGCAATGAACAAGGAATTTATGTCCTCGTAGACAGTTGGAGGCAACTGAGCTCTACATACATAAGGTAATTCCCTAACTGGTGAGTTCCTGTGAGAAACATAAAGTTAGGGAAATGAACATTGTAGGGTTTGATTTGTTTGGGAGGTCTTTGTTAAGCAAGGGTGATCAGCAAGCCCTCTTTGAAAAAATGTCATTTGAGTTGAGTCCTCAATGATGACAAGGCAGGAGCCCCATCACAGTTGGGAGAAGGGAAGAGAGAATTGGGGTTTGTCTTTCGTTCATATTTGGGATGCCTATGAAACAAGAGATACTGAGCTAGATACTTAGGGGAGAATCTCTGCTGATAAATTAAGTCTTATCAAATCACATTTCAAAAGTCACAGGACTGGATCAGATCTTAACACTCAGAATATTCTGGGGACTGATATTTAATCATGTATTTGCCTAGAGATTAGCTGCATATAAAAACTCTTATCAGTTTTTTTATTTATTGTGGTGTTGGGACTCAAGTGCAGGGCCTCACACATACATGTTAGGCAAGGAGTCTACCATTGAGTTTTATCCCTAAAATTCTTATTTTAAGTAGAACATTTTTTTTTTAATTAGGTGGAACTTTGGGGGCATGAATAAGATTTTATGTATGCATTTTTCTCAGGTTTCCAGACCATATGTGTAATGATTGATAATGTCCTTCTCCCAGGTACTTGATAGCTAGAAGACAGCATTTCTCAAAGTTTTTGACTTGTATCCTGACAAATTGAAATTTTTCTAAACTCATTACAGAATCTACTCAAGTGTGAATATGCAGTCATAGGTTCTGATCTTCAGATTTATTAAGAGTCCCTGAAATCTCTCTCTTAGTAAATATTGTATTTGAAAAGGATTGCTGGAACATGTGTAAAGTACTTTACAGTTAACACACACCTGAGGCTCCAAAACCCCTGTGAGGTAGGAAGATGTTGTACTCTTTTCTTTACAATTGTGTAGGAGAAGACTCAGGAATACAAAATAACTCAAGTAGTATAGCACAACTAAAAATTCTGAGGGTCAGTCTTAGAACCCAAGGCTTTAGTTTATATGCTGGAACTCTTTCTATTACCTTGGGATTCTCAGTTTTGAACACACATGGGAATTAAAAAAAAAAAAAGGACAGGTGAAAAACAAACAAACAAAAAAACTATGCTCAGGCCCCACACCAGAGTCCTGGAAATGATATTTGAAAACGAAGCAAAACAAAATGTAAAACCCTGTCCAGATAATTCTGATGTCCAATGGGAGTTGTGACATTCTACCCCGAACCATGCTGCCTTGGCTCAGTCTCTTATTCCTAAGAGAGTAGTGAGCCCTCAGGATCCTTTCTAATGGCCTCAGAAAGCAGGAGTTTAATTTTTATTTTTGGAAAAGTCTCAAAAAAAGGCCTCAGCCCTTACTTGTGTTGGTTTCTTCTCCGGTGTGCTTGACGGCATGGTGCATTTCTTCCTTGGTACCAGCATCCTGCCTATCCCTGAGACCCTGCAGCTGCACCAGCTCCTCCTCCTCCACAGCTCAGTGCTGTTACAACCATACCTGCCAATAAAGCTGTCTTCTTCAAGAGGGGGTTTTGTCCGGGTTTTAGGATTCACAGGTATTCTTTTGTCTTTTCCCCCAATCAGACCTGTAAAATTATCTTGGGTGATTTGATAGATTTTTGAATAGTTACTCCCAGCTTTTAATGCAGGGTTGTCTCTAAAATGTAGGTGAGATTTTTTTCTGGTCTGCATACTATTCGCCATTTTCTAACTGGGCTGGAGTACTCAGAGCCACTCACAACATGGTTCCCTGAATGATACCAGTCTGCTCACAGTTGCCAGACCTCCCCAGTATTATAAGAATAAGGCATACCATTATAGAAATTTGGGAAATTTAGAAGTCTAAGAAGGAAAGTTCACTTTTCCACATCCCCTGTACCTAGTGATAACCATTGTTCACATTTTGGTGCATTTGCTCTTCTAGATTTTCACTTCATTAAAAATCATAGACTTGTCATATTGGGAATGTGAAATTCTGTGTGTTTATTTATAAGTCATTTTTCTATTTATAAATCCAGTTATATGCATATTTTGGAAGTATTCAAAAAATAGAGAAGGTTTATAAAGTAGAAACTTTTAAGAATCATCTGGAATTCTGTATCTCAGGGATAAGTTTTAATTTTCACATGTGTATTCACTTTTTAAAAATTGAATTTATATTCTAATTATTTTAAAGTACATCTATAAAGGCATAGTCTCAGAATCTAGATGAAAGAGCACTCAATAAAAAGCTAATGATTCAGATCATTCAGTATGAGCTTAGAAGATGTAAAAAATTATTGCTCAAGTTCTTAAGCAGTAAATAAATAAATATTATGTTCCTCTATGCAACTCTTCCTTTTAGAGAAAAAAATGTACTTCTGGTAGTTCTGGATAGTGTTCCAAATGTGTTTAAATAGTTGAACCACTCTTAGTAAAGTGGTAGAAAGTGCTAATTGTCTTAATTGACCAATAAGAATATTTTCACCATGGGTCAACATACGTGGCTGTAGGTAAGGGACAGATCAGGAAATGGCACAGTACCTGGAAGCATTCTGGGCTTCCCTTTGCCCTTGGGCTGCACAAGGTTCCTCAGTACACTTGGTCCAGTTGGATTACTGACACTGGACCTGGGACAACTCATGGATCCTCCATGTCATGACTTCTGTATTCTTTAAATTCTAATTTCTACTCATCCTTGGCAGCCTAGAAATTTAGTTGCAGAGATAGAGGACATGCAGGAAAAATGTCATGTGAACAGGAAGCAGAAATTACAGTAATACTTCTGTAAGCCAAGGAACACCAAAGAATGCTGCCACCACCAGAAGCTGGGAAGTGTCAAGGAAGGATCCTCTCCTAGAGTCTTCAGAGACCAAAGGGTCTGCCAACACCTTCTAGAACTGTGAGAGATGCATTTCTGCTTTAAGCCTGTAAGCTCATGGCCCTCAAATTACAGAGGCAGGAGACTGGGAAGCAAAGCTCCGATCAGCAAGCTTTCTTTTATTCTACAGTGAGGCCCATTGATCAGGCACGGTGGGGTCAGGGGTGGGGGACGACCCATTTTCTGGGTATGGAGCTGGTCCCCTGGGTTTCAGAAGGAGTCTGGGTTTTTATAGTTTAATTGGAGACTTCGGATGTGCAGTTTGGACACTCAGGGGCTAGTGGTACAGGTTAAAACTTTAACTTAGGAAAGTAGTTGTAAACAGTTTAATTGGGAGAAGCTCACAATTCCATGTTCACTGCTTATCTTCCTTCCTCTGGTACCTGTTGTTCTCTATTTGCTTTTCCCTTCCAGGATTCCTCTGCACTGGGGAAGGGTAAAAAAGTCCAGGGCCCAGCATTTCAGTATTTGCTTACTTCTAGATGCACTGGGGTTGGGAAGGGGTAAATGTTTGCTGTTGGTGAAGATGCTGGGGATGAACCTGGGAAGGGATGAAAGTTTGCTTTTTCCCCTTAGGACCCATTGTTATTGGAAAAGGATGTGCTGGGAGAGGTTTAATGTTTGACCAATTTCCCCTCCCTCCTCTGAGCCACACCATCCCTCCGTTTTTCTTGGGGGGCTGTCTTGTAGGAATATTATTTTCCATAACTCTTCAAAGCCAACCTGTGGGTTGGCTTAAACCTGTCAGGTTTTCTAGAACCCAAACCACTTTCCCAAACACTTTTTACTTGTTCTCAACTCTCTCATCTGATGCTTTCTAACCCCTGCACCCCTCCTTTTGGTGCAGGGGTTGCCTTATAATTCTATCTAGATAAGGATTAGTTCTTTGTTCTCCCAAATATGTCAACTCTTGTTTTATCCATGCTATTTCCCCACCAAAGCAAGTAAGTCTCCCTCTCTCTCTCTATCTCTGTATACATATTTTTAAAAAAATGTTTCTGTAATTCTTGGATTTAATCACAGTTCTCAAATTTTCCTATCTGTCATCTGTTCCCAGCCTTTGCAGTCTTTGTTAATGTTTTCCATCCTATCTACCTTTGGGAGTATTTTTTGAATTTGTTTTTTCCACCTATTACTTTTATTGTGACTTTCTTGTCTTTTATAGCATTTTAATTTTCCTTGTACTTCTTTTCCTTTTAGTTTCTAATCTTATCCTGCTGTACTTTCCTTTTAGCCTGTTTTCTCTTTAAAGATTTCTTACTGTTCCAAGAGGCCATGCCCTCTTCTATGCTATTGGGATGCTGGTGTTTATTGAAAATTTCTTGTTTTTAGTTTCTGGAAATTGACACCCTCCCCACACACAGTGCACTTCATGTTTGCACATTCTTAAGTGAGAGGAACTCCATTTAGACCTATTGTTTCCTAACTATTGGAATGTGAGGACTGACTCTTAGCCTATTATTTAAACATTTGGGTATTAATGAAATCATTTCCTGAGTTTTATTGCTAGATATCAATTTCATGTGTACTTCTGCCAGCTCAGTTCTTAGTTTTCATATAATGCAAATGTTATTTGCTTGAGATGGAATCTTGAACCTGCATCACTACTCCCTGATATACAGAAAATAATAACTAAAATAACAAAATAAATAATTTCCCATGATTATTTTTATCTTTATGTACAGTATGTTATGAAAGATGATTTTGTGAAAGCTCTATTGTCAGTTCTCTCCTACTTTTTAATAAATTGTTTAATTTGAAGTGCTGTTTCTAAAGGATATGGGCCTAGTAGTGTTTGGCTAAGGCAGTGAGCTGGAGGGCCAGCTACCTGCCTCTCAAGTCAGTCTCCCTAGGATATGGATGGTTGGTTAGTTTTGTTTGCTCTTTGAGAGTACAGACCCTGTAACAAGCTGGAAAAGCTTTTTGGGACCTTTTTGTTCCAATCAAGCAGGTCACTTTTTTTTCCCTTTGCATAGCATAGTTAAACCATGAAGCATAGGTTTAACTCCATTCCATCAAACTTGCATTTAGTTGGGATTCATTAAAGATTCTGGCAGTAGGTGTGTGGGTCCAGATTTTTGGCATTTTTAGTTGTTTTTCTGTCTTTTTCATCCATAGATATTTTAATGGGTATGTGGGAGAAATTGTGTGGGGTACTACTCTCCAAATACCTTCTTAACATTTTAACTCTTTTTATTTCTACTTGTAGATTGTCTCTTGACCTGTAAGATAGGGTAATATCTTCTTTTAATTTTAGTTTCCTTAATTCTAAATGGAATTTTAAATTTAAATGAATATGTTTAATATGGATTAATAGAAATACTTATTGATTTAGATAATTTGATAATATTTTATTTATTAGTAAAAGAATATTTTTTCTTATATTCATAAATAATTTTTTTCTTCCATAAATTTGACATACTCATAGTATTTTAAAATTATACTTTTCCTTCTATTTTTATATTCTCCTTTCCTTCATTCCCAGGCACTATTTATTTAAACACCTGAACCAAAATAGTTACAGGGATTTATCTAGGAAATTGAGTTGATAGCTGCCCATCAACTGTACTTCTCTTGTAGGAATATAATAAAGTGGACCCTAATTCTGACATTCTTTCCTGCAAGGTCTAAGGCATGGTGCTAGTTGTCACTGTGTTGGTAGGGTAGACCTTCTCAGCCCCAATCTAACCATAGATAGAAAGAGGTCAGTGAATTTGAGTTGAAAGATAGCTGTGTGTCAGGATAGGTACAGAGACCTTATGCCTTGCTAAAGCCTTTTTTAAAGAAAAATTTTAATTGTGGTAAAATTTACCATTTTAGCCATCTGAAAGTGTGTAGTAATGTTAACTGTGTCCACAGTACTGTTGCCCTTTAGTTATGGCTTTTACCATTTGTCCTACTCACTGAAAGGAGTTGAGGTTCTGGTAATCAAAATGATAAATCTGATTTTTGGAACAATCTGACTTTTCTGTAAAAGAAGTATAAATGAAGCAACCAAAGACCTACCAAGAAAGGATGGAAACAGAGAGGAGGGAAGCTCAGGTTAGAAATGGCCCTTACAGTAGCAGCAGTATTAGCAAATATCTCATTTTCTTGATTTCAGGACACAAAGAAGTATAAGGTTGGTGCTGGTGAGGAGGAAAAAAGTAAAAAAGACATACCACCTTCTATGTATACAGCTATTTTAAGATAACTGTTTTTTTTTAAAGATATATTAAAATGTGAGAAAAGTTGTAACTTAGGAACTTAAGAAATATGAGGCACTGTCCCCATATGGATCATGAAGCGTTGAATGTGCCTGAGGAGAAAACTGGCGATCAAAGTTGAACCACGCCACAGCCTAGGCCTTTGGAAAGGTCGCATCGTCTGCCCTCAATTCCCTCTGCCACCTTCATAGTCCACCCAGCCTTCAACTCTCTGCCCATCTCTTGTGTCCAGAATCACTAATGCTCATTGATTCTGGATAATAACTTTTTTTCTGTAAGAGTTATTTTGAACTAGGTTGTTTTGATTCCCTACCATTATGGATTGTTGACAGCAACCGACGTTCTAACAAATGCACCCTGTGGAAACATGTTCTTAGTAATAATGACAGAATAGCCAACAAAATGTTACATATGTGAACTACTAACCTTTGTGTTTACTGTGAGCAAATGGGCCATATGTGGACATTTGAAATAAATGTCTGTTTAAAATTCTGTCATGTGAGGTTAGTTATTCAATGCTATGATCCATTTTGTATTTTTTTTTCCTGAGAAAAGTGCCTTATAATGGTATCACCAGTTGTTCATCCATCTCCTCTCCATTATGTAAAGTCTGCCTGTGTCCACCCTCTGACAGTCTCTAAGTTTATCATGACATGTATACATGGAAAGGACTGTTACCTTTCCTGGGAGGAGACTAAGCCATAAATATGAACGAGGCTTAAAAGAGCCTAACATAAATCACTAAGAAAAATCTGTAGTAGACTGAGAATATAAAAATCACTGTGAATTATAAATAATACAGTGAGGCTATAGAAATCATTTTATATGAGAGCAGAAATATATTTCCTCTTGCTACAGTAAGGCTCAATGGTTTTAATGTTATTGGTTGACCAGATTCCTCATGGAGTACTATAGAGTTTTCAGTAGTAAAAATTCTTGGAGAGAATTTTTGTTCTCAAAATTCTCTGTTCTCAAGTATCAATTATGCATACCAAAAATTCTCTCCAAGAATTTTTGGTATGCATAATTGATACTTGAGAACAGAGTTTTGCATTTGCTTTACATTCATATTAATGCAACAAAATATCTTTATATTTGTGTTTGGATAATAGCATACAGATTTTTTGAAAATCTATTAAAAATTTCAAACGTTATGTTTTTACTTGAGGAAAGGTCATTTTTCTGCTATTTGTCATCAACTTTTTGGCAACTTATAATGTATCTGGAGAATTCCTTACTTATCTTTTTCTGTTATAGCTAATTTAGCAATATTTTCTAAGGAAAACTAATTAAAACTGGATGTGAGTAAACTTTTTATTATGTTTTAAAGAGAATATTCTTTATAATAAAGGTATTGTCTCTTGAATAATGATTTCTGTTTTAG
Organism: Glaucomys volans; assembly: GCA_020662805.1. Classification (NCBI taxonomy): domain Eukaryota; kingdom Metazoa; phylum Chordata; class Mammalia; order Rodentia; family Sciuridae; genus Glaucomys; species Glaucomys volans. The sequence continues at coordinate 24,191 of JAJEJO010002103.1, read as the reverse complement.
CAATAGGCCATTCCTCACTGAAGAAGTTTTATGTATAACTCTTACACAGTTAAGGAGTTATGTTGTCTGTTAAATGTATAACCTCATTTTGAAAGTAGGATGGTCTTTTTTTTTTTTTTTAAAGTGCTTTGGAGCTGAGTAACTTCTATAGTTGATATAGGTGATAAAGGAAAGGTGTAGGGCACAGTGCTTATTGTAAGATTGCTTCCTGGTTGAGATCAAACTAATATGGTTTTGAACAGCATTGGCATTTCAAGACAATGTACGATTAAGTTATAAATTCTGTGATTCAGCCTGCTTTTAAATGTCATTCTTAAAGAAAGCTGGAGACAGGCTACCATTACATTTGTACCCCTATTCACACATACCAACTGGGAACATTCTAAACATTTAGTTCCCAATAGATTAGGAACTGTTTCCCTCTATTGATTTCTAACAGGAAATTTCTTTCTTCCATACTCAGGAATCTTTTGTTTTGTATTATGTTTTCAATTTTATTTCCAAAATAATCCTTTTTTTTTTGTTTTGTTTTTGAGGAGGTGCTTTGGTTTGTTTTTAAGATAAAGGTTACAAGCATAAAATTTCTTCTCTGCTAAGGGAATAATATATTTCTAAGTTGGAAATATGAAATAATTATCTAAATGTGTTTTCCTTGTCAATTTTCATCTCATCTATGACAAAGTTCCAGAATACTACCATCCAGATTCCTAGGAATGATTTTTGGTTAGAAGTATCATCACTGACACATGAGAAAAACGACTTTATTTTTAAAATTTGTTACCTGTAGAATCTCTTTATCATAGTGAATTCTAGCCATCATTGAAAGCTGTTCCAGGGTTGATAAATCTGAAAATTCAAGTGATAGGTATAGCAATAAACTGCTGTCAGCAGATAAGACTGAGCTCTTGGTTGTTTGAATGGATAAATGCTGACTACAGCTTTAAAACTGCCTGTATAGTATGCATAATTGGCAATTCATAGATTTATGGTTTTAAGTTACTTTTATTTACTTAAAAATTGAATGCTCTATCTTGGTCCCAGTGATGTTTTAAACATTAAATGTAGCAGAATTTTATGCAACTCAAGTAAAGTAGCTCTTACCTTGTCTATCATATCTCAAATCATAAAACTATATTATTCATTAATTTGAGAATTATTTACTATAATAGATTTAACCTTTGAAAATATAAATTCTCAGAAATAAATTAGGTAAGTACTGTGTTTCCTTCCACCTTGAGCTAAACCAGAATGTCTTTGGGTGATACCTTACTTTCTGTAATCAATCTAGGTACATTCTGCCTACATATATGTAATCTATTGTTTAAAGATAAGTATATTTTTTATCAGTTGAAAGGAAATGAATCCACTCCTTTTTATCCTATACATTATCACTGGGGATTTCTAATTTCTGCTTGTATGTTATTATAACTAAATTGTGGAATCACTCTAATTATATGGGTTATCAGTTTATACAGGGGCCAACATGTGGCTAAAAATGTTTGGGTTATGGTTTTATAGTTCAGAAGAAACTTCATTGGCACCAAGGCCAACAAAATGGGCAATAATTATTATATCTTCACAGTGTGAAACTGTGTTACTGTCAGGACTGATAAAATCCATTGCATTTATAGAGTATACCATGGTGATTTATATTCATATGATCATATAATCAAATATGCTTAGGAGTGATAGCAACTTCACATGAAGCTATTGAGGTTGGATGATAACAGAAAATAGTAAACAGACTGTATACTATTGAATTACTATCTGAAGTGTGAGAAAACTTAGAACACATCATAAAATGAGCTCCGTAAGCTCTGCTGAATGGTGCAGATAATCATCTTAACGAGTGCCTTCCCAACTTTCCAGAGCTTGGGATCAGGCTGTGGCTGCTCCCAGTGTGGAATCAGATATCACAGAGCTCAGGATGAAGGGCATGATAGCTAGTTTGGGGAACTGTGTCAACTCTACCTAGCACCTCCGTGATAAATCGAAGTGTTTCTGGTTGTGTCGAGCTCTTAGAAAATATTCAGATACTTTTTAAACCAATGAAGGAAATAACAGGAATGGGCCGTAGAATATGGGGAACAGAGGTAAGATCCCAGTCAGTGACTGGAATCTGTGGGTTGGGTGGTACTTCTGAGTGTATACTTTTGCTGTGTGCTTATTATACTTTTAACATGAATGTGTTTTTTCTGTAGGACTCTTTGTATAGGCCAGCAGAGAAGCGAAATGTTGTACAGTACTAGAAGAGCACAGTAGATACTGAGAGCTCCGTGCTGGTCTCTATATGTACAGCACCTCACACTGCCTTGCAGTCAGCGCATGCTTGCTGAATGAACAGAAACATTAGCGAAAGGTTGATATTGTATTGGGCCACTAAAGGTGACTGAATTTGATTTAGCAGAGGGAAATGAAAGAGCTTTTCAAATTAGGTCTCTATGAATAAAGGCATAGATGGTGGAATGAGCTTATTTGATTTTGTGGGACACTGGTGAAGTCAGTCTGATTAGAGTCCTGAGGTAGATATTGTCATGATAGTTGATAACAGGTTGTTTTTAAAGATCATTTCCTAGGAATTTTGTGTTCTGTTTTTATTGAAGCCCTGTCCTGATTATATATCTTATTGGATGAATTGTCTTTTGGAGAACAGTGTACTAAATGAGATCAGGTGTATGGATAAACATCATTTATTCAGTTATTATTAATAGAACACACATACACAAAGACAGTCAGGGCAAGCTTCTTTGGGGAATACAAAGGAGAAGGTGACACTTTTCTCTTAGAAATCCTCTAGTAGTAGTTAAAATTACTGTCTTAACTTCTGATCAATAGCCTTACTCTGCTGTTATTCCCAAAAAGGCCCAGCAAGAAGCCAGTGTAGCAGCTCAGAACACCCATTTCCCTACAGTTTAGAGCTCACCATATTGCGTGGGATCATTTTCTCATCTGGATTGCTTATCAAAGCTTTGTTGATAATTGTTGGATTGAATTAAATGTAAACTCCCTAACACTCTTCTCTGGAAGAGGAAATTCTGTCCTTTAAAGTTGTCATATTCCATGTTCTTGAGAGGCATTTATTGTTTCTGCTAAAAGGACCTCATAATTTAGCAGAGGTATTTTCAATAAATAATTATTTAAAAATCCCCCCCTCTTTTGGTATCAGGAGTTGAAACCAGGGCAACTTTACCTCTGAACTATGTGCCCAGCCTTTTGTATTTTTGATTTTGAAACAGGGTCCTGCCAAGTTTCTTAGGGCCTCACTAAATTGCTGAAGCTGGCCTAAACCTGCAGTCCTCTTGCCTCAGCTTCCTGAGTTACTGGAATAACAGGTGTGTGCCACCATACCCAGCTTATTATATTAGCTTTTCACTTATGAATTTCTTTAAAACTCAAGTGCTTTGGTTTATTCTGTGGTCAAATTTAATGTTAATAATAATCCTAATAGTAGTAATAGCTATAACTCCTAGTAATGCTGAGAATCCATGTTTTTTAGAAAAGCATGTTGCAGGAATGGTGTGTTGAGTAACCACTGAATTTTTCTCAGACTTTGAGAAAGAAGGGAGAATTAGAAGTATAATTAGAGATAGAAAATAGTCTTTCAGATGGATTTTTTTTTAAAAAAAAATGTGTACTTGTATTAAAGAATAATTATTCTTACTGGCTAGATGATACAAGTATTTTCTGATTTTGAGTTCCGTGGTTATTTTGTCTAGAGCACTACATAGCTATTCATCTTGTTCATTTTTGCACTCTGTGATGGTTGTACCTAGCCCCTCTTAAGCTGGAGAATCTGAGATTGAGTGTTACAGCTGGAACAAGGACCTGACTCTGGGGTTTAGGATTACCATTTATCCTATTGCAGAATATAAACCCTCACAAATTTTGTGAAGTGCACTCCAAAGACATGGTTTTGCTTTCAACTTGATGACACTATAATTGATCAAATATATTCTTTCCAGGAATCATAAATTCTTATTGGAGTTTGAGGAGATGTCATGTTCATTTGTCAACATGTCACTCCAGGGACACAGGTGCAGCAAATTTATGGAGGAAGCACCTTGTGTTTCTCCAGAGCCACATAAATATGAAACAGAAGTGATTGAAAATGTGTGGCTTTAGATTACTCCTCAAATGGAGGGTAATTAAGATCTTTTGGCAGAAGGCGTTCCACTGTGATTCTCAGGTTTCTTGTAGTAAAGGCAGGGATCAGGTGTGAGGGGACACCAAAGAAAATTTGGGAGGCCTGCAGATGTCTTCTCAGAAAAGAACACTGAGATATTTCTTCTCTGGCAGAGGAAACATTGTACATTTTTAGTCAAGTGCATGATTAACTTTGACATTTGGAAATGAAACTTCACGTAAAAATAAGGGTAGTACTTCTGCATGTTTAATTAAGATGTTTAGTTCCTGTCAAGGCTGATAGTTTTTTTTTCTTTTCTTATTTCCCCCGTGAAGGGCAATATATTCTCAACTTCTGAAATTTCAGAAACCTGTACTTAACCTTTAATCGTCATTCCATTTACATGGAAATCTGATTAACAACTTTTAAAGTTCATGAGCTCCTGGTAAATGCAATTAAGACCTTTTTGGAGTTTGTTATTAAGAACTGGCATTTAAAGAAGACTAGGGCCTGGCTACTGTTGCTGTCTCCTCTATAGCAGGATGTCTTAAGCAATTAGCAGAGAACATGAGGTACATGAGTTGTACCGTATTGCTTCTGCACTAACATGGTTGGTATTTAGATAGCATGCTGTCTTTTTCTTTTCTATGACTTGCTTTATGGTAGGAGCTTGTTACTGAGCAGGAGAATGGTGCCAAGGATAATTAGGTGGAGCTCTGGCAGTTTTCATAAGCACAAGAGTTCGGCACAGTTCTTCCCTCCCCCTTGCTGTTCTCAAGTCATGTTTACAAACATTCACTCTATGTCATGTGGAGTCAGGTTAATCATCCTACTTCATCGAATTTATTCCCTCTCTCTACAGGGTATGGTAGTCTTTTTGAGAATTAAAATTGAAAGATGGAGTTATTTCAAAGAGAAATTATTAGGTATACAACTATTTTCCAAACTCTTAGGCATTTTAGCTCTTCAACCTTGGGTCGTGGGGGCAGAAGTGGGGAGTTAATTTGTTGGAGCAGACACGTGTACTCTTGAGAGCTAAGTAAGTGAGGCTTCCATATTTAGGAGCTAACTGACACACCAGAAAATTGGGAGCTAATGAGTAGATCAAGGTTACAGAATTGAGATAACATACCTGGAGGTGGGAGGTTGAGAAGGCGATTGAGTGTTCTGAGTAGTAAAGAAGCCAAAGCCAGACAAGATCATTAAAATCAAACCCAGTGAGACAGGATGATAGTCTGCCCTGCTCTGAAAATAATATTAGGGACTCTCTTAGAGGATAAGGGAAAAATTCTAAGAGGTAAGGAACAAACACATGTATAGAATAGTCACCCAGAGTAAGCTATCATTACCTTATTAGTGTAGTAAAAATCCCACCCCAAGGTGTGTTAATTAGAAAAACCACTCTAAAAGAATTATAGACTTGAGATGATAATTGGCATTACATGAAGAGACATGACACAGAACAGCACGGACACACTAAAACACCACCTCTGCATGCCATGACATCAAAGACTGGGTCCCTGTCTACTCCACAGGTGCCACAAAAGCTGTACACCCTTGTCCTTTGAGTCAGTCTGAGCCTGAGATTTCTGCCACCATGTGCTGCTTCCCTTGGCTCGAGTATAAGAATGGTCTGCTTCTGGGGTGCCAATGTGTTTTTCTGTTTCTTCGGGTAGAGAGCACAATAACCCACAGTGTTGGTAAGAATACAATTTACAAGTTCAGATATGTAGTGATGTATGGGAAATGGGAAACAAATAATAGAAAGCAGAAAGAATCTTATTGAATCATAAGATGTCATTTAATGATAGATTTAAGCTCTTTATTTGATAGATGTATACAGTGCATTCCTTAGGTACTATATGTGTGCAGGACCTACTTAATTATCATTTAGAGAAATGACAAGAGAAAAACAATGAACCAAAACATCAACAGAGACAAATCGATAAAATAAATTGTAATTTTACAATTAAAGAATACTTGAATCTTTACATCTTTCTGTACTGTGAAATTTTTATGAGCATAAATTGCTTTAAATAAAAGGTCCAAGTAAATAAATATTTGGAAAACATAAAGTTAATTAGAAAAACCACTCTAAAAGAATTATAGAACTACCAATGAAGTAGTTCTTCACTTTGGAACTCTAGTTTCTGTATTTACTATGAACTTATTTAAAACAGCAATATAGTGTATTCGATTAAACTTTTAAATTATAATGACCTCAAGTGTAGTAGATAGATAAAACATTTTAATCCCATGTTTTGATTTAACACATAACACTTTGGCAAAAATTGTGTACAATAATTACAGAATCTATTGTGGATATGGACATTTCTTTTCAGGCATCAAAACTGATAAAATAGAATTTCTTTTGTTGGTAAGTATTTTTCATCAGTTTAGTATCTTGCTCAAGGATATATGCGTATCATCACTTTCAACTAACTGAATTTGTTTATGTTAGAGACAGCATCTTTCTTGTAGACTCAAGAATTGACAAAAAGCGCAGAAATTGTGATATTCTTCCACTTATAAAGAATTTTAATAAGGTAATCAGTTTGACGTGAAATGGTAAGATAGGGTAGCATTAGACAAAGTACCTTCTTATCAAATTATTTTGGAAGTTAAGTGATAAATGCAGGGCAAATTAAATATCCATCCATATACAAGTAATTGCTACCTTCAGGTAATTATCTGTGTGTCCTGCAAGTATTTAAAGGATGACTTTAGTTCAGGTGATCAGAGAAGGTTTTGTGTATGGGGTCATAGTTAGTCTGGTCCTTGAAGGAAGGCTAGGATTTAAACATGTAGTTAGGGATAACATGCATATACTCAGAATAAAGAGCATCTTACTCAATTTAGTCGGACCCAGAGCACCCTGATTCTGATGAATTCAGTTGAGATTTTCTTACAGACTCCTTGCAAAAGGAACCACTGTATTTATCTCTGTGTCGTGGTGATGCCTATATCCTTTGTGCTTTCAAACTGCACTACCTCCCAGTCTTCACAGTGTCCCCCTCAAATCCTAATGGAAATGTACTTAACAGTTCCTGCCACTCAGTAGGTACACACAAGTGTCATTTCTAAAGATACCATGTCAAATGAATTGTAAGTAAATATTTTTATGTGTACCAATATTCACGTATTACAGATAACCAATATAAACGTGTCTTTAGGAAGAACTGCTAATTGAAAATGCTGAGTCTTAACCACTTAATTGAATAAATTGTCTCCAGAGAGTAATTTGGGTCTCTTCCGAGATGTATTAACTCTTTCAGGTCTTTAGGGTAGCACTTACCTCGTTGAAGCAGAAATTTAATAAACAATATTCCTGTGATGTGAGTCAATTAATGTTCCTCAAAAAACCTGAAGTTTCACCATGGGTATTGTCATTACACTCTGAGGAGCTCATCTATGAATGTGAAACATCAGTCAGTAGCTGCCCTTTAGACCATCTTACTTGCCATTTAGGTAGCTTACTAGAGACCTCCTGCTTTGTTTAAGATACTGTTAGATGTTGACAGATATACAAAGAAAAGGCATGGTCTGAACTAAGCAGCTGCAGACAAAGCAGTTAGCTACAGGATGAAATTCTTGGGAAACCAAACTGCTGTGTAGTTGACAATGTAAAGGATAGTAATCTCCTGGAAGGTAGGAATAATGACTTATTCACACAGTATTCTCATTTGTGTTTGTATATATTCAAATATGTATATAAATATGAACAAATATATATAAATATATGGGAATTCTGGACTAGATTGATTAGAAGCATTTTTAAAAACAATTTTCACATGTGTACCACTTCCCTTTACAAGATTATGACTTACTGCTGTCTGGTATTTGATTTAAAATGACTGTGGTAAGGATTTCAACTGAATTCATCAGAACCAGGCTGGTCTGACTAAATTTAGTAAGATGCTCTTTATTCTGAGTGTATGCATGTCCCTAACTAGATGCCTAAATTCTAGCCTTCCTTGAAGGACCAAATTAACTGTGACCCCATACACAAAGCACAGAAGAAAAAGCCAGCTGGCACCTTTTGGAGATAGACTCACTTGTTCCTGGGAGCCTCAATTTGGGTGCCAGCCTTCTGGGTGGGGTATTGACTGCTAGTTAGAAAAGAGGGTCAGAATGATCTAGTCTGTCCACCAGCATGTTTAGTGGGCAGATGGAGACAGCTCGTTGTCATTATAAGATCAAGGGAAAGTGACCAAAAGCAACAACAACAAAACAAAACCTGCAAAAAGAACTTTCAAAGATGGTAGAGATAACACTTCCAACAATGGACCTCGGACTTCAAAGCTGTAGCACCTACCTCTGTTTCCTCATGCACAAGCATGACATCTTCTCCAAGCATGTGGGCTCTGATGGGTGACATCTTCCTGGAGCCGTAGAGATTTATTAAAATTAATTAAGTTCCGCTTAGAGTCACTTTTTGATCTCATTGCCCATACTTGATGTGTAGAAGGGGCAGTTAAAGACAGGGAGAAAAAGTATAAATTCAGACATGATAAAAACCTTTGGCGTTTGTTGAAAATAGGAAATAATCTAGTTTAATCAATTGGTAAGATGTAAAAATAATAGGAACTAATCCTTCAGAGATTGATTGGTGCTGTGTTGAAGCCATTGAAGGACTGTATCAGGGGATGAGGACATTGAGTTTAATCTGGTAACAGTTTTTGTGTTGTTTTTGGTGGTGCTGGGGATTGAATTAGGGACTTGTGCCTGCTAGGCAAGCACTCTACCACTGAGCTATATCCCCAGTCCTTAATCTGGTAATAGGATATGGCATAGAATGATATAAGTTTGAAGCAAGGTGAGCATTTGAGAAACTGATGTTATAATCTTATGAAGGATAATGAAGATGTGATTTAAAAGAAAGAATATGGGAATAAAAGTATTTAGAAAGGGATGTGGACATGAAATGCATAGTGTTTATAGGACTGGGTAGGTGATTTTGAGAATACTAAGAAACAGTCACAGCTAACTGTGGATTTTGGTCCTGGGACCTGGGGACGTGACTCAGTGGTAGAGCACATGCTTAGCATGCACAAGGCCCCAGATTCAATTCCCAGCTCTCCTCTACCCTCTACTCCCCCAAAAAGCTAAGAAAAAAAAAATGATAATGGCAAATCAGAGGAAAAAGCCCTTCCTTCCTTGCCTCCTCTGCTCTCCTTGAATGGAGGTCATAGGAAAGTGTTGTTTGCTTGGTTAGGCTGTTTTTTGGATCCCTGCTTCAGCACTTCCTAAAAATCTGCCGTGCTGTTTTAATATTCCTGTAGTAAGGATGTGAATGCAATAGCTCTTGCAGCCAGTGGCAATGCATTTCCTGAGCCTGGGAATAAGAGGGAGACTAGGGAATCATATGAAAAGTGAAGAAACAAAAGTAGAAGAGAGCAAGAATATTGAAGTGGTTAGTATGGAAAATATGGTAGTAAAATTCATTTTGGTAAAAGAACACAGAAAGTTTGAGAATGAGTATTAGTAGAACCTGTATTTAATGATCAAAGCTTCTATTGTAGAGTAAAGGGGATGAGGAAGAAGAAGAATGATAGTCATGAAGTAATGATTGGGCTGTAGAAAAATTATATTTGTTTAATAACACTTATAAAGTGGTTGCAATGTTTTAGGCAATGTTCTGAGGAATTTGCAGTATTAACTCATTTAACCCTGATAATATGTGAAGCAGATAATATTGTTACTCCTGTTTACAGATGAGAAAGCTGAGGTTCTAACAGAGAGGTAATACATATTTAGTTTCTGAAATGCATTTAAAAAGAAAACAGACTCCTGAGCTCCATCCTTAAAGATAATAATATTACGTCTGTTTCATGCTAAGCATTTTATATGTGTTATTTCTTTGAATTCTCCTACTTTGTTTCACAGATGAGGAAAATAAAGCTTAGATAAAGTAACTTGGCTAAGGTCACATTGTTGAGAAGTAGTAGAGTTGATTTCAAGCCCAAGCTTTATACATTTCCGTATTACCCTCTCATTTTTTAGTTCTAAGGTATGGCACATGAATCTCTAATCTGCTTTAAATATAATTACTTTAAAGTAGTTGTCTATGTGAATTCAATGTGCAAATCAATCTACCCAGAAATTTAGCACAAATTGAGAAGAAAAATTCTCTCTCTCTCTCTCTCTCTCTCTCAGAGATAAAACATCATGGTCAGAGAAAATTCAGTTTCTACCCTTGGAGATGGAGTATTTCCAAGGTTGATAAGTACTACAAATAATGGAGTGGAGGTCATTGCAACTGAGACTGAGAAAGACTGTGATGATAGAATGAGTCATTACTGTCCAAGCACCGAAACATTCGAATCTTAATATAGAGTAAAACTGCATTAATTATAGAAATAGGCAACAGAAGCTTTCATGTTGGTGTAAAAAATCAAAGCAAAACAAAAAACCTGCACATTGGTGGGCAGTGTTGATGAGATAAAGAAGGGAAAAAGAGGTGAATAAGTAGAATGATCTTTAAAATAGGTTTGAAAGAGGTAGGCAGAAAATATATCAATTTCAGTTAGTAAAGATGTCTACCCCAGCATGACTTTTTAAAAATTTGTCTTCTGTTTTCTTATGGTAAAAAACAGAAATAAGAAACCATCAAAATACTATGGAATCCAAATTACATGGAAGAAAAACTGACTGAATTGAAAGGAAAAGTAGAAAATTCAGTAATAACAATTGGGGATTGCAGTATTCTTTCAATAATTAATAAAACAACTAGACAGCAGACACCAAAGACTTCAGCTACACTATCAAACATCTTTATTTCAACTGAGTCTTTGGACACCCAACTCAACATCTCAAAATACAGATTATCTCAAAGTCACACACAGTATTTTCCACGTAGGCCATCTAGTAATCTCAATACATTTGAAAGGATTAAAATCACACAAAGTATAAATAACACAAAATATATTCTCTGACCACAATAGAATTAAACAATATATGGGAGGAAAAATTGGAACTCTGTTAGGTATTTGGAAATAAAACAACAAGCTTTGGAATACATCATGGGTGAAAGAAGAAAGACCTGATATCAGCAATATTTCTTCCTACCCCAAGAGCTAAAAAAAGAAGAAAGCTGAAAGTCCAAAGCAAGCAGAAAATAGGAAATAACAAAACTTAAAAAATCAATGAAATAAAATCAGAACATCAGAAAAAACCATTGAAACCAAAAGTTGGTACTTCAAAAAGATTAAAAAATTAGTAAATCTTTAGAGTGACCAATCAATTGAAAAAACAAAAACAAAAACAAAAAGCCATTTAAAAATACCAAAAACAGTAATGATAGGGAAGATGTCAATGTAGGTCCTACAAAAATTAAAAGGATGTATTATAGACAATGTACTGTCAGTCAACTTAGATGAAGTAGAGAAATTCCTTTCAATTTGATCATTTTTGCTTCCATGTAATATGGATTCCATAGTATATTGATGGTTATTTCTATTTTTCACCATTAGAAAATAGAAGAAAAATTTTAAAAAATCATGCTGGGGAAAGAAACAAAGGAGGACACCAAAGATCAAAACTGATTCAAGAAGAAATAGAAAATCTGAATTGTCCTATAAGAAGTTTAATTAGTAATTAAATTTTTTTCTGTATGTTCATAAACCACACAAAAGTTCAAACATTTTTAAAGATGAAATTATACCAATATTTTGTTGACTCTTTCAGAAAATAGACTTGAGTAAACATTTCCCAATACTTTCTATTAGGCCACAATTACCCTAATAGCAAAGTCAACTGTATATCTCTCATGAACATAGATGAAGTCATCCTGAATAAAAACTGGTAGCAAAGTGAATCCATCATCATGTGAAATGTATTACATACCATGACTTTTTAGGATTTTATTAAAAACTATTTAATGTAATTACCATAGTAATACAATAATGGACTAAATTTATACAATCATCTGTGTAGATTCAAAAAAGCATTTGATTTCTATTAATAACCCCCCCTTGCAATAAAAAAAAAAGGACTTTTCAATGTGATTAAAGACTTTGGTGTAAAACCTATAGCTAATATAAGGGAACTTTCTGAGTTGACAGAAGTATATTAAAATTATTATGGGGATGGTTACACTGGATTTATTTACTTAAAAGCCATTGAACTGTTCATTATGCTGGGTGAATTTTATGGTATATAAATTATAATTTCTCAAACCTATTTTAAAGCTATTATGGGATAGAATTAGATTCCAGATTTTCAAAGTTATATGTCCTTCAGAATGCTGATGATTTTTTTTAATGGGATTATACACTTAGCAATCCTAATGCAAATTAATTTATAAATCTTGGAAAACTTATCAGCACTACACCTTTTCATATAAAATATTTTAGGGTATGTACAAATATGAATATGCATATACTTCATAAGGGAATATATAACAATGTAAATTTATTGCCCCTACTAAACTCATTCTTCTGTGTTTCTGACTATTGTTCATGGCACCATGATATTTTCTGTCCTTCAAATACATAATTTGCAGTCATCATTTTTATTTCTTTTATTTTTTACTTTGTAGAATAACTAGTTAAGTCTGGTTAATTTTATCCCTCTGCATTGACTCACAGATTCATCCCTAATTGTATATTATCAGCACTTTAGTTTAAAACATGATGATGATGATGATTATGATGATGATGATGTTATTGTTAGTATTTTTTTTTATTTGCTTATTGATGCATTGAGCACAAATGGAGTACAGCTATTGTTTCTCTGGTTGTACAC